>JANAVB010009198.1:29934251-30314821 GCA_029216955.1 Iris pallida | reverse complement strand
TTGTTATTTTTGTCGTTTATACATTTGTTGTCGCTTTTTGGTCATTTTTTGTCGTTTTAAACGATTTTTTGTCGTTTTTTATCGTTTTTGTCGTTTTTTGTTATTTTGTCGTTTTACCATTTTTTACGTTTTTAACCGATTTTTTTGTCGTTTTTACTGGTTTTTTATATTTGCTCATTTGTTTTTTTCGTTATTATTTTTTTATTTTTTTTCCCGGGAATATTTATAGTGTCACCAAACATGGGAATGTAATTTTCCAGGAATTTAATTCCTTGGAATTTGATTCCCAGGAATATAGAATTCCCGGCTATATTGTATTCCGCATACCAAACGCCCCTAAGGGTACCTAGTTCTAGGTATCTCGATCTACGTACAGATTATATACGAGATCTATGGCCAGGCGAATTTACGTAGGGTCCAAGAGATGCCACGGCCCTCCCAATTTTTAAAAATATTGATTACTATATATAACTTTTTACAGTTTACAATATATATTAGTTTGGCCCTCTAATATGTACAAAGAATAAGTTACCTCAAGTGGTAATGCTTTGGATTTCAATATGAAGGTTAACCTCACCTCTCACACATTATTAAATATTCTATATATTTAGAAAATTTTATTTATAATGTTTTGCTTCCTCTGTTGTAACAATTTGAAAATATTGTCTTTATTTTTATTTTTTTTGCTCATTCTTGTTTGAGTTCTAGTATATATTTTGTTATTAAAGTACAATTAACATGAAAACTTTAAGGATTCCTATATGTAGCAGCACGGTCCCTCGATAATTTTAATCCTGGGCTCCGCCTCTGTCCATGACAATATTATTGATATGTACAAGTCTAGTGTAGTCTGCATATAGTTCGTTATATCAAGAAATCAACGAAAAAAATCATTTGTTCAGTAAGTCATGCACTTAATCAAGTTACATACCCCCAATTATCTAACAACAATGCGATTGTATAATAATCGATGCACAAAAAAGCAGAAAAGCAGAAAAAAATCAAATCAATGTAGAAATTCAGACATAGCGGTACTGGCCAATATCTGCAGGTTCAGTACATACAATATGAGGTACATGACAATGACAGATCAATATAGAACATAGAAATATCATACATACGCGCGTAGCCACATAAAATATAACACCAGAAAATGAGTATTGCAAGTGACATCCAATTCTGCATCGATCCCATTCATGGGGCCGAACTTTCCACAATACTATAAGGCTGTGTTTGATTGGGTTTTTTTTCTATGAAAAATATTTCCATCACAAATTTTCCACCGATTGTAGTGTTTGATAGCTATAAAAAATTATCATTTTCCATATTTTCTTCTAAAATGGTGGAAAATAAAACTTGTCCAACCCATAGGAAAATATCATTTATGGAAAATAACTATTTTTCGTGGAAATAATGACAATCAAACACCTAAATTAAGTTTTTCGTGAAATTTTTCTAAGAAGGATCTCATTTTTTCTCCAGTCTTAGTGTGTTTGATTGCAAGGTGAAAAATATGTGAAAAAATGAGACTGGAGAAAAAATGGAATTAATTTCTTTCCCACATATTTTCCACCTTGCAATCAAACACACTAAGACTGGCAAAAAAATGAGATCCTTCGGAAGATGTTGGATGACTTGTTGCATAAAGGGCATAATATGAGCCCGTGTGTGATTCCAACATAGTTGACAAGATGAAAGTTGGTGGGTGTGCATAGACAGTTGTGCGATCAACAAGATCGCAGCTGGCTATAAGTTTTCGAGACCATGACTAGATGATATGCTATATCAGTTGAGTGAGGCCAAAATCTTCTCCAAAATAGATTATTTTTAAGACGGCTACGTCAAATACACATTTGGCACGGGGTTGAGTGAAACACATTGTTTAATATGCGGGATGGATTGCTTTAGTGGATGGTCAAGCCATTTGGATTGTCCACTGCATCGAGGACCTACATGTGTCACATTAATCAAATGCTACGACCATTCAATTGCAAATTTGTTGTAGTCTACTTAGATGACATACTCATCTGCAACAAGGATTACGACGAACACTTGGAACACTTAAGGAGAGTTTCGGAAGTGCTAATTCGTAGTGGCCGGCATCGAAAACCATAGCATAGGTAGAGTTTACATGGGTTGGTAATGTTTTACCAACGGTTCATCCAAGATCTTTATACCACCATTGTGTCAATTATAGAATGCACGAAGAATGAGAAGTTTAACTTGGAGAAAAAGCATCGACGAAATTGTGGTGGGTGACCAAGGAGCAATGTTAATATATAGAACATTCCTGGAGGGAATATACTTAAATCTTGGAGAGAATATACCTAACCTTCTTAGAAATGGGAGAAAAAAGTCACATAGCTAAAGAAAGAGGAAGAGAATAAACAAAATACATGTAAAACATGTTGAATATGAAGTAAATTTATTGTTCAATTTGGCAGATATATAGAGAAATATGCTTATAGTTAATGGTAAACATTCAAAGACACATGATGTGATGGTCTCCCCTAAGAAAAGAATCTGACCCGAGCTAGGTCAATCTCTTAATTCCTAAGTAACAAACACAAGGATGAAATGGAACTCATCACATCCCTTTGTGTACCTTCATTTTACATCCCCCTCCATTAAAAGGGTCGAGTGTGGCGTCCCGCCGCACGACCGCAGAGAATAGCATTCTTCGGTATCGGAAACTCGTCTCTGATCGACTCCACCGGAGAGTAGACACGGAAGTAGAACTGCTGGCCTAGGTACTGGCGAGCCCAGAACTCCGACCTGATGTTCCACATCCCGACATTATCAATAGCCATGTAGATTGCAGTCCACGACCTCGGATACACCTGCATACGATTAAATTATGTCGCATCAAAATCTGACTATATTTTGCTGACCACATGACGTGACAGCTTGTCTGTGTGTTAAAATCTTACTTGGACCGTGCTGCGGACAACTGCATCCCTCAGGTTGTAGTTGGCCCGGACCGCGGGACTCCAGGCTCCTCCGTCCATCCCGACGACCCAGAAGGCGTAGCCGTCGATGTGCCAGCTCTGCATGATCTTCTCCTTGTTCTCGAACACGAGCTCGTAGAACACTCTGTAATCCGCAGGCATGACCGACGTGTCGAGGTAAATTCCCCGGCCGCTCGGGGCATCGGCAATGCTTCCCAGCCTGTAGACCCCGTCGATCTTGAAGAAGTCCGCAAGCTTCATCGGCGTGTCGGGTGCGACAAACGACACGCTGTTGACCGCGTACCGCTGCTTGCCGTCGACGAGTCCCGCAGAGTTGGCGAGCCGGATGGTTCGGGTGGTGTTGATCAGGCCGTAATGGTAGGAGCCCTGGGGGTTGGGCCTGGGACCGCTGGCGGTCAAGTTCGTCCGGAAGGACCGGGCCTGGTTGAGGGACCAGGCGACCTCGGTGGGTCCGCCGGGGATCGGGCCGGAGACCTGCTGCCAGGAGTTGCTGTAGTGGAGGACGCCGGTGGAGACGAGGTACTCGGGGGCGAAGCGGGTGGAGACGGCAATGTAGTAGTCCTTGGGGGACTGATCGGCCGTTACGAGGACGGAAACCGACTGGCCCAAGTGGACGTCGACGGAGTCGTAGGAGCTCTGGAGGGTGTGGGTTCCTTCCACCTCCACCAGCAGCATCCGGTGGCCTGCAATCCTGAAGTTGAGGGAATTCTGCAGCCCAACATTCGATATCCGGAGCCTGTAAGTCTTGCCTGCATCACAGTTTCAGAACCAATCATTGCAGCTGAACTTGGTATATATACATGGAAAAAAAAAAGCTGCTGAGGGGACCGTCTACATCAGACTGTGCTGGAGTGACGGTCCTCATTGGCTCCAAAGACCGTGTGAGTCAAGCCAACGTCACGTCAGATCATGCTGACGTGATGGTCTTCTATTGGATCCAATGTCCATACTAGCATTGAATTTTAATAGAAAACCGTCACTTCAGTACAGTTTGACCCACGTGTTCCTCTCATCAGTTTGACAAACAACAATGTATATAGATATACAAGGAGGACTTCGCACATCTTGGATAGATAGATTTGATCTAACTGGAAAATAAATAATTTAAACAAAGAAATATATATATGCAACTGTTTTGATGGTGAAATTGAGGCAGTACCTTGTTCGACAGTGAAGGTAGCACCATTGCCACGGCCGTTGATGAGAATGCCATCAGGATTAGGGACCTTATGGCCACCATCAAGTATGGCTTTCAAAGTCTGATAAACAATAATTTTGATTCAATCAAATTACTAGAAACATCTCTGATCCATAAAATTTTGCTTTTTTCCAAACAGGCAGTGCATGAATATATCGAGTACAAGGATATGCAAAGGCGGACTTATGTATTAGCTGAGGTGGGATTCAATATAGGTGAGCGTTCGATTTATTCGTTTCCAGTCAAAAGCGAATAAACCAAAAATGTAAAAATTTAAACCAAAACCGAGCTGAAATTAGTCATAACCGAAATCAAATCGTTAAACCATTAGGTTTATTCCGTTGGTTATTTTTATTGTTCGATAGCTCGGATCCAAAAATGAAATTCTGATTAAATTATATTAAAACTTCATAACTTTTATACATATATTTGTTGTATTTTAAGTTGGGACAAAAAATGGACTAATTGTTAAGTTATCAAAGTTTAATTTTAATGACATACATAAATTTGTTGTTTTCAAAATATATACGCTTTTAATCATAGGATGTGCATAAAATGGATAGTATTTATTAACTGTACAAGTTTTATTCAATTTTCGGTATGTAACCGAAACTGAAACCTAAAATCGAAACCGAATAAAAATTTAGTACTTTCAAAGCAAAATTGAACCATTTTTTTCAAACCTTATTCGGTTCGTTTCTCCGTCCCAATAATGCACCCTTAGGCTCCAGGCCAACCAAAATTTAAAAAAAGATACAAATAACACAGCCCACACCTCAGCCCAAATCTACGTTTAGCCCAAATCTTCATGTCTAGCTTAACTACTTAACATAGCAGCTTATTGCTCCAAAATGAGTTATCTGAGTCTAAACTAAACCCACATAAAACAGGCTCCAAAATAAATAAAAAATAAGGTTCAGCTAAAGAAGACTCGAATTCTTGGGGTTTATTCTATTACAACTTACACCAAAGCCGGGGCTAAGCTCATGGAGTTCTGCTAAGTGCTAACCAATAGTTCCAAATTAGTTTGTGTTAAAAATAGAAACAAATATAGTATAAATTTAAAATTGAGTCAAAAAAAATTTAAGTTGGTCAGCCCGCGGTCTAATCCGGACTCGGCACGAACCTATCCGGGTCTGGGTCCGGACTGGGTTCAAAATTTTTAATTCCGGATAGGCCTGGTCCGGCCCACTCTTCCATCCGGACTAAGTCCAGTCCGACCTAAGTCCAGTCAAACCCGGTCAACAATGGACCCAAATCGGTCCAGCCCAGCCCACATCACACCTTGAGGACTGGCCCTAACTCACACACTTATATATCCTTATACCTGAGCTATAAGCGCCTGGACTCAAATTCTTGGTTTCGCGGTGGCGATACCAAAACTAAATCGAATACTGCATTATTGAACATTATTGAAGGCTACCAGCTGAACAACATGTGGACCAGATGCAATAAGAGGGCTCGCTCCGGATGCACATGCTAATGAGCTTTGCTGTCGCGCACAATTACATAATTGTCGCTATTAGAGCATACGTTAAAAATCTAACCACTAAATAGCACTAATACAACTGAAGATCAAATAATCACAACTTTTTTTTGTTGGTCTTAAAAAGTAGCCGTACCGACGAATTTGAACCGGCCAATTCAAAAACCCTAACCCAACCACACCATCATTGTCGCTTGCATCGCACGCTGGCGCCAAAAGCGCAAATGTTGGTACACACTTGAGCATATTTGAATTTTCAAATGGCAGGGGCTCCATGTGGTGTGCACCAACTGTCACACCACTTGAGCATGGCCCAACAGAACAACAACGCTGCCGACACCGACACTACCAAGAGCCACATGAATGCAGCGTGACAGGCCTAACCCCGCAATCAATGGACACTCACTAGTACAAAAAAAAATCATCATAATTCCCGTGACAAATTCAAGTAACAAGAAAAAAAAATTATTTAGTTTTAAGATTTCGTATAAAATTTAAAATATATATTTAGATCTCCATTTTGGAGGGCGAATTTTACCGTGTGATTGGTATTGTACCAGTCGCCGATGAGGACGGTGAAGTCGCCCGTAGGGGGATCGAACGGGACGGGGATGAGGGGGCGGCTGAGGATGCGGAAGCCGCCGAAGCCTCCGGCGGCCTTGTGGAAGGCCAGGGACGGGAAGTAGTAGAAGCTGCCGATCTGGTCCTTGACCTGGAGGATGTAGGTGAAGTTCTTGCCCGGCGGGATGGGGCACGTGGTTCCCATCACCCCATCCTCGTAGGAATTCCTCCTCTGCTGAATTCCATTCCTGTACCAACAACACACACACTGTTATTAAGGTGGTGTTCTTAATAGATTTTGCACAACTTATGAATATGTGTGACAGATTTTAAAATGTCAGAGTAAAGTTTTCAGAGAGAGAGATCTCGTGGTTAGTTGCTGTATTCAGCCAATTACCTTTAGGGTCTGCTTGGATTGAGGGTTAAGAGAGTTAAGTAAGAAAAAGTTAATTGAGGAAAAAATAAAATTATATTTGGTTTGAGGGTGGAGGTTTAGGAGGAAGAGTTATAGAGGGTTAAGTGAGAGTTTATTTCACCCTCTTTTGTCCATTTTTTTAACCTCCCAAATCGGAGGGTTAACGAGAAGGATTGGGAGATTTTGTTTAAAAAGTCATAAACACCCCTTATTTGTTCTATAAAATATTATGAATTTTTTATCTGTTTTTTCTTGTTTTCAACATGTTGCTCCGTACCTTCCTAATTTGTGAAAATATTTTTACAAGTTCTAATTAAAATTTCAATCAAATTTAATTTTATGACGTATGTAATAATGTTATTTTGGTAACTATCATAATTTTATTAATCATCATCTCACTCAAAACCTCCAATCCAAGTAAGGGTTATTAAACACCATTCACTTAACTCTTCCTCAAATTCAAACAAGGTTTTTCACCTCAATCCAAACAGACCCTTAGACCTCCCAAGTGTCTGAAGTAGAAAGAGCGGATTTGCTGAGGTAGGGGTAGCAGACAAATATTTTGTATCAATTTTGTCATCTATTTTCAACATTTTATACCAATTATGATCATTATTCTCGGCATTTGATACCTCCTACTTTTTGTTTTCAATAATTATAGAAGTTGAAGACAGATATTACATGTTGAAACCAGGTGACAGAATTGGTACAGAATATCTGAGACAGTAGATCCATCCTGAGGTGGGAGGCATCTGTCCCCTCTGTCCGGCTATATTATTTTTTTCATTTTAATACTGGAAGGAAGTGGAAGCATTAGCCTCCCAACAAAAATAATTGTTAGGCAGGATAAGTTGTACAAGTCCCGAACAATTAACAAATTTACTGCCATCAGATCTATATTCTGTTATCTAATGTTATCATCAGTTTGTTTATTTATTTTCTTGTGTTATTTGCCTACTATACAGTAACTTCGTCTGGCTGGAAAAAAAAAATAGTGAAATTATTTTTTTGGAAAAAAATTATCAATCTTTCATGTTTGATGTAAAAAAAATGAAAATAAACCTCAGATGCTCAAGAAATAAATGACTAACAAAAAATTTCCAAATAATAATAATAATAATAATAATAATAATAATAATAATAGTCATTAATATACCCCCAACAACTCTCTGAAAACGCCAATAGGGAAGCAAACATAGCCATCAATGTAGAGCCGGCTGTCATCCCAACAGGACGAGGACAAATGACTTGGAACGAACAATACACAATCAAATCATGCACATGCACTTGCACTTAAACATCCTTTCTTTTAGGGGAAAAAATGGGTTCATTAATGCGTACTTGTTTTAGCAATGCAAGTAATTGCTGTGTACAGAAAAAGAAAGAAAAAAAAAAGCATCGGAGGAGGAAGAAAGACTTGCCATGAGAGGAGGAAGGGCTCGGTGAGGCTGTTGTGGACGTTGATGATGAGGTTGTCGTTGGTGACGGAGAAGACGTCCGGCCCAGGGAATTGTCCGTTGATCAAGATCCCCTAAATATATACAAACATCACACATAAAACAAACAAACAAACAATCAGAAGAAGAAGAAAAAAAAAAGAACAAATAACAAAGGAAAAAAAGGGAAAAAAATAGAGCACCTGTTGCTTCACTCCAAGAGGAGAGATGGTGCCAAAAGTGACATTCCAGTCGAAGAACCTGTACGGGTTCTCGGCGAGAGCGAGAGAAAGGCAGCAGCACAGGAGAGCAAGCGCTCCCACCGCTCTCTTTCCCACCATTCTTTCTCAAGAGGTTCAAGAAGTATGAAGTAGAAAAAGAAGAGTCTTTCTTTTCTTTTTCTTTTCCCTCTCTGTGTTTTCAAGATATATAGAGAGAGGGGGAGAGAGAGAGAGGGGGGGAACAAAAAGTTCTTGGCCAGGCTGGATGGGTTCACGTAGTTGCTATGAGCCCATGCTCGCAGGAGTAGGACTTGTTCCTCTGCGGAACTCCATTTCTGTAAACCCCAATCGGAGCCAACACACTCTGTTAATAGATTCTGCCACGTTTTAATCAACTTAGGATGCGTGCCAGATTTAGAGAGAGAAATCTATGGACCAATCTCAGGTGGTTAATCAGTTGCTGCCATCAGATCTATGTTCTGGTATCCAATGTTATCTTCACTTTATTTATTTTATTTTATTAATTAGAGTAATGCCATGACTACAACTAAAGAATTACAATCCTTTTACAACTTACCATTGCATATCTCCATTGGAGAGGAAAGGGAAGAGATGGGGCCGGGTGGGACCATGTTAGTAGGGGTAGAATAGGTTGTAAATGTTTGGTAGTAAACTTAGCATTATTGTATTAATTATTATTTATCTAAGTGAGGGAGGAAAAGATGAATTCTGGAGTGCCTGATTTTCTATAAGTGGCTATTTGGATGCTTGTAACTCCTCAAAGTAAGAAAGTACACTTTTAACAAGTTGAAATGCATTATCACTTTTCTAAATATATTTGGATACAAAGGTTTTTGTCTCCCGTAAGTGAGGAGTACTTTTAAACAAAATATGGACTTTCAATGTTTGGCTAGATAGTTTTTTTCGCCCCTAGCTCCTCCATAGCCCTTCGTCCGGTTGACCCCGTACCTCCGACTCCCTACCTCCTCGGCAGGTCGACCACCTTCACCTTCACCGTCCAGACCTGCCGCCTCCCGACCTCCTCGGCAAGCCGACGACTGTTCTCTTCCGACATCAAGCCAACACCTTCACCGTCACCTCCAAACCTCAACCCCCACCTTTACCGTCGGCTCCCAACCTCTTATGCAGGCCGACCACTTGCACCTTCACCGCCTAGATCTGTCGCCTCCCAACCTTCTCGGCAGGCAGACCATCGTTCTCACCCGACTATGCCACCTCCTACTGCTAGGACTTCTCCTCGAACCCAACCCGGAGTTACCGTCGACCGTCGCCCACCACTGGGGAAGAAGAACTCATAGGGGAGACAGAAAAGCTTAGACTTTTACCTTCTCTTTCTCTCTGTGTGTGTGTCTCCGCGACAACATTCCACTCTCAACGAAGTTACGCATGTTTTTTGTTGCAGGTGAAAATGGAAAGAAAGAGGGGGACATGAACTGAATTTGTCAGCAATTTCCCACTTACAACGCACTTAGCACGTGTTAACCAAACTAAGAAACTCCAAATTTCAACGGCTACTTGAAACGAAAGTGATAGTTTCATGCCTCTTTCAATGCAGTTACCTGCATCCAAATAGTCCCTAAGTATCTTTTTATAATAAGCATGATGGTTTAACATCTGGATATAAAGTATCTTTATAGGAATATAATAGATAAGTGTATCTCTAATATTGGTGGGCATAATTATCCAATAGTTAGATACAACTAACCGCAACACCCTCCTTTGATCAATGATCAATTTGTATCAATCTTCAAAAATGATCAGCATCAATATTAATGGTTTGATTGCATCATCATTCTTCAGGGACGACCAACATATGTGTTCATGGATGTTCAGCATATGTCTTCATAGTTGATCACGCTAGCACGAGTTTATGGGAATATAACCAAAACCTTATTCAAAAAATCGTAATTGAAGGGGGAAAAAGTGAGCCGATGTCGATAGGTTTCTAGAGGTATGATCGTCTCGAATTAGGTGGCTCCTAAAAATCTTTTTAGGGTGCCAAAAATTCGATGGAAGAATGACCCTAAGTTAGAAAAAAAATACATTAAGATCAATTGAGTATACTTCTGAATACTCCTAGTGATTCAATATTATCTCAAATTTTGAACGTTGCAAATGCAGAGAGCTTCAGTAATCCGACGTCATGAATGATCTTCAGGAAAGTGGATTTCGACAAAGGATTTGGTGAACAAGTTGGCTAAGTTGTCATAGGATCGGATTGGCTTGACTTCACATTATGGCAAGAAGATAAACTTGTAGAACCCTAGAGGGGGGGGTGAATAGGATAATAAAATAATTACCAACACTAATAAGCAAATTAAAAGATAATTTAGAGAAGAGAGAATCAAATGCTCGATGTATCCTGGTATCCTCCCAAGGGGCACTCCAGTTCTAGAACTCTCTCCGGCTTTAATCCACTATTTGAGTAAATAGTTACAACACGAGTTTGGATCCGAAGAACTCGTCAACTTCTTACACACGAGTTTTGCTCCGAAGGCTCGTCAACTTCAAACTTGAGAGAAAAAGGTTTCGATCTTCTTGAACACTTGAAGATCTAAGTTTATAACTTTTGAATAATCTAACACTTTAATGGATGACAACTTAAAGCTTAGAAGAGTAATAGTGGAGCTCTTTGGTAGATAAGAAATTTAAAGCTCAAGTGGATGAGTGTTTATGAAGAGAGAGAAACTCTATTATACAAATTCAAAGTCATAAAGAGCATTCAGCAGCCGAGCGGATTATCCGAAGAAAATCCTCGAAAATCCTTCGGATTATCCAGCCAAACAGTAACGGCTAGAAATAGAGCCATTTGATGCATTTAATGCTTCTGACATATTGGATTTGAATTGAGACATAGTAGGCATAGACCACATCAATTTGTGTCATTCTTAAGAACATTGTCGTTCTTATCTCCCCATAACGATGGAATGACTACCTAATCAAAGTGACAATCCGCAAATCTTACGGTAAAGAAACTATTTGTCAAAATATATAATAGTGAATAATCCATGGTAAATAATAACTAAAATAGATTCTCATCTTTCTCTAATGGCCCAATTTGGTACGTTACGACAACGCAACTATCAGATAGGTCACACACCCAAAAAATATGTAAATACAAACTTTAGGCTCATATCCAATAACCAATATGTAAACATTGAATAGTGTTGAGTAGCAACAAGTCTCAGGAGGACCAACATTATTGCACATAATATTGCATAACCACATATAGAAGCGGAAAATTTGTTGATCATCACTAAGTCCTTACGATAGAGTGGAACTCTTAATAAATGTATTTATGAGTTCATTCTAGATATGAACAAAGGGGACAATATGTTAAACTTTAATCCCCAGCAACATGCAATGATCTTAAACGTCTTTGATGGGAACTCTTTGGAATTATCAAATATTCTAGATTTTATATGGTAATTTGTTTGGTGAACCTATAGCTTAATCAGTTGAAGCAGGAGTTACAACTTTTCGGGTGGACAACAAGCGTATATGTGACCAACAAGACGATTCATCAACAATATAAATAACTTTTTAAATGGTTGGCATGTTTGTTGGATAGGTCCACAAATCTCCTCCTTAAATTCAATGTAGAAAAAAGGAAGAATATGCTTGATAAAGTGTACTAGAATACGTGAGATCCTTACTATGGGTAAGGTGATACCCGTGTATAAATTGAGGATACGATGCATCAAGTCTCGATCCAGATAACCCAAACAATCATGCCAAAGAATCAATATGTTCACCTTTTATAATATACACTTCTTGTCGTACGTATTAGAACTCTACTTTTTTATAACTAGTTTGAGCTTCTTGGATATCCTTAAAACTTAACATCATTTTTCTAGAGAGAATATAAGGTCTCTTTAATTGTAAATCTAATACCATTAGACAACATGAAATGGGCTATGTTGTGCCCTCGATCAGGTTGGATGCACCTGATAGGGTTGTTAGAGTATTATGCCTAAGTATAAAGTCAAAAAATTATTTCTATTCAGGAAGAATAGTGTGCTTAGTCGCATTGTCATCCAAACAACTATTTTTCCACTTGTCATACTGTAACCCCGCTTCCCGGATTTTTAATATTGGATTATTTTCTGGTATTTTAGAAATTTTAGAAATAATAATTTTTAATTTATTGGTGGAATATTAATTTTTCCTGATTAATACTCTATAATTTTGTGTATTAAAGGATTTAAGAGGAGGTTCTAGCAGCTAACCACTACTAAAATATGCTATATTAGCGACGTCGTTTAGCGACGGAACAAAATACCGTCGCTAAATATGTAATATAGCGACTCCCTTCTATTGACATCGCAAATCGTCGCTGAATAGCGACGTTCAGCGACAGTAGATAAATTATGTCGCAAAATAGCGACATTCAGCGATATATTATTAAAATATGTCGCCATATATTAAAAGGTTGCGACGTTGACGTCGCTAATTTTTTTACTTAGGGCACAGTTCTGTTTTCTTTTTCCCCCTCACTTGAAAATTTCATATTTTTCATTTTCCCTCGAGCTCTCGGCGACTCCCTCCTCCCCCGGCGACCCCAACCCCCACCCCCCCCCCCCCCCCCCCGTCGAGCTCCTCCCCCAATCCGAGCTGCTCCTCCTTCTCTCCGGTAAACCCTAACACTCCTCCTCCTCCTCCTCCTTATCTCCCACACACACGCACACACACACACACACACACACACAGAGACACACACACACACGGACACACGGACACACACAGACACAGACACACACGGACACACACAAACAGCTATTGTGTGTTTTGAATCCATAGGTTCGATTTTAAGGCTCTTTTGAGTCCTCATTAGGAAGTTAGGATGGGTTTGATATCACCCATGGAGAAATTCTGAGAGTGGCTAGGATGGGTTTATGCCCAATAGGCTATTTTGTCTTCTAATTTCATATTTGTATATGTTAGAGAATAGATTAGCCATGGTTAGGATGTCCCAAGTGGTTTTCATTTGAATACATGTGTTAGTATCTATGTATTTTTGGCCTACAAGTCACTTTTGTAGGTGGATACATGAATTTTGGTATATATTATATATATGTGGACTGATTTGGGGGTTATTGTATATATATATATATATATATATATATATATATATATATATATATATATATATTTAATATATATATATATATATATATATATATATATATATATATATATTAAAAAAAAATATATATATATATATATATAAATATATATATATATATATATATATATATATATATATATATATATATTAAAAAAAAATATATATATATATATATATAAATATATATATATATATATATATATATATATATATATATATATAAAAAAAATATATATATATATATATATATATATATATATATATATATATATATATATATTGGTGTGTGTGTTGGTAGTGCCTTGAGGTGGTAGTACACTTGTGAGTGTGCTTGAGAGTGGTATTAGTTTGTATGTGTGTTTTGTTAGTGAGAAGTGAGAGAGTTAAGTGTGTTATGTGTTGTAGAGAGGAGTATGTGTGTTTGAGTGCTTGTGAGTGTATGTGATGTAGGGGGAATTTAGATATGGGATGTGAGGGTGTTAGTATGTGTGATAGAAGGGGATCATAGCATAATGGCTACAGGATGGAGCAGCAGCAGCTACAACTAGCTGCAGTGGCAGCTACAGTACATGGCAGCAGGGTAGCAGCATGTAGGGTGCACCTACGGCAGCGGCTGGGCAGCAATTGCAGCAGTAGCAGCTGCAATAGGCAGCGACTAGTTCCTATATATATGTGTTAGAGATAGATGATAGGATATCTAGGATACATAAGAAGTTAGAGGATACGTTTAGTATCCTAAGTTAGCCAGTTAATATGTTAGAGTTAAGATAGTGTCCTAGGATTGTAAGTAGTATCTTAGGATATTGGTTGATATTATATTCAAGTCTTGTCAATAATGTCTTTGACTTTGTCATGGGGTCTTAGATATCGGTTGTAGGTGACATTATATATATATATGGTCTGGTGATATCGAAACGAATCTAGTGTGTCTGAATGAGATATTTGTTGTAGGTGACATTATATTCATGGGGTCTACTTGACTTTGTCATGGGGTCTTAGATATCGGTTGTAGGTGACATTATATTCAAGTCTTAAAATTGATGTTAATTAAGAAAATTTTTAACTCGACCCTGGCGATATCGAAACGAATCTAGTGTGTCTGAATGAGATTGGCATCAGTAAGAATCGATAGCGTATGTGTACATGTTGGATGCACAAGAACTTATGTGCGATATAGCATGGTTATTAGTAACTGTCCGCTACTAATGTGTGTCCCATAATATGACATAATATACGAATTTGTGCCTATTGGATAATATGTGTCCATCTTTGCAGAATTATTTCCAAATGGATATGAATTACTACTTGCGAAATCGTTCATGGATGTACAATCGTTGTCCTGATGGTATCTGTGGTGTGCGGGATGAATACATAGCGGGAGTAGAGCAGTTCCTGCAGTTTGCTAAGGCGTTCCCTCAGTACATGGACGGCACCAAAATTAAGTGTCCGTGTGTGAAATGTCATAACGTGAAATATTATCCAGAAGTGGAAGTGACATATCATTTGTACTCGAGGGGTTTCACACCTAATTACTATCAGTGGACCGCACACGGAGAACTTGTGTCTTTAGCATCAGAGCCGAAGCCTTATGTTGAGCCGTACATGCATGCGGGACCTAATTTTGTTTCAGATAATCATGCATACGACGACGGGTGCGTGAACATGGTTTTCAACGCTGCGGGGCCTAGTTTCGTTCATGATGCAGCTGAGGAGGCACCGAATGTCGATGCTACAAAGTTCATGGAGTTGTTGGAGAATGCAAGGACTCCATTGTATCCTGGTTGTGAGGATCATTCACAGTTGGAGGTGGTTACAAGACTGTTGAGCATTAAGTCAAATTTTAACATGTCGCAAGAATGCTACAACCGAGTGTTGGAGTTGATTATAGAGATCTTGCCGGCGGGTGCTAAGTTAACTAAAGACTTCTATCGGTCTAAGAGGATGGTGAGATCGCTCTGGATGGGGTACGAGAAAATCGATTCTTTTTGCAATGGGTGCATGATGTACTACAAAGACGACAAGGATACAGACGTATGTAGATTTTCTGGTACAGATCGCTATAAGACCACTAGTACAGGAAGGTCTACCGGTACAAGAAGATCGACCGATTCAATGCACTACTTGCCTTTAACGCCGCGGTTGCAAAGATTATTTATGGTGAAAGAGATGACCAAAAATATGAGTTGGCACATGCGAGAACAGATTAAAGGAGTGTTGGATCACCCATCCGATGGAGAAGCATGGAAGCACTTACACGTTAGCAAATACTTACACGTTAGCAAACATTGTTCTAGGCCGAGTTTGTTCGGCAACAAGAGGGGGCGACTGCTGCTGCTAGTGCGCCAGCAGAGGGAGGGGCTGGTACTTCCTCCCAGCCGCCTACAGCTCCATCGCCGGACGACCTCTGGATGATCGCCATTGGCGGTCTTCAGAAGGGTACGTACTACGGTACGGGATCCTACGGCGCGTATTTGGCTTCGGAGTCATCCCAGGCCCCCTTTGTCAGTGTGCAGTCTCCGTCTTCGCAGGCGTCGTCACGAGCTCAGGATATTCGTCGTCAGATCGATGAGCTGCATCGCGAGTTGCAGGAGCAGATTTCTGATCACCTTACCGCAGAGCGACGATCCGACCCTCCGATGATCACCGGACGATTTGATGCGGTCGAGCGCAGTATACAGGAGTTGATGAGTCTACAGCAGGCTACAGCTGTCAGCTTGCATACGCTCACCGAGTCTACGCAGCGTACAGAGCGTAGACAGGTCGAGGTGGAGGGATCGCAGAGGACCATGTCTGCCTCACTCACTCAGGTATCGGCTTCGATTGAGGAGAGTACTCAGAGGATGGTGAGTACCCTTGCTGCGCATTGTGAGCGACTGCGAGAGCTAGAGCAGATACGTCCTCCCGGTCCATCGACGACCCCGACTCCAGACATTGCACAGCCTCCTACGGCCCCTACGGTGCAGCTCACACAAGAGCAGTATGAGTACATGCTATCCCAGATGCGCGGCAGGGGTCCTCAGTGATCCAGTAGATTTTTTATCATCTTTGTATTTATTGGCCCTATGGGCCCATTGACCGTTCTGTACATTGATTTTCATTATTATTTGACTCTGTTGGATATGTATGTTTGTGATATTTAATTTGTTGGTATTTTTATTGAGTACATGTATGATATTTAGTTGTAGGTATCACTCTGGAGGCGACTCCGGAATGCTGGGCTTGATCTCCGGGTTGTTGCTGGTCCACGGGAGGTGCTCCACCTCGCTGATCGGCAGGGTCAGGTACAGTGTCGCTGAGGAAGACGACACAGGAAAACAATAAGGAAGGACCAGGACAGATCAACGATACAAACATGTAATCATGGCAAGAATTTCAGGGATTTGAAAATACGGGCGGAGATCAAGGGCGAATACTGATTGAGACATCTATTCGGTAAACCCTCACATTTCTTGATTGACAAGACCTGCATGGGCCACCACTTAAACCATGTCACGCCCCAGAACCAGAATACTGGAGAGCGGGGGCAGACATAGCCAGCTACGTATATTAAAATGGAAGACCATCTCGATATACGGTCACAGCTGTCTAGAAACATGAGGGTTTACTACAAGCCAACAGTCTCTTATGGTCATGAACAAGCCTAATGTCTCAATCACAAGCAAGTAAGTAAGGTTGCAAGATGTATGATCATTAAATATACAATAATAAGGCGTCCCAAATATCACATATTCAGCTGATCATGAAGCTAGTCATTACAAAATGTTAGGACTAGCAAGAGTTAAGTCATACATGATCAACCCTAGGATTTGTTAATCATGTTTACAGTCCGTAGGCAGACAGTAAGTAAAGGGCATCGAGCTAATAGGTACTCGTCGGCTAAACACCTCAAAAGAATAGTTTTACAATAGAGTGAGCGAAACAAAATAGAAAACCTACTCGTAGCCCGGGTTCCTTCTAGTCGCCACCATTGGGCTGGAAGCTTGGTAGATCCTTGGGAGCTGCTCCGAAATCTGGCCACACAAAACCAGCTGGGTCAACCCCAGAAAGAGCAAGTGCCACAAGGGAGCCACGAAATAAGAACAAAAGCCAACAATTAGCACAAGAAAATCTAATATTTAAAACTAGAATTACGAAAACATGGCAGGATGAGATACGACGAGATAACCATGGAACTATTCCGATAGCCAGGTTACAACCCGTAAACCAAACAAGGACCGGGGTTGTAACCCTTCATCTGAACAGAACTTGGTTTCCCACCATTTATCGGCAAGATAATAATGCAAGAAATCAAGACAGGAAGCAGTCTTATACAGGATCAAGACATGGCTAGACTGGTTATACCTCATTCAATCAATCACGACCAAGCAGATACTACGGCTTACTACTTTAACTAACTAGGGTTATCACAGGCCTAATTACTAACAAGATGCAGTGAGATTATTCTACAGCCACAAGCCCTGCAGACCATCCAGGTTACCCAGGTCGAAAATTAGGGGATGAATTCAGGTGGGTACATCGTCCAGGAACGCATGTACCCTTAGGAGATTTAGAGGGTGCAACACGCGACGGTGTGCTGGAAATGTGCCCTACTCGACGGCAGGCTACAGATCCCAAGAGCGCCCAGGTAACGGGATTGCCTGTAGCTGTGTCATCTCTTCATGACTACTGTGTTATTCTAGTTATTTAACCTTAACCCATTTTAGTAGGTACTCCTGACCGTGGTACTCAGGAGTCCCATCCTAGACATGATGCAAGACAGGACAAGTAGATTTAACAAGCAAGCAAGAAAGAACTACCCACGGTGTCAAGGCAAGTCAAGTTAAGTAGCCGTCGCAACAGCATTAAGCTAAATTATGTCAGGGTACTTGTCAGGAGTGCGCCACGATGGGCCACTATCATGTTATGCTAGTTCCTTGCCATACCATGCCATGTACAATAGTCATTCCAAACATATTAAGTAAAATCAAGGTCATGACAAAAGGCGTAAGGATATAAAATGGGCATAAAATATCAAATAAAATATCAATATACAGGGCTATAGAAGAGCCAAGCTTAAAGAAATAAGACCAAACTCCAAGAGTCAATGGGTTAAGCAAGGGGTCGGGAGAGCTGCGTACGCTCAAAGTCACGCACGCATGAGGGCTGCGTACGCTCAAAAGTCACGCACGCAGGAACTGCGTACGCTCAAAAGTCACGCACGCATGAGCTGCGTACGAACAAAAGTCACGCACGCCTGAGAGCGACATACGTGAAAAGTCACGCACGCCTGAGAGCGGCATACGTGAAAAGTCACGCACGCCTGAGAGCGGCATACGTGAAAAGTCATGCACGCCTGAGAGCGGCATACGTGAAAAGTCACGCACGCCTGAGAGCGGCATACGTGAAAAGTCACGCACGTCAGAGAGCGGCATACGTGAAAAGTCACGCACGCCTGAGAGCGGCATACGTGAAAAGTCACGCACGCCTGAGAGCGGCATACGTGAAAAGTCACGCACGCATGAGAGCGGCATACGTGAAAAGTCACGCAAGCCAAGGGCGGCATACATGCAAAAGCACGCAAGCAGAGAGTTGCGTACGCGTAAAAACATGCACGCAGGGTCTGGGTCTTCTTCTCCATGGCTGAGAAGAAGCTCCAATGGCTCCAAAACTTCAAGGCATCACAACTTGGCCATCCGAACTCCAAATCCAGATTTCCAAAGTTCCAACAAGGGTGGAATTGAACTCTCTTCCACATGGAAACATCAAAACCCATAGAAATCCCACTTAAGTAGATCAAAACCATGCAAAACTAAAAATAGAAAAAACCTAGATCTAGAACAATGGAGACTCCAAATCATAAAATACTAAGTTCTAATGTTGATCACCATGTCCTAAACTAGCAAATGGACAAATAAAAGAGGGTTCTCATGTGGTGGCAAGATGCACTTGCCTATGGGTGGGTGTATGGAGAGGAAGGAGAAGAGAGTTGTGTTGAGGAAGGAGAAGAAGAAATAATGGTGGTTTATGAAGAGAGAAAAAGTTGGTGGAGTTATAAAGAGGGTGGGATGTGGTGTGTTGAGGGTGGAGAATAGGTTAAGGTGATCCAAAACACTAAACCAAACCAAACCAAACCAATCCCATTAAAATCGAGCCATGTCAAAAACCCAAAATACGAGGAATACCGGAATTCCACAAGTTGAGAAAAATAAAAATACATGCCAAAATCCAAATACGAATATAAATACGAAGTACGGGAAAATACGGAAAATGAGGGTGACAACTCTACCCACCTTAAAAGAATTCCGTCCTCGGAATTTAATCAAGGAGCTAGAGATTGTCACGACAAGCTACACTAAGCACAGGCAAGTAACACTAAGCAGTTCAATCATACAATTATACAATACAAGCAAGGAAGGGAAAACGTAAGGCATAATAAAGACATTATACCTCACGAGTCAAACAGGTAGGGATATCGCGATCGGATGTCGTCCTCACGCTCCCACGTTGACTCACCTAGAGAGTGATGACCCCAAGCAATACGGACTAATTTAATAGTCTTGTTCTTGAGTATCTTCTTCCTCCGGTCCAATATAGACATGGGCCTCTCCTCATACGAAAGGTTGGTACCAACAACCAATTCCGAATGGTCTAGGATGTGGCTCGGGTCCGGAATATACCGTCGTAATTGGGACACATGGAATACATCATGCACCTCACTTAGCGACGACGGAAGAGCGAGATGATAGGATACATCTCCTACTCGCTCTAGAATATCGAACGGCCCTATATACCTAGGACTAAGCTTTTTCCGCACGCCGAAGTGAATGACGCCGCGGTTAGACGAGATCCTAAGGAATACATGGTCGCCGACAGCAAATTCTAAGGGACGCCGATGAGCATCGGCCCAATGGCGCTGGCGGTCCTGGGCAATTCGGAGGTGATCTCTGACCTTCCTGACCACTTCAACCGTCTGGGAAATCAATTCGGGTCCGAGCATCTGCCTCTCTCCGACATCGTTCCATGCTAGCGGGGATCTGCACTTTCTGCCATAAAGAGCCTCGAAAGGTGCCATCTGGATACTGGCCTGATAACTGTTGTTGTACGAGAATTCCACCAGGTGCAGATGATTCTCCCATGAACCACCGAAGTCAAGGGTACAGGATCTCAACATATCTTCAAGAGTCTGGATTGTGCGCTCTGATTGACCATCCGTCTGCGGGTGATAAGCTGAGCTGAATTGAAGGCGAGTCCCCAAACTCTTCTGCAAGCTGTGCCAAAAGTGTGATGTGAATCTTGAATCCCTGTCCGAGGTGATGCTGACTGGCACACCGTGAAGCCTGACGATCTGCCTGAGGTACATCTCTGCTAACTGCGCCGTCGACTGCCCCACTCGGAATGGGAGAAAGTGTGCCACCTTGGTAAGCCTGTCAACAATTACCCAAATGGCATCTCTGTCGGCCGGAGATCTGGGCAATCCGGTCACGAAATCCATTGTTATATGTTCCCATTTCCATTCTGGGATCGGTAAGGGTTGAAGAAGTCCAGCGGGCCTCTGATGTTCAGCTTTAACCTGCTGGTAAACCAAATACCGAGAGACAAACCGGGCTATCTCCCTCTTCATGCCATTCCACCAGAAATGCTGACGAATATCACTGTACATCTTCGTACCACCCGGATGAATAGAATATTGTGAACTGTGGGCCTTTGCCATGATTTCCTGTCTGATATCTCCACTGGGTACACAAAGACGAGTGCCGTGCCGAAGTGTACCGTCTTCATGGATACATAACTCTGGCCTTCTTCCTGCTTCACACTCTGCTCTGAGTCGCTGGATCTTGGAATCTGTTGACTGCGCCACCCGGATTCTCTCAACTATGCTGGACTGAACCTGTAGACTGGCCATCAATGCCATGCTGGTTGGAAGAACCACTTTAATTCCCATCTTCTGAAGATCTGCCAATAATCCTGGTTGCGCCGTCAGGAAATAAACTCCAGCTCTCCTGCTCAATGCATCTGCTACAACGTTGGCCTTCCCGGGATGATACTGCAAATCTACATCATAGTCCACCAGTAGCTCGAGCCATCTTCTCTGCCGTATATTAAGGTCCTTCTGGGTGAAAACATACTTCAGGCTCTTATGATCAGTAAAGATCTTCACTCTATCTCCGTACAAGTAGTGTCTCCACAACTTCAAAGCAAATACTACCGCCGCCAATTTCAAGTCGTGGGTCGGGTAATTCTTCTCATGATCACGTAGTTGACGTGACGCATAAGATATTACCTTTCCATGATGCATCAAGACACACCCCAATCCTCTGCCTGAAGCGTCGCAATAAACGGTGAATCCTCCGGTCCCATCTGGAAGGGTGAGAATGGGAGCCGTTATCAAACCTTGCTTCAACTTCTCAAATGATTCCTGACACTCTGCTGTCCAAACAAACGGCACATCCTTACGGGTCAACTGGGTCATCGGCGCTGAAATCCTTGCGAAATCTGAAACAAACCGCCGGTAGTAGCCGGCCAATCCAAGGAAGCTGCGAACCTCTGCCACTGAGCTGGGTACCGGCCATGACTCGATAGCCACAATCTTCTGGGGATCCACTTCCACTCCTCCTCGGGTAATGATGTGACCCAAGTATGAAATACGATCGAGCCAAAACTCGCATTTACTGAACTTGGCGTACAACTGATGCTCCCTAAGCGTCTGGAAGACGACTCTGAGATGCTGCTCATGCTCTGCTTCACTCTTGCTGTAGACCAGGATGTCATCTAGGAACACGATCACAAATTGATCCAAGTAAGGCATGAAAATGCGATTCATGAGGTCCATGAATACGGCCGGCGCATTGGTCGCTCCAAAGGACATAACAAGGAACTCCCAATGTCCATACCTCGATCTGAATGCTGTCTTCGGGATGTCCTGCTCTCTGACTCTGATCTGGTGGCATCCCGACCGTAAGTCGATCTTTGAGAACACTGAAGCCCCTCTGAGCTGATCAAACAAGTCATCTATCCTCGGAAGAGGGTATCTGTTCTTGATTGTCACCGAATTCAAGGTACGATAATCAACACATAGCCTGGACGTACCATCCTTCTTTTTCACAAGAAGCATCGGGGCTCCCCAAGGCGATCCACTTGCACGGATGAATCCCTTAGTCCTCAGTTCTTCAATCATCTTGTATAAAATTTCCAACTCTGAAGGCGCCATCCTGTAGACTCGCTCTGATACTGGTGCTATCCCGGGAATCAAGTCTATAGTGAACTCAATCTCCCGCTCCGGCGGTATCCCTGGAAGCTCCTCTGGAAAGACATCTGAAAACTCTTCAACTATTCGGGGTAACTGCACTGCTGCTACTGCCATCCGCAATGCTGGGGAAGATGGCTCCACTGCGCCTCTGGAAAATAAAAACTCTGGCTCGCCGGGGATACTAAAGATAACTCTGCCAATATGGCAGTCTATCCTAGCATACTGGTTCCTCAACCAATCCATGCCTAGGACTACATCATAGTCTGCCATAGGAAACTCTATGAATCTAGTGGGGAACTCCCTACCGCTAACTACGATCCGACACGAGGAAAACACTCGATCTACTCCCACAAGGCCATTACCAGTAAGTATATTGAGCCTCACTGATAATGACTCGGGCTCCAATCCTATCCGTGTCGCGAATCGTGCAGACATAAATGAATGCGATGCACCAGAATCAAATAATACAGATGCTGGAGAAGAGTTGACGAGAATAGTACCTGCCACAACCTCACTTGGTGCAACTTCTTCTTCCATAGCCATCATCATGGCCTGACCTTGTCCTCTGACTGCTGGTCCCCTCTGCTGGAAACCTCTCTGCCTATTCTGGGTCTGAGCTTG
Source organism: Iris pallida (assembly GCA_029216955.1). NCBI lineage: Eukaryota > Viridiplantae > Streptophyta > Magnoliopsida > Asparagales > Iridaceae > Iris > Iris pallida. The sequence continues at coordinate 30,291,539 of JANAVB010009198.1, read as the reverse complement.
GGCTTATGCATACTGCTGGGGGTGTTGCTGCTGGAATGCCTGAGACTGAGGCGGCAAGGGCCTCGAAGACTGATACTGCTGCTGCTGCTGAGCTGGTACTGGGGCCGGTCCTCTCACCGAAGAGCTAGAAGGGTTGGATGCTGATGAACCATCCCTATTCGGGCAAGCCCCTATCCTATGATCTGCTGCTCCACAAGCCCGGCACAATCCCTGCGCCCTGCGACAGTCTGCCACCACATGCCCTGGCTTCCCGCAATGAGAACATCCCATCGCGGAAGTCTGCTTCTGCTTCTGCTGCTGCGGGTACGTCGGGGTCGAATGTTGAACCGACGTTACTGAGGCCGCCCGCCTCGGAGTTCCAATGGTCAATCCCCTAGCTGCCGGGGCTGGAGCTGATGATTGGTACATCTAACTGTGGGACCGCTTCCTACCTCCGGTCCTATCCACGATCCTCTGGGAGGTGTATTCATGCCTCCTAGCTGCTCTCAAGACTGCATCGAACGTCTGGTGCTCAAACTGCTCAACCGCCAACAAGATCTCCAAATGCAGTCCCTGCTGGAACTGCTGGGCCCTATCAAACTCGGTCAAAACCAAGGTAGGGGCAAACCTACTGAGCCTAGAAAACTCCGATGCATAACTGTCGACTGTTCTGCCTCCTTGCTTCAAGTTGGTAAATCTGGTCTGCAGGTCGTACCGAGCCACAACATCGAAATACTTTGTCTGGAATCTTTCTCTAAACACTGCCCAAGCAATGGGTACCACTAATCCCATGGCTTGCGCTGCCTACCAACTGCGAGCCAAGTCCAACAACTGCAGGCGTACCACCGCCACCTTCTCATTCTCGGGTGTCCTAGCTGCTTCCAGAATCACCTCGGTATCCTGAAGCCATGCATCCGCGGTAATCGCATCCTCGCTGCCGTCGAAGAAAGGAGGGTTTAATCGCTTGAAGCTGTTGGTTGCCTGGTTCCCTGGATGTTCGCCTCGGGTCAAAGCATCTTGAACTGTCTGGTGCAGGGCATCGCTTCGACGATCCTAGGAAGCTATCAAGGTTCTGACGAGACCTACCAAGGTACCATCATCTGGCTCTGCGGGCTGGACGGGCCGAACTGGTGACTCTCCTCCAGTAGGTATCACTCTGGAGGCGACTTCGGAATGCTGGGCTTGATCTCCGGGTTGTTGCTGGTCCACGGGAGGTGCTCCACCTCGCTGATCGGCAGGGTCAGGTACAGTGCCGCTGAGGAAGACGACACAGGAAAACAATAAGGAAGGACCAGGACAGATCAACGATACAAACATGTAATCAGGGCAAGAATTTCAGGGATTTGAAAATACGGGCGGAGATCAAGGGCGAATACTGATTGAGACATCTATTCGGTAAACTCTCACATTTCTTGATTGACAAGACCTGCATGGGCCACCACTTAAACCATGTCACGCCCCAGAACCAGAATACTGGAGAGTGGGGGCAGACATAGCCAGCTACGTATATTGAAATGGAAGACCACCTCGATATACGGTCACGACTGTCTAGAAACATGAGGGTTTACTACAAGCCAACAGTCTCTTATGGTCATGAACAAGCCTAATATCTCAATCACAAGCAAGTAAGTAAGGCCGCAAGATATATGATCATTAAATATACAATAATAAGGCATCCCAAATATCACATATTCAACTGATCATGAAGCTAGTCATTACAAAATGTTAGGACTAGCAAGAGTTAAGTCATACATGATCAACCCTAGGATTTGTTAATCATGTTTACAGTCCGTAGGCAGACAGTAAGTAAAGGGCATCGAGCTAACAGGTGCTCGTCGGCTAAACGCCTCAAAGAATAGTTTTACAATAGAGTGAGCGAAACAAAATAGAAAACCCACTCGTAGCCCGGGTTCCTTCTAGTCGCCACCATTGGGCTGGAAGCTTGGTAGATCCTCGGGAGCTGCTCCGAAATTTGGCCACACAAAACCAGCTGGGTCAATCCCAGAAAGAGCAAGTGACACAAGGGGGCCACGAAATAAGAACAAAAGCCAGCAATTAGCACAAGAAAATCTAATATTTAAAACTAGAATTACGAAAACATGGCATGATGATATACGACGAGATAACCATGGAACTATTCCGATAGCCAGGTTACAACCCGTAAACCAAACAAGGACCGGGGTTGTAACCCTTCATCTGAACAGAACTTGGTTTCCCACCATTTATCGGCAAGATAATAATGCAAGAAATCAAGACAGAAAGCAGTCTTGTACTGGATCAAGACATGGCTAGACTGGTTATACCTCATTCAATCAATCACGGCCAAGCAGATACTACGGCTTACTACTTTAACTAACTAGGGTTATCACAGGCCTAATTATTAACAAGATGCAGTGAGATTATTCCACAGCCACAAGCCCTGCAGACCATCCAGGTTACCCAGGTCAAAAATTAGGGGTTGAATTCAGGTGGGTACATCGTTCAGGAACGCACGTACCCTTAGGTGACTTAGAGGGTGCAACATGCGACGGTGTGCTGGAAATGTGCCCTACTCGACGGCAGGCTACAGATCCCAGGTAACGGGATTGCCTGTAGCTGTGTCACCTCTTCATGACTACTGTGTTATTCTAGTTATTTAACCTTAACCCATTTTAGTAGGTACTCTTGACCGTGGTACTCAGGAGTCCCATCCTAGACATGATGCAAGACAGGACAAGTGGATTTAACAAGCAAGCAAGAAAGAACTACCCACGGTGTCAAGGCAAGTCAAGTTAAGTAGCCGTTGCAACAGCATTAAGCTAAATCATGTCAGGGTACTTGTCAGGAGTGCGCCACGACGGGCCACTATCATGTTATGCTAGTTCCTTGCCATACCATGTCATATAAAATAGTCATTCCAAATATATTAAGTAAAATCAAGTTCATGACAAAAGGCGTAAGGATATAAAATGGGCGTAAAATATCTAATAAAATATCAATATACAGGGCTATAGAAGAGCCAAGCTTAAAGAAATAAGACCAAACTCCAAGAGTCAATGGGTTAAGCAAGGGGTCGGGAGAGCTGCGTACGCTCAAAGTCACGCACGTATGAGGGCTGCGTACGCTCAAAAGTCACGCACGCATGAGCTGCATACGTGAAAAGTCACACACGCCTGAGAGCGGCATACGTGAAAAGTCACGCACGCCAGAGAGCGGCATACGTGAAAAGTCACGCATGCCTGAGAGCGGCATACGTGAAAAGTCACGCACGCCTGAGAGCGGCATACGTGAAAAGTCACGCACGCATGAGAGCGGCATACGTGAAAAGTCACGCAAGCCAAGGGCGGCATACATGCAAAAGCACGCAAGCAGAGAGCTGTGTACGCGTAAAAACACGCACGCAGGGTCTGGGTCTTCTTCTCCATGGCTGAGAAGAAGTTCCAGCTCCAAAACTTCAAGGCATCACAACTTGGCCATCCGAACTCCAAATCCAGATTTCCAAAGTTCCAACAAGGGTGGAATTGAACTCTCTTCCACATGGAAACATCAAAACACATAGAAATCCCACTTAAGTAGATCAAAACCATACAAAACCGAAAATAGAAAAAACCTAGTTCTAGAACAATGGAGACTCCAAATCACAAAATACCAAGTTCTAATGTTGATCACCATGTCCTAAACTAGCAAATGGACAAATAAAAGAGGGTTCTCATGTGGTGGCAAGATGCACTTGCCTATGGGTGGGTGTATGGAGAGGAAGGAGAAGAGAGTTATGTTGAGGAAGGAGAAGAAGAAATAATGGTGGTTTATGAAGAGAGAGAAAAAGTTGGTGGAGTTATAAAGAGGGTGGGATGTGGTGTGTTGAGGGTGGAGAATAGGTTAAGGTGATCCAAAACACTAAACCAAACCAAACCAAACCAATCCCATTAAAACCGAGCCATGTCAAAACCCCAAAATACGAGGAATACCGGAATTCCACAAGTTGAAAAAAATAAAAATACATGCCAAAATTCAAATACGAATATAAATACGAAGTACGAGAAAATACGGGAAATAAGGGTGACATTAACACTTAATGTGAGACCCAACACTCATTCAATTCAAAACCCATTAGTCGATTGCTCTAACTCAATTACAACTAACTCTTTACAGTATCTTAACACAATGTATAGGAATCTAAACATGGCAATAAATTATTCAAAAATTAGTTGAAATCTGGAATCAAATGACAGTTTAAATAGGAAAAATTAATTTCAGTTCAGTCCCATTCCCTACTCGAAATCCAATTCTAAGTGCAAGAAACCAATCCAACATGTAACAATCAAACTACTGTAATTAATACACATGTTCAAGTGATCAACATGAATTTAATCATTAATTTAAACAGTTAAAAATGGAATCGAACACAGGAAATTAGAACTAACACCATGTATCAGTCACAAACGGAAACTGTAAATTGAATAATCAAAACACATTAAGATGATAAATTATAGGTTGGTAATAGGTGCCAGATATATGAGTGTACTATAGAGTGTCCTCGTGTCCAAGAATTGGACACGAATCGTGTCCAAATTAACTGCACAAACACAGACCCAACAGTGCACAAACAATCATCGTGCACGCATGCACGTGCATCCAACACGCGACACACGACACGACACGACACGTGTTCGTGTCCAGTGGTGCACATAGGGTAGCTCTAGGACTGACACACCCTGTATCGAGTCCACGAGTCACACAGACACGATACGACATGCAGCCGTGCCTGTGCACGCGCACAGCAGCCCGTGCGCGACAGCGCGCGGCCAATACAACCCCGATTTCTCCTCGGGTAGTGCACGAGATGCTCCCAAATTTTGGGAGCATGGTCGCAGACAATGCTCCAATATTTCCACAAAAAATCAGGATACGACGTGTCCTGTATCCGGAGATACAGGGCCCGTGATGCAGGACACAACCTACGGGCTCGTACTGCGTGTCCACGTGTTAAAACACGACACAAATGGACACGAAACACCCTACTACCTTCACAAAATTTAATACACACACCTAGATCTACAAATCCATGCAATTATATTTTAAAAATATGAAAATTAATTCCTATGTGGCATTTCTACAAACACCTAATATACCAATACGATACGTGTCCGATACGGACACGAAATGGACACAAAATCTTGCAAAACCTATTCCTACAGAGAGAGGACACCTAAGGCATCCTATCCATGTAAAAAAAATTAAAATTTGAATAGATTTTGAGAGTTTTACCTATAGGTTTCAAAGCTCCTTGAAAAGCTCCAAAAGTGGGGTTTCTCCTTGCTAGCTAATCTCTCCAAATTGTACCAAACCTGAGAATACTCTCCATGAACAGCAAGAAGGGATAGATTAGAACTTAGTGCAAAAGATTTGAGCTAAAAAGGACCTAAAATAGGAAAGTTATGGATTGGGAAAGATGGCTCTTATCTCTTTCTTCAAAAACTTGGAAACTTAATGAAAGAAGCAAGAACAATCAATGAAAGACTTTATAGGGGGCTCTTAGGGTTTATGTAGCCAGCCATAAAGGGATTCTAGGGTTAGGGTTTCATGGCATGGGCCTATGGGCCAAGTTGCATAAGTCATGGAATTAAATTCCTAAGTCATAAGTCATGAACCTATTCACTATTCCTCCTATTTCAAACTAGATTCTTAATGACTAGAATTGGTTTGACTTAAGTTAGACTAGGGTCCTACCATGCTAACTAAGTCACCATAGCTAGGGTCAACTTCTAGGTTAGTCTACAAAGTCTCAACTAGTCAAGACTAACATAACATATAGCAATATTTAATTAATATTAAATTCACACAAATTCCCATAAATCATAATAATTTCAAATAAATCCTAAAATGACCAAAATATCCTCTAGGCTAAAATATACTAATTAAACATCCTAATCACATGGCTAGGCACTAGGTCAACAGTCTCTAAGGTTACACTAACCAAACACCAAAATCATAAGTCATAACTTAAAATAGTTTTAAAAATGATTAAAATTTACTAAAAATTATATTATTATTTAAATATCATAATTAAATAAATTAAAACACAAAATTTTAAAATTATCCTTATTTTAGAAACTGGGTGTTACAAGTCTACCCACCTTAGAAAAATTTAGTCCTCGAAATTAAAATGGTAGTAGTCCTTCTAGGTCAAACACCCCACAATCAAAGTCTCAAACATACCGTCAGATAATCATATGTGTCTATCCCAAATCATGATACTCAGAATCTTCGTCGTGCTAGTGAGCAAGGCTACGATAATCACAGAGTCCTCGACTAAGGCACATACCTCTAGAATCATGGTATTTAAAATTTTGGCATTGCCGCATGCTTGGCAGCGAAAATCTTAAATTTCCATACCCGAAAAATCGAGCCTCCTCCCCAAATTCTTTTTCCTAAATTCTGATCGAGCCCTAACCCTAATTTTCCTCCGACGACTTGATGGCGATGGCCCCTCTTACGACGACTGAGCCACCGTAGAAGAACTACCACCTCGGCAGAGTTTAACCTAGGCTTTGATTCTTTCCGACGGCGAGGATGCTCACTCCGGCAATGGTGAACCCCCAGCCGGCACACGGCAGTTATACCGCACTCGACGGCTAGGCGTCGATTCCTTTTTGGCAGTGGCGCAAGGAGCCCCTTCCTCGATTATTCTATTGCGACGACTGTCTTCCTACGACGAGTGGTGGTGCACGACTGTTAACGACGATCGGGTGTGGTTTCTCCTAGCATTGATGCGAACGAGTCATTTCCTTCAGCCTCGACGACAAGCAGTGACGACGACGATGAGGATCCGTTTCTTCGGTGAAGTCGTTCATCTTCTCCGGTGAATTGGCAAACTTCCTCACCGTGAGCTCACTGTTCTCCTCCCCGTTGATGATGAGACGAACAGATCTTTGACGCACATCGCTCTCCTCTTCAGATCGACTTTTTTTCATCAAAATTCATGGTTCCTCTGTGACTATTGATCAACGATTGAGTTCTCGAGCCTATTCATTGTAGAACTCAGGAATTCAAAAAGAGAAAGGCTCAAGTCCCCAGTTCTGGTTTTGATTCGTGTCGAGTCTCGTTGAGATTATTCAGACACAATCGTGTGGTCCCTATTCTTCTAAGAAGGACATACAGATCATCTTCTTTTTCTGATCACCCTGAGCAAGGCAAGTACATTCTCTGGTTTTGTTTATTTACTTCTTATCTTGTACTCTTCATGTTGAACACATTGTGATACGATTTATCTTGTACTTTTGGTGTTTTTTCATGATTCATGTTCTTACTTGTACTTGGGGAGGGGAAATACACTAGATATGTGACCAAACCCAAAACTAGGAATTCATGTGGATATCTTAGGTCTCACATAGTGCTTGTGGGACTCTAAGTCGTACCTTTTTTGTACTCATTCATGTACTCACCACATCCGGTTACATATGCTAGCTAGCTGTATTTCAAAATAGTGCACACGTCAGGTTCCTTATTATATTTTATGTTCAGGATTCAGTTCATGTATTTATTTTTCTATACTTCATGTTCTTTACTTTTCCTGTACTTCATGTTCTCATGTTCTCCTGTGCTCATTTTCTCATCATGTTATTCTTGTTCATTACCTTAGAATTGTACTTTGCTTTGCTCCTGACTGGATATGTTACAGGTGCACTTGAGGATCGTGTCCAACTTTCATGGGCCTGACCCCGGGTTCTTAACTGAGCATGATGGAGCCATGACTTAGAATTAGAGGCTACGGATTTAGATTTGTTTAGCTTTATTTCTAGATATTGTATATTGAGATTTCATATATGTACTTCATTCTGGTTATCGGATTTGTCTCTGATATTATTATTTTCTTTAATTGTAATAATGCTAGTATTGTAGTGACTCTTTGGGAACGTTTATAGTAGCTGTAATATTTTATAGTATCTGATGACTTAGAGTTTTCCTTAGTATTGTACAGCTTACTGTGTTGCGTCTTCCAATGTAGGCTGGACGTGTCCGACTCGTATCCGATTATTTGGGAGCGGGTCGTGACACATACCTAAGCACAAATTAAGAATTTGTCATATGTATAAAATATAATTCAATTCATCATCCAAAAAATAAATTATGCTCAAAATATCCAAACTAAAAAAATTCATTAATCCAGTAATGAAATTAAAATTATTATCGAATGATATTCGTTTATTACGTTAGCATGTGCAGACAGGTGCAAGACCAATGGTATGTTCCAAATATTTTGCATTTGCTTTAGGCAAGAAAATTGTGCAAGTTTGACCCAAGATGTTAGTGTGTTAGATAAATAAGATACTTACCAACAACTATATTACAAATTTATATTTTGTAACAGAGAAATTATGGATTAAGCACGTGGAACTTCATGTTCTCAACATGCAATATTTTAATTTTAGGTAACTGCTTGTTTCAAGCATATGAACTTCAAGTTCTATTTATGAACTTCAGGTTCAATTCGTATGCGTCAAGCATATCTATGGTGAGGATATATATTCCTATGTCAATTAGTAGCTTTTATTTATATGTTAGAGTTATAGGGCAAGATATCTACCAATATCTAGTCTTCCTTGGCAAGATCTCTACCAATATCTAGTCTTCCTTCTAGCAAAGCTAACAGTATAACGAGGCTAGCCCTCTGTTAATATCGAGCTTTACTTCTAAAAAAGCTAATATTTGAAGAGGTTAATGTTGATGGTATTATATATGGCGAGTCTTAATATTTTTGGTATTACAACAAGGTTGTAGCATCTCGAGTAGGAGCAATGAAAAGTTGTGCCTTCTGTCAAGTTGTGGCTTTTGCTATGCCAAAATTAATGAAATACCATGGCTAATATGCTTCTGAATTATAGAGGATCTAATGTTGTTTAATTTTTTTGTGAGGCTAATGCTTTAGACAAAATAATTGATCTTCGCTTCAAATGATGCTAGGATGTGGCAGAGTTATGCCATGTGAAAGCTCATGTCTTATCTGAATTATATTTTTGTTTCAGACGATGTTATGGAGGAAAATACTGGTCCAAAATTTGCTATTGGCAAAGTTATCGTTGCAATAATACTAGCATTATGATGAGATTAGTAATTTTGCCATTTTATTAGTTTCTCTTCTATAAAAGTGTATTGCTATGATGATGCTAGCGATATGGCATGGCTAATGCCTTAGCCATTTTTATATTACAAACTTCAGGCTCTAGTAAACATCAGTTTCTAGTAAACTTCAGTTTCTAGTCTTCATGCACCCAAAAGTGAAGTTAGAAACCAAGAGTTGATGGAATAGTAAGGCTATGCCTCAACCATAATTTTGCTTATGAGAATAGCCTATGCAGGGATGTTATGGTAGGTTTATGCCTCCGTCAAATTTTAGCTTTCGGTAAAATCCTGACAATGGGACCAATTTTTTACCCATATGATATTTCCAGTTTGTAATGAGGTCAGGTGGTTTGCTTCGGGCAAATTGCTAACTGTGGAATTTGGTTTTGCGGAGCTGAGTTTTGTTGGGCTAAATTCTTTAGTGTTGCTCCATTCCACAAAGCTAAGTTTCGTAGGGCTACTCCATTTCTTGGAGCTAATTTTTGTACATTTATTTTTTGCTAGGTTACTTCAATCCCCGAAGCTATGTTCCGTGGGGCTGTTTTCCGCTTGGATGCCCCATTTCATGGAGCTAAGATCCATTCTACAGGGTTATTGTAGGGCTTTCCATTCCACGGAGCTAAGATCCATTCCGCAACTGCTATATTCCGCGGGACTAGACCATTTTGCAAAATTAATGACTTAATCAATTGTGATTATCGCTTCAAGAGAGATTATTTTCGTTGTTAGTCTCAGATATAACGAGGTTGAGCAAAAGTCAATAGTGTCAAGGATGCTGACGGAGGAGGGCGGGCCTCTGACCGATTTTAATAACGTCGAAGATGTTAGTTTTGAGAGCCATGCTGCTAATCTAGAAGGATCTATAGAAAATCATTAATGGCTGGTTGATCAGAAGATCGTAAATAAAAGTTATTTTCTTGCCGATAGATATGAAGATATTAAATGAAGTTATTTCTGGTTGGTAGATCAAAATATATTTTCTTTATATAAAAAAAATCTCTCTTCATTTGTTAAGAAGAAAACAAAATATTGTATCATGATTTACATCATACTTACTCGTACCGTTGGGAAATGATCGCACGATCGTGAACTTTTGTATGCTAGAGCTACGTATTGATAATGTATTATAGTTAATTAATGACTGAGATATGAGAGAGATGAATTCTCAAGTTGTCGAACCATTCGAAGGTCCTCCATAAGCATATATTTACAACAACATGATGACTTAACATCTGAATCCAATATTATCTTTACAAGATTACAAACAGATATGTGTACCTTTAGTATTGGTTGCCACAATTCTCCAATAATTAGTTACATCTAACTAACTGAAGTATGAAATAAACTTTTTTTAGAAAAAGCATAATTGGACTTTATTGTTGGATGTAAAAAAAAGGGAAAAAAAGCTTTGATGATCAAGTTATAAATAACTGTTGGTGTTTTTGCCTTTAGACTAGAAAAGATAGTCTACATCGACTACACCAAATGTTGAGTATCTCAATTTAATGCTTTGCATGTGTTGAGGTATGCACATGAGGTATGGTAGGGCATAAGTGGGTGCCATGTGGGAGTATTTTTCTCTAGAAAAAAAATGATTAATTACAATAAGGAAGCAAGTTGATTTTTGCCGTTGGGACTCACACTACCAAAATACAGACAAATAGCAACTGAATTATTAGTGACGGACAACTCAGTCGCCTATTAGCGACTGAAAGGCGACTGATAGTACTACTAAAATACAACGATTTAGCGACGGCCCTATCCGTCGCTAATTGAAATTACCGACGGATACGGGCTGAAAAAATTCGTCCGGAATAATCTCGTCGCTAAAACTAGTCCGTCGCTAGTACGTCGCTCACCACTACTTAGCGACGGATTACCGTTGGCTACGTCAAAACATTTAGCGATGGCTAGCCAACGATCTGTCAACTTCGACAGTTTAAAATTTTAATGTAGCAACATTTAGCGACGAACAAACCGTCGTTAAACGCGTATTAGAGGTTTTCTGATACGCAAAATATGTCGCTAATCTGTCGCTAATCCGTCACCAACCTCGTCGGATTAACGACGAAGTAGCGACGGATATTCCGTCGACAAGCTCCTGGATATCTTTCATAATTCCAGGACCTTGGCGATGGATAACCCGTCGGATTTTAGTCGCCCATCCGTCGCTAACTGGGAATCCCACAGTTAGCAACGGATAGTCCGTCGAAAAGTGGCCACCAGTCCGTCGGTATCTGGGAATATTTTAAAAAAAATAGCATAAAGCTGGGCATTCCCAATATACACAATTCCAATATACCAAACACACAAATAATCCCAAACAATTCCAATATACAGAACACAAATATTCAATATTCAATATTCAATAAAAAAAATATCTCAAGCACAAATATACAAAACACACAAATATTCCAATATACAAAACACACAAACAATTCCAACACACAACTATCCCAAGCATTCAAATTGTTCACACAAAACAAATAAATATTCAATATTTAAACACAAATATTCAATATTCAATAAAAAGGAAAATCGACTTTGGCCTCAGCAAAGACCGCAAGTCAGACGATGAATCCTCACAACAAGGGATCATAGTTGCGTTAAGACATGTACCATTCTATCAGCCACTTTGCATACGAAGGCTCAATCTGGTTAAGGTCTTCTGTAGGGATAGGAGGGTCAGTCTCGATGCTACTACTCTCTGACGGTGGCTCCTCCTTAACTTCAACCTTGGGAGCAATCTCTTCCCTGATAGTCATCGGTTCTTTCTTGACCTCGACCTTTGGTAACACCTCCTCCTTAACAGTCACCGGCTCTTATTTGACGACGGTGACTTCCTCTGTGTCGACCTCCAAGGGTTCCTTGCCTCGGTTCCTTCTTCGGCTAGCAGCACCACCTCGGGGAGTCTTAGGAGCCATCTCTCTGACAACAGAAATTTTTACATAAGGTAAAGAAATTTACTCAAATTATAAAAATAAGAAGTTTATCGAAATTGTAATCGAAGTAATGAAACAACATTGGAGATGGCGTGTCGTAGTGGTCGGACGGGAAGGGGGGTGACGCGCCACCACCCATGGCACGCTAGGGGACGCCTACAAATAACAGGGACATCTGCTCCTCCCTACTTCCCATCTGGACCCATCTGCTCATCCTCCATGAAACAGAAATTTTCCTTCTCCTCTCCTCCACCATGGCTCTGGACCCATCTGCTCCTCCCTACTTCCCTTCTTCTTATTTGACTCCCTCAGCCACATATGATATCCAGCTCAAGTGTAGAGTCGGGGGAGAATAAGTGGGCAGGAAGAGGAGGGGAAAGCAGCACAGTTGACGGCATGACCTGGAGGAAGTATAGAGGTTTTGCTGGAGGTGCTGACGATTTTTTCTGGATGGTGTTGAGGAGCAAGTGTAGAGTCGGCTCCTTCGGCCGACTCTACACTTGCTCCTCAACACCATCTTGGGAAAATCGTCAGTACCTCCAACAAAACCTCTGTACTTCCTTCAGGTCATGCCGTCGGCTGTACTGCTTTCCCCTCCTCTTTCTGCCCACTTCTTCTCCTCCGACTCTACACTTGAGCTGGATATCATATGTGGCTGAGAGAGTCAAATAAGAAGAAGGGAAGTAGGAAGGAGCAGATGGGTCGAGAGCATGGATGGAAGAGAACTAGAAAGTACTGATCCTTCCTGTTGTGAGAACTGTGAAGAGTAAGAAAGGAGAGGGAGGTCTTTGATTTTTGCGTTCATCATCATTAGAGGGAGCAGCACTAGAAATGTTGTGACGTTGGTAGAATGAGAGGGTAAAAATCTGTATCATAAGACTAACAAAATTACTATGTAGTCATGTACTCAACAATAACCGGATGTAACTGGAGTCGTTGGGCCTATTGTGCAGTAATTGGTGGATCCGCTGGTATAGGCCGGATATACTTAGTGTCTACTGTATCAGATTAGTATCGGTCTATCGGTTTGGTATAGGACGTATCATATTGGTATTGGCCTTAACAAATTGGTATCGTCCTATCCGATATGTACATGTATCGGCCGTATAGCTAGGATTCATATTGGCCTTATCGATTTGGTATCGATCATATCCGATAGGTATCAGCCGTGTTGGATTAGTATCGACCATTTCGGATTAGTATCGTGAAAGGTTTAATAACAACTGTACTTGAATTTCTCTCTTTTCAAGCTAGAACACCATTGCAAGAGAGTCACTAGATCGTGATTGGCCAGTTACAGTAACATACATGCTTTCTTTTCTATCAGGAAAAGCGAGATTAAAAAAGAAGTATGTATGTTCTGTAACTGGCCAGCTACGCCCTCGTGACTCTCTTGCAATGGTAATCTAGCTCTAGAAGAGAGAAATCCAAGTACAGTTGTTACTAAACCTTCCACGATACTAATCCAAAATGGTCTATACTAATCCAACACGGTCGATACCTATCTGATATGACCAATACCAAATCAATAAGGCCAATCCTAGCTATACCACCGATACATATCGGATAGGACGATACCAATTCGCTAAGACCAATACCAACCGATACGGCCCATACCAAACCGATAGATCGATACTAATCCGATACGGTCAATACTTATAAATACCTATGGTCCAGGAGGTTGATCCGCTGGTACATCCATGTACGATCAACGAAGTAACGATCCATTTCAATTTGGATGTAAAAATCTGTATCGTAAGACAAACTAAACATAATCAGTTCATGTCAGTCTGCACTTTCTGCAGTAACAACCACAAGTTTTATGTTCTTCAACGATATATTTCACATGCTTAATTGCCAAGTATGAGAACGAATGGCTCAGAACACAACCCAAAATTCATTCTAGTATACATTAGTATGAATCATTTATGTTCTGTACATATGGTGTAGTATATGTTCTTATCGTATCTAGTATCTGAAGAATGTAACAGAATCAAGATGAACTCACATAATGTAATACTAAGACATCATCTACTACTATATAAGATATAGTAATAGGTTGTCATATCATCATTGCCGAGGGATGAGGGTTGAAGGACAGTCAACTTTATCTACGACTACATAGTTTCTACCTCGCCAGTCGAATGGCTGCAGGGACTATGTCCTGATCACCATGTCGTAGTCCAATACAATCCAGAGATTGACACAGTACTAATTCATATATGTAGTCCAATACAAATAGTCTAATACAAAAACAACCCAATACAAATAGTCCAATACAAATAAGTACTAAGAGATAATGAGAACCACGCAGCTCACGCAAACGCTCAGTGATATGATGACGCAACCACATCGAATAAGTGGGATCGACGGCGACAGGAGAGATGTAGTCCATTGCAGGTGCTGGATGAATAGAACTCCCGGTCTCACTAGCTACCGGTGCCACTTCCTCCTTAACAGTTGGAGGAGCCACCTCAGTATTCAGTGTTTCCCTCAAACGACGTGCCGCTCCTCGGTTCATGGGTACCATCTGGTAAGATAAATATTCACAAATAATATAATTGTAACATAAGCAAGCTAACTAAAGGAACCATCATCTCGTTTGAGTACATTTTCGAAAGCAGATAAAATACAAAATATTCGATTTTTTTGCCAAGTGTGAGAACGGATGGCTCAGAACACAACCCAAAATTTATTTTAGCATACATTAGAGTGAATCATCTATGTTCTGTACATATGGTGTAGTATATGTTCTTATCGTATCTAGTATCTGAAAAATGTAACAGAATCAAGATGAACTCACATAATGTAATACTAAGACATCATCTACTACTATATAAGATATAGTGATAGGTTGTCATATCATCATTGTCGAAGGATGATGGTCGGAGGACAGTCAACTTTATCTAAGGCTACATATTTTCTGCTTCGCCAGTCGAATGGCTGCAGGGACTATGTCGGAGGACAGTCAAGTTTATTAATAGTTATTTGTTTTTCGATACCAAAAAATCCGATACTCTGATCCAAAACTACCGATATTACCGATATCCCTGATCCGATAGTCATAGGAATGGTCCGATACCGATTTTGATACCCCCTCCCTCGATTCGATACTCATAGGATTGGTCCGATCCGAAACCACCTATACCCCCTCCCCCGATCCGATACACCGATCCGAAACCACCGATACTCATAGGAATGGTCCGATCCGAAACCACCGATACCCCCCCACCCGAAACCCTACCGCTGCCCCAAAACCCTACCCATGTGTCCCCTACCTGACCCCCTCCCCAACCCCTACCCCCACCCCCCTTCCTCCATCCTACCACCCCCTCCCCGACCCCCCCTCCCCGAAAGCACCCCCTCCCCCGATCCCCCTCCCCGACGGCACCCATCCCCCTCCTCCACCCCACTACCCCTTCCCGACAGCACCCACCCCCCCCCACCCATACCCCGACCCCCCTCCCCGACAGCACCTACCCCCACCTCCTCCCCCACTCCACCACCCCCTTTCCGACCCCTCCTTCCCGATAGCACCCCCTCTCCGGCCCCCCTCCCCTCCCCCACCCCACCCACCTTCCCCCACCCCCCGACCCCCCTCTCCGACCCCCGTCTCCGACAGCACCCACCCCCCTCCCCCACTACACCCCCCTCCCCGACAGCACCCCCTCCCCGACAGCACCCCCTCCCCGACCCTCCTTTCCCACCCCTTGAACCCCTCCCCACCCCCTGACCCCCCCTCTCCGACCCGCCATCCCCTCTCCCCCTCCCCCTCCCCTCCGGCCCCAACGACAGCTGACCGCCACCCCCCTGAAACCCTAAAATAGAGAGAGAGGGAAAGAGAGAGAGAGAGAGAGAGAGAAAGAGAGAGAGAGAGAGCTTACCGGCGAGATCGACGGAGGAAGAGAGATCGACGGAGAGAGCGATTGACGGAAGGAGAGAAATCACCGGAGGAAGAAAAATTACCGGAGGAAGAGAGGGGGAAGATAGAGAGAGAGAGTATGGAGGAAAATAAAAAAATTTCCCCCATCGGTTCAATTTAAGTTAGGATACAGTATTTAGCGACGGACTGGCGACGGATATATCTGTCGCTAAATACCCAGTAGATTACCTACGGAAATATTAGTCGACTGTCCGTCGCTAATAGTCCGTGCCATTTTTTCAGTATTTTGCCGCCAAATTATGCGACATATCAGCGAGTCGCTAACTTTTCGTCAAATTAGAGACGGAAGTGCTACTAATTTTTATACAAAAAAATAAAAAAATTTATTCATTGCTTTCTGACGGTAGTCCGTCACAAGTTAGTCGCTAGTCCGTCGCTATTAGCGATGGATAGGAGCCATCGCTAATTTGCTGTCATCAAATTACTATATTTTAGTAGTGTAGGCGATGGCGTAGTTTATTAAAATATATCATAACGTTAGCGACTAACTAGTGACATGGTAGCGACGGATAATGTCTAACGACGGACTAGCGACGGCAGAATCCGTCGCTACGTTTCAGTAAAAATTGAAAGAGAGGGCTTTATTTTCATTCTGAAAATTTTTCCCCCTCTCTTCCCCCTCTCTTCCCCGATCACCCGACCCCTCCGACGTCCCCCCCTCCGGCGACTCCCCCTCCGACGACCCCCCTACGTCGACCCGCCCTCCTGTGACCCCCTTTCAGATACTCTTTTTTCCTCCTCTCCCTCTCATTTTCCCCTAATATTTAGATTTTTGCATTTTTTTGCTTATTAGGGTTTCGATTATGGACGAAGGGTTTCGACTAGGTACTCGAAGACGTAGCATGTGTTCTCTACATGTATTGTTGCTACGTCTTCAAATGGTAGGGTGTTAATTTGTGTTATTGGATTGAATTGATACTAAATAACTGATTTGTGAGAGAGGTCAACAATCAGTTATTTATTAGGCAATTCAACAAATTCCTCCTACCTTCATCTTTCCCATTGTGTTCAGCTCTTTCTTCCATATTCTTCAATTCCATGCCTACATATTTTAGGACAGATACCACTTTTGAGTAAACTATACACCTGACAATGCATGAGATGCAAAAATATAGATATACCATTTACGTCGATGTAACTGTTCACTGAATGTCTGCCGTTTCTCCTTCTCTTCACCTCATCAAGGGATTGTTGTTTCATATCCTAAGATCGCAACAACAATAATAATATAAATAATAATAATAATAGTAAAACCTTACGACTGTAGGCATATCATCATCAAACTGTGGCTCCAAGAGTAATGTCTTACATTCTTTCTATGAGGACGTAGGGTTCGGTTGATACGCTTCTTTCTTCGTACCTTAGTATTTGCCTTGGTATCACTAAAAGCTGAATGATTTTCTCTGCCTGCAACTGAAAGAAAATCATTGGCCTCATGGTTAGCTAATGAATGGCTGATCTTAACCGCCTTCAGCTGATGCTCTGATCCCTCCCACTCGCAATTAGAAGATCCCTCTCCACCGACTATTGATTCACTGCTACCATTCACTTTAGACATGCCTTTTCCATGACAGAGCTCTCTGTTTGAGGGACTCAACGATAATTTTGTTGCCGCTTCTGGACTCTGAGCATTCTTCACCACAGCAGGGCTCTTCAAATGTTGTGGTACATCCATCAAGGTAGGGCTCTCCTTTAATAAAGGAACTACAGAGGAACTTTTGCCTTTCTTCGTTGGGGATTTAGAACCATGCTCTGTCAACATGCCATCTTCCAGTCGATCATCTACTAGTGTCTTACTTTTCTTAAACTGCGAGAATGAGTGATTTGATCTGACCTTCTAACATTGGCACTAAAGAAGAGGAACCCTTCCTTACCGTTGTCGGGGTTTTAGAACCACTCATGTCATCCTCCAAATGTATTTTCTCTTTTAGCATTTTTGTTTCTTCACCCTCTTGTGGACTTTAGATGACTTGACCTGACAGTCAAGATCCAGTTTTTCAACATTCTTATCCTTTAAGTTTACATTAGATCTATCAGCAACTTTACCATCTCCAGTGCAAGAATTCGATGGTAAATTCGTTCCCACTTTCAGACTTGGAGGAGGAGTCTCTGGAGATGAGATCTTAGAATTTCCCAAGGTTGGGCTTGGTATTTTAGAATGTGAGTTCCCCTACCTTTATTGTATTCTCTGAACTGCCATCAACCAATTGTTCTAGTGAATTCCCAGTCTTCAACTTCTTTTTAGGTTGAGATGACTTGCTCTGATGTTTAGAGGTGGCTCCTCCATACATTGTTGAAGCAGTAGAGGAACTCTCTAACGCTCTTAGTCTTCTAGAATCACGATATACCAACATGTCATGAAACACTTGGTGGTCTTCTATCAAAATTTTCCTCTTCAACTTCTTGTCAGGTTGAGGTGTCTTGATTTGAGTTGTAGTGTTGGGACCTTCTAACGTTGTAGCTACAACATGAGAAAATTTCCCCACCTTTATTTATTTTCCTATGCTATCAACCCTTATAATAATCATATCTTAGTTTGGTAGGTATCCTGCACTAATGTTTGATATCCTGCATAACTTGTAATACTTCCTTTGCATTCACATATTCACTGCACATATGGCTTGACCTATACCCTTGTTTTAGCCCTTGTATTTATCTACTGCATATTAATGTTGCATGTACCATCATTTGCCCACTGCCCTCACTTGGGTTCAGTTAGGCACCTCAAGTTACATATTCTGCTCCTCCAAACATGTCCTGCATTACCCATTAGTCCTTGTACTCCTGTTCTATTTGATATCCAGGATGAACAACCCCATTATTTGTACTGCCTTATCTTGGTTCAGTCCCCAAACTAATAGAGCAGTTTAGTCCTTAATATTTCGTATCTGTTATGTAGTTATTAGAGTATCATTAGGATGGGTTATTAGAGTATCAGTATTTGTAAAGGGTATAGTGTGTGTGTATATATATATATATATATATATATATATATATATATATATATATATATATATAGAGAGAGAGAGAGAGAGAGAGAGAATAAGGGAGGTAGGGTGCCACCTCACGGGAGGGTGTCTACTTGTCACCCCCATGCTATCATCAAGCACATGGGTGCATGATGATAGCATGTAGGGGGTGACAAGTAGACACCCTCCATAGGGTGGCACCTCACCTCCCTCATCCTCTATATATATACATGTGGGGGTATTAGTCCTTAATTGACTTGAACTCTATTGCTCTGTCCTTCCTAACCATAGTACCTACCCTGGGTGTCTGCCATGTAGATCAGATACTCAAGTTGACCCTATACATTGCATTCATGTAACCATCTTCCCATGTGTCAAAGTTTAAGTATAGCTTGTGTGTGAGTGTGTGAGTGTTTATAGGTGAGAATTAGACATTTGAGTAGGATTGTGAGGATTACCTGTGTTAATGGCCAAAGAACAGGCCTAGTACACCACTGGTAGTGGGGACTTAGCCTTGGATTTGATTGGTTGTAGGGCAATATATGAGAGATGGGGGTCTATATATATAAAGATGTCTTAGATAAAAGTTATATCCATCTTTAGTTCAGTCTTTGATAAAAGTTCAGTCCACCTTATACTTTGAATCAATCCAGTTGTATCCATCTTAATATCAGTCCTACATGTTAGATTCAATTCTCTAATATTCTGTAATGTTCAGTGTACTTTTGATTCAGTCCAATTCTGCCTATTTGGATTATGGGTTTCGACTTTGTCCAACTAGGATTTCGATTATGGGCGAGGGGTTTCGACTTTGGTACTTGAAGACGTAGCAACCTACTGATAGAAATGTTGTGTTCTCTATATTTTTTTAGTGGGTCATGTTTTCTCTACATGTATTGTTGTTACCTGCTTCTAGGGCACTCATGTACGAGTTACGTACACTCCATATATAGATTAATACTTATGTGGACATGACATCAGTACTCGTAATTAATTGGCTACTCTAGGCGGTGTCTAGGCGGTAGGTAAGTGTTGAAAATCAAATTTAAGATATCGGTATAGGGTGAGTATCCTAGAAGGATATATAAAAGATATCTTAGTAGTAGATAGGTAAGTGTTAAAAATTAAATTTACTTATGCCAAGTCTTTTGGGCCTATCAGAGTTATAGATCTTTTCGAAAATCTAGTATAATGCTGATTACCTCAAAAGGCTTGCATAAGTTAGAGTGTATATCGTAGGCGGATGAGTGTATAGAGTGAGCCTCCCTACTCCCCTTCTTCTCATTCGGGTCATGAGGCATCCTATTCCGCATCATATGATATACATCTCAACCAAAGCGTGGAGAAGTGTAAAAATATTAATATTAACCAAGGATCAGTATCGGAATCAGTATCACCATGAATCTCATAGCTTGTTCTAACAGAGCATAATATAAAACCAAACGTGAAGCAGAGCTTCACATTCACAATATTAGAATATGAAGCTCTGATTCACACGTTTGGTTTTATATTATGCTCTGGTAGAACAAGCCATGAGATTCATGATGATACCGATTCCGATACCGATCCTTGGTTAATATTAATATTTTCACACTTTTCTACTCTTTGGTTGAGATGGATATCATATGAGAGAGTCGAATGAGAAGCAGGGAAATAGAGGGGGGTCAGAGAGGGGACCTTCTGAGGACGCAGAGGACGTCTAAGAGTCGAGTTTGTGTGTATAATCATTTGATAGTATCCAGATTAAGAAAGTGTAAAAAATTAGATAGTATCATGTGTCAGGGTGTGTGTGTGTCTAGGAGTCGAGTTAGGATTGAGTATCAGGCTCAGGGGGCAGTATACGTATAAGGGCTTATCCAAGGACAGAGTCTCAGACAGGAAGGAAATGTGTATGTATTAGTAGTTAGGTTTTATGTATCAGAAACATATGCATATCTCGGTTACATATAGCAAGTGTGAAGTATACAGAATTAAAAATATGTATATTACATATGTATTTTTAGATTTGCCTATGGCGGGAGGCGGACGTGGACGTGTACGTGATTCTGATTTGCCTATGGCAGGAGGCAGACGTGAACGTTTGCAGCATGGGTCTGGCTCACGTTCGGCTCCTTTGGAGGGTCCAGGCCGTCCACCTGTCGACGAGGACGAGTTCCTAGATGTTCATGATGGGTTATCTCCGGGCGCGACCCGTTCATCGGTCGGGGAGCTACTCCTTCAGCCAATACTCTGACGACTACTCCGACGACTACTCCTACGACCACTCCGGTCGCTTCTACCCCTACGACCGCTTCCATTACGGCCAATCCCTATCCGGACTTGTTGGTCGAGCGCGGATTCTACAGACGACGCGTAAGAGATCCTCCGACGTTACCGGAGCGCCCAACCGACGTCCATCTTCCGGAGCTGTGGGCCGATGGGCAGACGTAAGTATATATATTTTAGTTTATTATAAATTTATATATTTATTCATATATTCTTCATAGTAGCTGATGCCGTACATTGTTTTCCTATCTCAGGTTTTTTTCGATCCGTGTCGGGCGAGATCTAGGCGACTTGATTCGCCGTAATTTCTATGGGCCATACCTGAACTTCGACGACATCCCGACGGAGATGCAGTTCGTTTGGCTTGACGCGCTGAGGGTATGTATAATGGTCTTTCTTTACAATATGTATCAAAAAATTGTTCATTCATGTGCATTTATTTTATTTGCAGGCGTCGTACTGGTGGCCGAAGCATAGGGACCAGGCCATCTGGAGGTGCTATAAGACCGTATCCAGCAAAAGGATACGTGACATGATCTACGACCAGAAGGCGCTGGAGAGCCTGAGTGGTAGTGGATCAGAACATGGGTGCAAGGAGTGGCTCAGAGCGGATTTTTGGGCAAAAATGAAGAAGAAAATGGAGACCCCGACCTACCTGGCCAAGTCTGAGTAGGAGAAGGCTGCCCGTGCTAAGTCTGGTCAGCACACGGGTGGTTCGATCCCGTGTGCGGAGCACATGCGCCGATTGGTGAGTATTCTATTAAATTGTCAAAGATTTAAGTCTTAAACTCTACAAAAGGAGTATTAATTTATGTTTAATTGTACAAGCGCGAGGAGGTCGCCGGGAAAGGTGGAGATCCGGACACCGTCGACTTTCCCACAGTCTTTGCGCATAACCACAAGCGTAAGAGTGATGGGAAGCTCATAGATGAGCGGGCTGCCAAAGCTTATGTAAGTTTTCTTATTCTTTATATGTATTACATTTTTATAATTGTAGATGATCGGACTACGAGTATCGATATCGGTAGCCCATACTCATATAGTAATGGGCCGATAATGATTTCGATTGCGATAACGATACTAATAGGAATGGTCCGATACTCAGAGTATCAGTATCGGGCCATTCCTATGTGAGTATCGGTATCGATCTATTACTATATTAGTATGAGTATTGGTATCGGCCCATTACTATGAGTATTGATATCGGTATCGGTACATTACTATGAGTCTTTATATTAACTCTAAATTTATTTACGTTTATATAATATAGAAGGAGTTTGAGAGTCGGGTCGGTGAGGGGGGTGAGGGAGGTGAGGGGGCTGGACCTAGCCAGTCGACGGATAGGAACAAACTATGGGTAGATACCATCGAAGTAATGAAAGATGGCAGCATATACGGTATTGGATCGTTTGTATCCCAGTCGTGCATCGTTTTTAGAGCTCCACCTCCATCTCCACCTTTACCTGTACCAGTACTTCCTATCGGTGGTGCTGTCGTTTACAACCAGGTCACTATTATCCGTATATTATGGGATTTACAAAATTACATATACGGTAGTATAGGAGCTTCTGCTCCGACACCTATAGTACCGGTCGTTCCGACTCCGACTGCGGCTCCGGCGGTTCAAACTTCGACCGATTCAGCTCCGCAACAGACTCTAGTACATCCGGCTACAGCACCTTCGGCTACAACACCGACGGATCCAGCACCGACTTTGAGAGGTCCTCTGTCTCAGGAGGATTTCGAAGACGCATTGCGAAATGTGTTGGGCAGCTACACCCACCCGCCGCCTCCTCCGTCGCCATCGACGTAGATATTGTTTGGAAACTGTTTGTATTTGGGAACAATTTAGAATATTTTTGGTATGTGTGTATTTGGATACTGTTTGTATTTGGAAACTGTTTGTAAACTTTTTGGTATATGTGTATTTGGAAACTGTGTGTATTTGGAAACTGTTTGTAAACTTTTTGGTATGTGTGTAACTATTTATATATCTGTATTAGAAATTGTTTATATGACTGTATATTGTATGTGTAACTGTCAACATGGATGCGGAGTACAGGAAACACAAATATAGACACACAAAATTGTATTTACTACGGGACAACGACGGAATAGCGACGGAATATCTGAAAAATTACAGTATAGCGAAGGAAGAGCGACGGAATATCCGGACCATTCCGTCGCTAAGGTTCTGGAAAATATAGATTTAAAGTATAGCGACATAACCGGTTCATCGCTACAAGCCTGTCAGATACCAATAGCGTATCGAAAATACTTTAACGACGTACTTTTTTGTCGCTATACCGTCACAACATTAATCCTGGAATACGCCGCGGACTCGTCGGTAGTTAGTCGGTAAAGTTAGCGACAAAATTTCCGTCGCTAAAATGTCGCAAATTTTAAAAAATAGCGTGTCACTAAATCCGTCACTAATCAGTCGCTATTTCCGACAAACTAGCGATTGATTGAAATTAGCGACATGTGATTTCCCGACAAACCGTTTTCGTCGCTGATATGTCGCTATTTGGCTTTAGCGACGGAAAAAACGACTTTTAGCGACCGATACCGCCGTTGCTAAAAGCCTATTTGATGCCTCGTGCATGCACGATCGTGTGTTCGGGGGGTAGGCGTGGACTAGCACTCGATTATGTTGATTGTGGGATGATCTAAAATATCAAACTCTAATTTAGAGTATTGGTATTTTAGTCCCACATCGGATAGGAGAAAAGGTGAAGTCTCACTCCACTCTATCAATAGAGCCCCCTGATATCTTTTCTAAGATGCACCAAAGAAAAGAGTTAAGGGAATCTGTGAAGTCCAGGGAGCCCATTCAAGTCACAAAATGAGCGTTCCAGAAGTTCTTTGAGAACTTGTTGGTTTCTAGAAGCGGATCTTATAAAGACGAACCTTGCTTTGAGCAACGGTAACCTTCATCACCCCAGCAAAGCTGTCTTTCTCTATTCTTCTTTTCTTCTTTTCTTCACATGTCTATTCCAATCTTAACACATTTAAGAGGAAAAAATCTTCTCTGATCTAATCAGAAACCTTTTGCGGGCCTTTATCGTTGCTGCTACGAAATTCATTTGTGCCTTCTTTGAAGTGTTACATATAATTTCGTCTCACTGAATCCTCCGAAATCTCAGTTGTGCACCTTCTTTGAAGTGTTGTCCGTTCTTCTATCAAAGATCTGACTTCATGAATAACAATCTCATAGCAAGATTAGATCCGAGGGAGAACAATCGTGCAAATCTTCTCGACACAAGTTTTAACAAACTTGAAAAGTTTGACGGAGAGCTTTATAATGTCTGGAAGAGAAAGGGCAGCCTTAATCTTCAACTCGTGAGCGTAGACTACGTGTTGACAGATCCTGAGTCTTTGATTCCAGAAGGTGAAAATGTTCGAGTGGTCGCTGAGGCCACTGCTCTGCAATCCAAGTGGATGAGAGATAACTTATGCAAGTTGCTTATCTTGAATTCAATGGAGGACTCTCCGGCAGAGTCTTACAGAATGACGGTCCATGCCAAAGACGTCAAAAAAACTGTAGAAAATCTCTACTAGGTGGATGACGACATGCCCTTGGTCGATGCCTTTATTGTCGGGGGTATTGTCGCCAAGCTCCCACCTAGGTTGAGCAAGTTTATCGCGGACATGCACTGTGAGAAGATGGAGGTGGATCTTGAACGCCTCTTTACTGGATTCATGTTGAAGATGAGATAAGGGCTCAAAACAACTTGGACACCTTGTCCACACAGATGGCTGAGGCCAATCTAGTACAAGCTGGAGACTCCAAGAGGAAGCAAAAGGCTTCTTACAAAAGTAAGAACTCTCATCAGCTGAAAGTGAAGTCAGCTCAGTTCAAGCCAAAGCCTAAGGAAGATGGGGCTTGCTTCAACTGTGGCAAGAAGGGCCATTTCAAAAAGGATTATAGGGCCAAGTCCAAACCAAATTAGCAGGTATGGCTAAACTTGGTTGTTTTGATTACTTAACTTGATTGTTATTGTTGTACAGGTTGAGTTCTCCAGCGTGGTAGCTGACTAGTAGTCGAGCACTAGTACATCTGACCACGTATGCTCTCGATGGATTTGTTCACCGGGGACGAGCCTTGTTATGACAAAGGTCTCGATGGCGAACATATATCTAGCAGAATATCTAAAGATCGAGACAGTGGTTATGGACCATTGGCAAGGACACTAGAATACGTATTGCACGTACTAGAGATTTTCGAAGATCTGATCTCAGGAAGTCTGTTGTCTGATACAGACTTGAAGATAAACATTCGTACTAGCCAGATGGTGATTTCTTGGCAAGAAACATGCTTCAAGAAGATATTCGGTACTGAAGGGATGTTCGAACTTCTGCTGATGGCGATGAAGTTACCTCATTGAATGGACTAAGAGTTTTTCTGTGATAGAAGCAGACTCAAGATATCCTATCTGGGCCTTATCTCCAGAATATGGGAGTAAGGAGGTGGAGGGATTTGAGGTATGTGCAGTGAGACTCTTAGGAAGTTGTTCAAACGATTGAACTAATGTACGGATCTCCTGGAGTTAGTACACTCAGATATCTGTGACTTTTATCAATTCTGCACGGAGGCCGGTTCAAAGTATTTCTCAAAGTGCACGTTCGCATGTCTTCTCAAGTAGAAGGATGGAGCATTCGAGAAGTTCAAGGACTTCATGGCTAAAGCTGAACATTAAAATGATCTACAACTACTCGGAAGTGATCATGACGAAGAGTGTCATTTTTTGGATTCGTATCGTTCTGTTATGAACATCGAATTGGTTATGAAAAGACTCTCCGTGGAAGTGATTGAGTCAGAGAGTATCATTTTTTGGATTCACATCGTTCTTCTATGAACATCGAATTGGCTATGAAACGACAGCTCTGTATATATACTCAGGATTAATCAAGGTGGAGAGTATCGTTTTTTGGATTCTCATTGTTCTGTTATAAACATGGAATTGGATATGAACGACTACTCCGTGTATCTATAATCCATGGAGTGTCAGAAAGGAAGATCAGGACGCTGTTAAAGATGATGATATCTATACTGCGGATCTTCTAATATGCTTCTGGGGATAGATTGTGTGTACGACTATGTTTATTGGTGAATAAAGTACCGTTCATACTGACTATGTGTCTCATGAACACTAGTTCAAGATTAGACTTGACTTGAATATTATTCAAGTGTGGGGGTGTCTGGTATACGTAAAACTTCTGTATATCAAGATTTAGAAGTCAAGGACCAAGACCAAGAAGACAGTATTTCTGGAATTAGCTGTTGTAAGCTATGCTCGGAGATCACTTGATATTGTATCAATCATATCATAGAGTTTCGCGAGGCAGAATTCATTAAAGACAAGATTGCTAGGGACAAGAACATTATTCTCGCAGATGTTCCAAGGAATATTGTTGGTACCGAAGGAGCAAGTACTTTCACAGAAGTATTAGTCCAGAAGGTGGTTGTCATTGATGAGACAACACTTGAACCAGTATTCGCTAAGAAGTTAGCAAAGCGAGTGAGAAGACCGAAAGATTTCAGAGATAAAATTTATCATCCATCACGTGGAGGCTGATGAGCTGATGAAGTCCAGAGATGCGATTTTCTGAAGGAGAGAGTCAATGATAAAATTGACTCTGTAACATCCAATTATAAGTGGGTGTTAGTTAATCTTTTTGAAGGAGCTAGGGCTGCAAATGAGCCAAGCCGTTCGCGAGCTGCTCGAAGCTCGGCTCGATAAAAGCTTGTTTGAGCTCGGTTCGTTTAGTAAACAAGCCGAGCTCAAGCTTCTTCTTTTTTTGAGCTCGTTTAATAAACAAGCCAAGCTCAAGCTTAGAAGTACTCGGCTCGATTGAGCTCGCGAGCTGGCTCGTTTAGAAGCTCATTGTTCTTCGTTGAATTCTAATATATATATATATATATATATATATATATATATATATATATATATATATATATATATATATATATATATATATAACAATATGGTTGTGTGTATTATATATTTATGTCCTTAATAAGTGATATTAAGGAACTTTTTCAATTAAATTTTTATAAATAAATTGTTAATATTTCATATACTTGAAATGGAACCTAACTAGCTTGAATTCAAGCTTAATGAGCTTGAAATAAAGTTGAGAGACGAGCTTGATTTCAAGCTTATCGAGCTTGTTTATCAAGCTTGAATCAAGCTTCCTTATCAAGCCAAGCTCGAGCTCAAACCAAGCCAAGCTCAAGCTTAATATAAACAAGCTCGAGCCAAGCTCAAGCTTCAAAATAAAAAACTTATCAAGCTCGAGCTCGAGCTTGAATAATTCTAGTCAAGCCAAGCTCAAGCTTACAAAAGCTTGGCTCGGCTCGGCTCGTTTGCAGCCCTAGAAGGAGCTAAACCTATTGAATCTTCAAGAAGAAAAATACGAAAGCCGAAAGAACTGATGATGAGTTCAAGGCTAGAGGGTTTGATCAAGAATAAGAGATTGATAAGGTTGACACATATGCTCTAATGGCTAAGATGTCAACTATCAGGATGATGATGGCCGTGGCTGCTATTCATGAGTTTTTCTATCATCAGATGGATGTCTAGACAATATTTTTGGATAAAGAAATGACAGAAGAGATTCACATACAACAGCCAGATAGATTTGTCGTTCAGGGTATTGAAGACAAGGTCTGCAAGTTGGTGAGTTCTATGTACAATTTGAAGTACACTCCCAACCTGTGGCTCGAGAAGTTTGACCAGGTTATTAGGTTAAAAGCTGCAGGGTCATCGAGACTGCTAAGTATGATTACACGATGTTCGCTAATGAGAGAGGAGTCATCGTTTGTCTCTCTATGGACAACATAATGATGTGTCACTAGAACATAGATGTTCCTCACATCATGATTCAGTATGAAGGATATGGGAGATACGGATGTCATCCTGGGGATTTAAATAATTTCGACGGAAGTTGAGCTTGTCCCGTCACAAGCTCACTACGTGGAAAGTTGCTCATACGCTATGGATATCAGGATCTTCCAGGGATCGATACTCCTTATAGTTGTGATCAAAAGCTGAAGCCAGATCCTGGAGAAACGTCAGACAGTTGGTGTACTTGAACATCATTTGGAGTTTGATGTAGGCTACAAGTACCATCAAGCCTGACATAGCTTTTGTTGCAAGCATGACAAGTCGATTCATGAGCAAGCCAAGTGTTGATCTTTAGAAAGCTATGAAGAGAGTAATTGGATATCTCTCAGGGACTCAGAAAGATGTACTACATCTGTTATCCTGCAGGGATAGAATGTCACAACCCGCTCCCGAATAATCAGACACGAGTCTGACATGCCCAGCCTTCGTCATTGGACACGATAAAGTAAGCTGTACCAAATTCTAGGGAAACTACAAGTCTAGATAAGAATGAATATAAACCACAACATCTATAATACCGAATCCCCGAACCAAAGTACATGTCTAAGAGTTATTACAATTCCAGCAATATGAAATGTAAACTGAATCCCTAATACAAAGTCCAAATAAAACTACAAGGGACAGTACTAGGCTTCCTCAGCCTCTAAGTCCAGAGCAACACCAGCTAGCTCATAGGTACCTCTAGGCTCCTGTTTAATGATTACAAGTTGGTTATTCTCTAAGCAATTCTAGTTAGTTACTTTGTATCATCCAATTATCAAAGTTAAGATATACTAGTTTGCATCTTTAGATATAGGGTGAATATATATCAAGCATGAACCAAATTATTTACTCATAGACTACCACTGTTGGATTAAAATCTAAATATGTTAAATTAATTGTCAAGTTAATTCTAATCAATATCTTTTTTACAATTAGACTCCCTTACAAAAGTTCATTCATAACCATTATTAAGCAATGTCTACTAATATCACCTAAAACAACTACTAGCAACTGACAAATAAGAAGGCTTATACTATGAGTACAAATCATACTCCAGTAACAGATTCCTATGGAATGTTTTCACCTGGAAAACCCCACCACAGACTCAACATTTACTATGAAATCAAAGGAAACCAAAAGCCAATTCTCAAAACGGTTGGGTTGACAAACCATATTCAGGATAGGCTTCCAACCTATAAATTCTTACAGCCCCAAGTTACAGGTTCACCAACAGACATAACCAAAAATCCAACCATACCATACCTAGCTCAGTTGCAACAAAGAAGGCTCACTGGCTACTGCTCCCAAACTCGACCACAAAACTCATCACCCATTACGATTGATCTAAATTCACACATTCAATCAACTCCAACACAAATCAACTTATACAAGGAAAATATACAAATCGATGGAAAAATATATGAATCTGAAATAACGCAAACTTATTTAAAATCAAAAGAGAAATAAGCTACTGCTTCCAACTTGGACTTCTGAATCGGCTTCGCTATTTGAAAACACACACGTCCAAGTAAAATAGATTGTGGCAGGACACGAACCGTACTACAGGACACCAACCCGACATTAGCTTGGACACAAGTACTGATCCGATAGAAGTCCACCACCCCGGACACGGACACGAGCAAACCGAACGTCCAACAGACACAACACCGAGTTCAAAGCATTGCACTCGGACACAACACGATCTGATACAATCCTTATACGATCCGAACATCATCCAGGAACGGACTCGAACGCACGCCCAACCAAACACGATGCATGAAAAGAAACATACGTAACCGAAATTACAACCAAAACACCAAAGTGTAAACTGAAAAATGAGATTGAGAAGAACAATACCTGGAGGAATTCAACTGTAAAAAAGAAAGCTCTCTCGACCTCAAGCACGAAAATCTGAACTCAACAGTTACTGCATCCAAATTATCCGAGCAACACTGGAATAACTCAAGAATTAATGGATGCAACAATATAAGATAAACAAGGAAGAACTACAAAAATACACTCACCAGTAACTGATCTCTCATGGATCCTTACTCGATCTGCTCGAGCTTGAAATCGAAATGGTTCTACCGATCAAAGATATCCTCACTAGAATGTTACAAGAATTCCATTACTACACGATCTATCATAGATTTAAAAATAACAATCTCACCAAAATTGAATCAAAACTTACCAAAATTGATCGATGATGATCGAACGCCTGCTACTCAAGGAAACCGGACCAAATTGGTTGTCCCGATCTGGAATTTTGAGTTGAAAGGAACAGATCTCTACGGAATCTAAGAAGGAAGAAGGAACATATAAAGGATCAAGGACTCACCGAGTGGTTCCTCAAGAATTCGAGCGATCGGCTGAGTTCTAGCCACCGAAGATGATCGCCGATGATGAACATGGAAGGCGCCACTGAGAAGAATATGTACTCCTATCATCCTCCGCAAAGAGCCGCCGAAGTCGCCATCTCCATCGTGAAGAGTCGGCGAAGAACTAGGTTAGGGTTTCGGCTTGGAACGGAATTGGGGAAGAACGAGCTCAGCTCTCTGAAATAAGCCGAGAGTGAGGAATGACTCTCTCTCTCTCCACTAAAGAGTGAAAAAATAGGAAAAAGGAAATTAAGCAATAAAGCCCCTCCACTTATCGGTTTATTAGCACTTAAATCTTGTCCCTTTTCGCATATTATATAAATCCCTAAAAATCAGTTAGAAAAAGGTGGGGACCATTAATTGTTTGTTATAACAAAATTTTAAAATTTGAATTCCTGCTCTATTTCAATTCCCTCCAAAATAGTTATAAAACTCATTATCTGAAAATCAATTAAACAATTAATCATAAATCAGAAAATAAATTTAGGATTTGAAAATACCGAAAAAGTAGAGTGACAAATCTCTCCCCCTTAAAATAATTTCGTACTCAAAATTGAAGAACAAAAAAAAAAATCTCAAAAGTGAAAACACAACTAATGAATGTTTTAAAGACAAGTCATGTATTTAACATTCTCAAAACAATACAATCAAGCAAACAAATTAGGATATCGCTCCCGCATCTCGTCCTCGCGGTCCCACATGGACTCTTCCGGAGAGTGATGTTTCCACATGACTTGAACAAGTAGAATAGTCAGATTTCGCAGTTGCTTCTCTCTCCAATCAAGGATCTCCACCGGCTGCTCCTCGTAAGTCAAGCTCGGGCCCACCTCTAGCTCTGAGTAGTCCACCACATGCCTCGGATCTGGAATGTAGCATCGAAGCTGGGATACGTGAAAGACGTCGTGTACTCCCTCCAAGCAGCAGAAAGTTCTAGTCAATATGCTACCCCGCCAATCCACGCCGTGACATCGAAGGGACCGATATATCTGGGACTAAGCTTTCCGTCTCTGCCAAAACGAATGATGCCTCTTGTCGGCAAGCCATTCAGGAACACTCTATCTCCAACTGCGAACTCTAGAGGCCGTCTGCTGCTGTTCGTCCAGTGCTTCTACCGATCCTGTGTAACTCTGAGACGCTCTCTGATCAGTCTGATCTTCTCGGCTGAATCTACCACCATCTCTAGTCCAAGCAAAGTCCTCTTGCCAACGTCATCCCAAGATAAAGGTGTGCGGCATCTCCGTCCGTACAGTGCCTCGAACGGTGTCATCTCAATGCTAGTCTGATAACTATTGTTATAGGCAAACTCCATAAGATGCAAGTGATCCTCCCACAAATCGTCGAAGTTGAGTGCGCAAACCCGCAGCATATCCTCCAGTGTCTGAATGGTCCTCTCGGACTGCCCGTCCGTCTGTGGATGATAGGCGGTGCTGAACTTCAACTGTGAACCCAAGCTCAGCTGTAGACTCTTCCAGAAGTGTGATGTGAAGCGGCTGTCGCTGTCTGAAATGATGCTCACCGGCATATCGTAAATCTGCACAATCTGATGCATGTAGACATCTGCAAGCTTCTCAGTCGACAGTCCTACCTTGAACGGAATGAAGTAAACAGATTTCGTCAGTCTGTCCACGATAACCCAAATAGCATCCTTGCCACTGGGCGTACGCGGTAAACCAGAGATGAAGTCCATGGTTATGTGTTCCCACTTTCACTCTGGAATAGGTAAAGGCTAGAGTAATCTCGCTGGTCTCTGGCGCTCCGTCTTAACTTGCTGGCACACAAGGCATCTAAAAACGAATCTGGCAACCTCTTGTTTCATTCCATACCACCAAACATACTCCCGCAGATCCTTATACATCTTGGTAGATCCAGGATGAATAGAATACTACAACTGCTGGGCCTCCTGCATAACCTCCTCCCGTAAATCTTTGGGCACACACAAATGGTTTCTGTGTCTCAGGGATCCATCATCTGCAATAGTGAAGTCGTCGAGCAATCCTGCCTCTGTTTGGCCTCTGAGACATCGGAGTCCCTTATCTAGAAACTGGGCCTCCTTGATCTTCTCTATAAGTCCTGACTGTATCTGCATGTGTATCAGCTGTCCTCGAACTCCCGAAAGAACAATCTCGATCCCCAGACTCTCAAGATCCTCTAGAAGATGCCGATCCATAGTAAGGAACATAGCAACAGGATATCGACTAAGAGCATCTGCGACCATATTTGCCTTCCCCAGATGGTATTGCAGATTGATATCGAAATCCTTCATGAGTACCAGCCACCTTCGATGTCTCATATCCGGTTCCTTCTGAGTGAAAACATACTTCAAACTTTTGTGGTTCGCAAATATGTCCACTCTCTCTATACAAATAGTGCTTCTACAATTACAGGACAAAAATGACTGCTACAAGCTCCAAGTCATGTGTGGGATAATTCTTCTCATGAGACCTCAACTGTCTAGAAGCATAAGCAATGATCTTGTTCTGCTCAAGCACACATCCCAAGCCTTTCCCTGATGCATCACTGTAGATGACGAACCCTCCAGATACTGATAACAAGGCTAAAACTGGCGCTGTAGTGAGTCTTTTCTTCAATTCTTTAAATGCTAACTGGCAGGCGTCCTTCCAGATGAACTCCTCGTCCTTCCGCGTAAGCTTCGTCATTGGCTCTTCTATCTTGGCAAAATCTTTTACGAACTTTCGATAGTAATCTGCTACCCCCAGGAAACTACGAATCTCAGCTACTGAATTGGGAGGTTCCTATGCTTCCACAGCTTCAATCTTCTTGGGATCTACAAAAATCTCCTCTTCAGTCACCACATACCCCAAGAACTCCACTCTGTCCAAGAAGAACTCGTACTTCGAGAGCTTTCCGTACAGCTTCTTCTTCTGCAGAATCTCTAACACAATCCAAAGATGCTCCACATGCTCCTCCTCGGTCTTCGAATATATCAAGATGTTGTCAATGAAGACTACGACAAACCTATCCAGATACTTGTGAAAAACTTTATTTATCAAGTTCATAAACACTGCTGGGGCATTGGTGAGTCCGAACGGCATCACCAAGAATTCATACTGGCCGTAACGAGTATTGAAAGCTGTCTTCGGAATATCCTGCTCCCGAACTTTCATCTGATGATATCCCGATCGAAGGTCAATCTTTGAGAAGACCTTCGCCCCACTGAGCTGATCAAACAACTCATCTATCCGCGGCAACGGTATTTATTCTTTATGGTGATGTTATTGAGTGCACGGTAATCGATACACATTCTAACAGTCCCATCCTTCTTCGGTATGAAACGAAGAGTACCGGTGCTCCCCAGGGTGAAGCACTGGACCGAATAAAACCTTTGCCTTCCAACTCATCAATCTAGGCCTTCAACTCTACAGCTTCCTTCGGGTTGATCTTGTAGCAATGCTGGGATTTCGGCGCTGATCCGGGTACTAGTCAATTCTGAACTACACATCTCGATTTGGCGGCAATCCTGGCAACTCCTCGGGGAAGACGTCAAAAAACTCTGCAATCAGCGAGTGCGGCAACTCCTGGTCTTCTGCAACTGCTCTGAAGTAGACTCCCTCTGGCCTCTCTGCGATCCGTCTTCTGACCTCGAATGCGGAACTCCAGGCGGACTGAAAGTATCCTTCCCTTCATGGCAGTCTAATACAGCAAACTGCTCACTCATCTAGTCGATACCGAGGACTATATCAAATCCGGACAATGGCATCACTAAGATTCGAGCCCTAAGCTCTCTCCCAGCTATAGTGATAGGGCAATCCACCATCTCACTAACTGGCACTACCCCTCCTCCTGTCATAATCCGACAGTTCTTTCAAGTGGACTTAGGTGTGAAGCCATGTCTATGCAGAAACTCATATGATACAAAGCTATGTGTGGCTCCAGAATCAAATAATGCAATGACAGGAAATAAATATAAAATGATAGAACCTGTAATAACATCTGGAGCTGCCTCATCCTCCTCAACTGCGGCCATGACGTAAGCACGTCCCTGCTGTGGTCCTCCTCTCTACTGCTGGTGCTGTGCAAATCTTTGCTGCTGAGGTGGTAGAGCTGGTCCTCTCTAGGGTACAGCAGGTAGTGCTCTGGGTGGTACAGGTGGTGGTCCTCCAGCTCCTTGGAGTCCTCCTGCTAGTTTGGCTGTGGCCTGCTGGCAGGCTCTCATCTGGTGAGTGTCTGACCCGCAGAATAAGCAAAGTTCGAGCCTCTTACGACAGACCTCAACGTGGTATCCTGGCCGATGACATTATGTGCAAGTGATCCCCTGCTGTTTCTGATGCTGCTGAACTGCTGGAGCTCTGGCAGGACGATGCTGAATTGCAACTGGCTGTGGTGGCCTCGTCTGAATCTGAATCTGAGTCCTCTTCGCCGGTACCTGGTAGCTGCTGCTGCCGATGTCCCGGTCCTTCTTCATCTTCGGATCCGCCTCCTTCTCTACAGCCTGAGCAATCTTGAGGATGCTCGCATAAGTCGTCGCCTGGCTGATCGCCACTGCATGCCGCAACTCTCTGGTGAGGCCCTTCTTGAACCTCCAAGCCCTCTCCTCTGACGTGCCGACTAGGTTCTCGGCGAACCTGCTGAGTCGGGTGAACTCCGACGTATACTCTGCCACCGTCATGGTCCCCTGCAGCAATGCCTCAAACTGCATCCGAAGCTCGTCTCGCTCCACGTCAGGGAAGAACTTCTCCTTGAAGAGAGTTTTAAAGTCTGTCCAAAGAACCTGGGGCGCAGCTAACTGGGGCTCCTCTCGGTACCAAGCTCTGGCAAGATCAAAAAGTCGAATGCTCAAAACTTTCACCTTCAGGTCATCTAGGATCCTCGCCATCTTCAGCATCCGTCCGTATTTTTCAGCCACTCATCCGCATATACAATCCCCTCATGGCCCCAGAAATCCATCGGACAAAGGTTCTGGTAGTCTCTGGCAGTCCCCGGTCTTGGTGTTGGAGGTGCTACCGGTGTTGGTGCTGCCGGCTCTCGAGTCCTGAGTATATCCACGACTGTCGCTTGGAACTGCACGGACTGGTGGTTCTGGGCCTCCATGAACTGCTGGAACATGGCCATCACCTGGGCGCCGTCGAACATCATCGTCGGGGACAACGGAGGAAAGATAGGAGGCGGTGGCAGAAGCTGCTCTACCGGAACGTCTGGTGTAGACTGTCCCGTACTGCCTGCAACTCTGCGCTGATCCGCGGTCTTCCTTGTATTGACCATCCTGTAATAGAAAGAAAGCTTCATTGATTGACAAACCCTAAAACCTAAAAATAAATAATGTTTTTATAATATCAATGTACCTGATGTGCCTGATATATCCTTATTTTCTAATTTTCCTATGCTGTGATCAAGTTTCCCTAGTTTAATCAAGTCCTCCAATAGTACACTAAGACCTAGGTACCATTAGGATAGACCTGTATGGGCCACCACTAAAAATATGTCACGACCCGCTCCCGAATAATTGGACACGAGTTTGACACGCCCAGCATTCGTTGTTAGACACGATGAAGTAAGTTGTACCAAATTCCAGGGAAACTACAAGTCTAGATAAGAATGAATATAAACCACATCATCTATAATATCGAATCCCCGAATCAAAGTACATGTCTAAGAGTTATTACAATTCCAGCAATATGAAATGTAAACTGAATCCCTAATACAAAGTCCAAATGAAACTACAAGGGAAAGTACTAGGCTTCCTCGGCCTCTAAGTCCAGAGCAACACCAGCTAGCTCATAGGTACCTCCAGGCTCCTGCCCATAATAAGTGTCACAGATAGCCTCCATCTCACCTGTAACATATTCTAGTCAGGAGCGGAGCTAAGTATACCCAAGAAAATGAACATGAACATCATGATATAAAAATGAATACAGGAAAAATATAAAGTACGATAAATAAGAACATGAAATAAAACCTGAACATGAATATACAATGAACCTGATGTGTGGAATATATCGAAATACATCCAGAGTGTTATCGGTTTGGGTAGAACAGGGAACATGAAATGGTACGGCTTTGGTCCCGTATGCACGATGCGGGGCCTAAGCTATTCACATGAATTGTAACTCGGGTTTGATCACACATCTGTAGTATTTCCCCTCCCAGACACAAGTAAACTCAGGGAACAAAATACAAGACAATCTCGTGAAATATCATGTCAATAAGAAGGTACAAGCATGAATACAAGACATGAAGTAATGGACAAGTTCGAGGAGTATACTTACCTTGCTCCGGGTGATCAAGTGGAAGTAGTAGATCTGTAGGTTCACCTGTTTAATGATTACAAGTTGGTTATTCTCTAAGCAATTCTAGTTAGCTACTTTGTATCATCCAATTATCAAAGTTAAGATATACTAGTTTGCATCTTTAGATATAGGGTGAGTATATATTAAGCATGAACCAAATTATTTACTCATAGATTACCACTGTTGGATTAAAATCTAAATAGGTTAAATTAATTGTCAAGTTAATTCTAATCAATATCTTTTTTACAATTAGACTCCCTTACAAAAGTTCATTCATAACCATTATTAAGCACTGTCTACTAATATCACCTAAAACAGCTACTAGCAACTGACAAATAAGAAGGCTTATACTATGAGTACAAATCATACTCCAGTAACAGATTCCTATGGAATGTTTTCACCTGGAAAACCCCACCACAGACTCAACATTTACTCTGAAATCAAAGGAAACCAAAAGCCAATTCTCAAAACGGTTGGGTTGACAAACCCTATTCAGGATAGGCTTCCAACCTATAAATTCTTACAGCCCCAAGTTATAGGTTCACCAACAGACATAACCAAAAATCCAACCATACCATACCTAGCTCAGTTGCAACAAAGAAGGCACACTAGCTACTGCTTCCAAACTCGACCATAAAACTCGTCACCCATTATGATTGATCTAAACTCAGACATTCAATCAACTCCAACACAAATCAACTTATACAAGGAAAATATACAAATCGATGGAAAAATATACAAATCTGAAATAACACAAACTTATTTAAAATCAAAAGAGAAATAAGCTACTGCTTCCAACTTGGACTTCTGAATCGGCTTCGCCATTTGAAAACACACACGTCCAAGTAAAATAGATTGTGGCAGGACACGAACCGTACTACAAGACACCAACTCGACAGAAGCTTGGACACAAGTACTGATCCGATAGGAGTCCACCACCCCGGACACGGACACGAGCAAATCGAATGTCCAACAGACACAACACCGGGTTCAAAGCATTGCACTGGGACACAACACGATCTGATACAAATCCTTATACGATCCGAACATCATCCAGGAATGGACTCAAAAGCACGCCCACCGAACACGATGCATGAAAAGAAACATACGTAACCGAAATTACAACCAAACCATCCAAGTGTAAACTAAAAAAATGAGATTAAGAAGAATAATACCTGGAGGAATTCAATTGTAACAAAGAAAGCTCTCTCGACCTCAAGCACGAAAATCTGAACTCAGCAATTACTGCATCCAAATTATCCGAGCAACACTGGAATAACTCAAGAACTAATGGATGCAACAATATAAGATAAACAAGGAAGAACTACAAAAATATACTCACCAGTAACTGATCTCTCATGGATCCTTACTCGATCTGCTCGAGCTTGAAATCAAAATGGTTCTACCGATCAAAGAAATCCTTACTAAAATGTTACAAGAATTCCATTACTATACGATCTATCATAGATTTAAAAATAACAATCTCACCAAAATTGAATCAAAACTTACCAAAATTGATCGATGATGATCTAACGCCTGCTCACTACCAAAATACATGGATTTACCGACGGCCTTATCCGTCGGTATTCCGTCGCCAAAAATAAATACCGACGGATTACCGACGGATATTTTGGTAAAACAGCCGTCGGGAATAACCTCGTCGCTAAAACATATCCGTCGCTACTCCGTCGCTCAGCGACGACTTAGCGACGGAATACCGCCGGCTCATTTAAATATATATAGCGACGGATTATCGACTAGCTTTCGTCAAAACATGTATCAGGATATAGGTTTAGCGACGGAATACTCCGTCGCTAAAGAGTCGGCAAAACCGTATCAGTGATTTTCTGATACGCAATATCCGTCACTAATCCGTCGTAGATTTGTCGGTAAAAGCAAATTAGCGACAAAACATCCGTCGCTAACAGCAAAATTTATGGACATCAAACAGAACTAGGTCGACGGACATTCCGTCGCTAAACCGTCGCTCAATGTAAAATCCTACAGATAGCGACGGATATTACGTCGCCAATCCGTCGCTTTATTGAAATGCTCCAGGTAGCGACGGTTTTTCCGTCGCCACTTCGTCGCTAAACTCAGTTTTTCCAGATAGCGACGGACTATCCGTCGCTCAGTAGTCGCCAGTCCGTCGCTAACTTCTAATTTTTGAAAAAAAAATACTGCAAACAGACTCTTTCATGTTTGTACAACACATCCAACACAATATCAAACATGCAAAATATCCATATACAACACCATATATCCATATCCAACACGAATATCCAACGTATCCAATATCCAACACCATATATCCATATGCAAAATATCCATATCCG
Organism: Iris pallida; assembly: GCA_029216955.1. Classification (NCBI taxonomy): domain Eukaryota; kingdom Viridiplantae; phylum Streptophyta; class Magnoliopsida; order Asparagales; family Iridaceae; genus Iris; species Iris pallida. The sequence continues at coordinate 30,252,487 of JANAVB010009198.1, read as the reverse complement.
ACACCAATATCCAACGTATCCAATATCCAACAAAATATTACCAACACAATATATCCAATATCCAACATTAAATTATCCAAACATAAAAAAAATATCCGAACATACAATGTATCCAAATGTCTACAAAAATTTTGGCAGCACCTCCTTTGTATATCAGATCATCGCTTATAACCCAGCTTAGGTATATATCCAAAAATCACATAGACGAAATATGCACATACGAATTTAATGCACACCAATTATCCAAGAAAAGACATCAATTATACTGAAGAGTAACCTAATATCCGTCGTTATACTGAAAATTTATCTTCAAGTGTGAGAACAGATGGCTCAGAATACACAACCCAAAATTCATTCTAGCATACATTAGTGTGAATCATCTATGTTCTGTACATATGGTGTAGTATATGATCTTATCGTATATAGTATTTGAAGAACGTAACAGAATCAAGATGAACTCACATAATGTAATACTAAGACAGGCAACTTTATCTACGGCTACATAGTTTCTGCCTCGCCAGTCGAATGGCTGCAGGGACTAATGCAAATGGAGCTGAAAAAATATGCATAAACCAAACCAATATAAAATGCGTGGCTGAGAGAGTCAAATAAGAAGAATGAAAGCAGGGACGAGCAGATGGGTCTAGAGCCATCGTGGAGGAGAGGACATATACTGTGATAATATCTTCTCCAACATTCGATCCCACTACTGATATCATTTCTGTAAGGGTGATCTCTCAGAGTATACGTCCTACCCAGATGGATCTCTCGGAGTATCCTCTCCGGTTGGTTGTCGTATCATCATTGCCGAGGGATGAGGGTCGGAGGACAGTCCACTTTATCTACGGATACATAGTTTCTGCCTCACCAGTCGAATGGCTGCAGGAACTATGTTACCGCGGTGTCGTAGTCCAATATAATCTAGAGATTGACACAGTTCTAATTCATATATATAGTCCAATACAAATAGTCTAAAACAAAAACAACCCAATAAAAATAGTCCAATACAAATAAGTACTAATAGCTAATGCTTGCCACGCTGCTCACGCAAACGCTCAGTGATACTTTCACGCAACCACCTCCGAAAAGCGAGATTTTTGGTGCGAGGAGAGGCGTCGTCCCTTGCCAGGACTGCATCAAAAGCACTCTCGGCATTACTAGCTACCGGTGCTGGATGACTAGAACTCCCGGTCTCACTAGCAACCGGTGCCACTTCCTCCTCAACTGTAGGAGGAGCCACCTCAGCATTCACTGTTTTCTTCAAACGACGTGCTGCTCCTCGGGTCATGGGTGCCATCTGGTAAGTATATGTAACAGAATGTAAAAGAATGTAACAGCTCAAATTCAAAAACCAAAATCCCCATGCCAACATGAATCATAACATATAACTTAAACCCAGACATGACATAGGATTAAACCTAATGATTTAATCATCCTTAAATCAGTAAACACAAACAATGTACTAATTCTCAGTTTGTGTGTCCGTGTGTCTGTGTGTCCGTGTGTCCGTGTGTGTGTGTGTCTGTGTGTCCGTGTGTCCGTGTGTGTGTGTGTGTCCGTGTGTGTGTGTGTCCGTGTGTGTGTGTTTGTTCGTGTGTGTGTGTGTCTGTGGGAGAAGAGGAGGTAGCTGCCCGCCCCCTCCCACCGCCCCCTCCACACCACCCGCCCCCTCCCACCACCGCCCCTCCACACCCTCCGCCACCCGCGGCCAGCCCCCCTCCATACATACCCCCCCGTACCCCGCGGCCAGCCCCCGCCCCCATCGTACCCCCCCAACGCTGCCCGCCCCCTCGATCCCACCGCCCCCTCCACACCCCCCGTCCCCCGCGCACGGCCAGCCCCCCTCTGTAACCCCCCGTACCCCGCGGCCAGCCCCCGCGTGCCCCCATCCCTCCAACGCTTCCCGCCCCCTCCCACCGCCCCCTCCACACCCCCCGCCACCGCCGCCACCCGCCGCCCCCCGCAGTCGACGCCGCCCCCGCAGCCCCCGACGCCCCCGGCCCGCTGCACCCACGACCACCGCGCGCGCGCGCGAGAGAGAGAGAGCGAGAAAGAGAGAGAGAGAGAGAGAGAGGGAGAGGGAGAGGGAAATACCTTTGGGAGAGAGAGAGGAGAGGGGGTCGCCGATCACCGCCGCGGGAGAGAGAGGAGAGGGGGTCGCCGATCGATCACCGCGGGAGAGAGAGAGAGAGAGGAGAGAGAGTGAAATTTGGGGGGAATGAAAAAGTTCCCCCCGTCGTTTCAACTTAAGTCTGGAACGTAAATTTAGCGACGGAGTAGCGACGGATTATTCCGTCGCTAATGCGTCAGTAAATCTCGCGCGAGTAGCGACGGATTATTCCGTCGCTAAGTCGTCAGTAAATCTTGCGCCAATATTTTAGGCATTTGCCTCCAAAATGTCCGACGTTCTAGCGACGGATATAAAACCGTCGCTACATGGCCGACTACCTATCGACGGCATAGCGACGGATATGGACATAAAAAAATAAAAAAAATTGTCCACTGCTTTCCATCGGTATTCCGTCACAAATCCGTCGGGGATCCGACGGTGATAGCGACGGAAAATGTCTGTCGCTAAATGGCCGTCGCTAAAGTACTGTAATTTGGTAGTGGCTACTCAAGAAAATCGGACCAAATTGTTGTCCAGATCTGGAATTTCGAGTTGAAAGGAACAGATCTCTACGAAATCTAAGAAGGAAGAAGGAACATATGAAGGATCAAGGACTCACCGAGTGGTTCCTCGAGAATTCAAGCGATCGGCTGAGTCCTAGCCGCCGAAGATGACCGTCGATGACGAACGTGGAAGGCGCCACTGAGAAGAAGATGTACTCTTATCATCCCCCGCGAAGAGCTGCCAAAGTCGCCATCTCCACCGTGAAGAGCCGGCGAAGAACTAGGTTAGGATTTTAGCTAGGAACATAATTGGGGAAGAACGAGCTCAACTCTCTGAAATAAGTCGAGAGTGAGGAATGACTCTCTCTCTCTCTCCACTGAAGAGTGAAAAAATAGGAAAAAGGAAATTAAGCAATAAAGCCCCTCCACTTATCGGTTTATTAACACTTAAGTCCTGCCCCTTTTCGCATATTGCATAAATCCCTAAAAATCAGTTAGAAAAGGTGGGAACCACTAATTGATTGTTATAACAAATTTTTAAAATTTGAATTCCTGTTCTTTTTCAATTCCCTACAAAATAGTTATAAAACTCATTATCTGAAAATCAATTAAGAAATTAATCATAAATCAGAAAATAAATTTAGGATTTGAAAAATACTGAAAAAGTAGAGTGACATAGAAGGCTTCAGTGATGCCAGACGGTGCTCAAAAGGAGAGAAAAAAGAGGTTATATCTTCTACATGGATAATGCTGCTATATCGAAGAAGTCGAAGAAGCGGGTTGCTATATCGAAGAAGTCAAAAAATCAGATCCATGGGTTGTGGTGCTATATCGAGAAAGTCGAAGAAGCAGACATTTCTCTCACTATGAAATCTGAGTTCTGTTAGCTGCAGCGAATGAAGCAAAATTGCTTCGAGTATGAAGCAGAATGGCTTCGGGAGCTCAGAAAGGGTCTTTCTGTGGTTGGTACACAAATTCGGGTGATGCCGATGTATTGCGACAACCGGACACGATCTTCCTGTGGGTGGTGCGCATATTCCTGTAGTGCCGATTTAATGCGACAACCAGTCGACTGCAGCGGTGGCATCAAATGACCTCTTCAATGGCAAGAAGAGAGCTGTGCGATTAAGTCACAGGTCGATGAATAATCTCATTAAGAGAGGAGTCATTGTCGTGGTAGATATTCGGTGTCAAAAGAATATGGCGGATCCGTTCACCAAAGGTCTCAAGCGCCAGCTGGTCGAGGGCTTAGTAAGAAAATTAGGGTTGAAGATTTTCTAATATTGTGTCTTTGCAATCTACCATAAAGTTGTATGCTATTAGTTTAAAGAGAAATCTACTACGCATCTAGCTTTTGGTTCAAGGAAGGAACATTGAATGTAAGAATATCAGGTGTAGTAAACAATCCTTTAGTATAGTGCGGGGTCACGGACCTAGAACCACAGTTAATGGGCAGTCCTTTGGATATTGTGGGGTCACGTACCCAGAACCACTGTTAGTGGACAATCCCTTAGGATATTGAGGGGTTTCAAACCCAAAACTACTGTGAGTTGGCAATCCTTTGAGACTTTGCGGAATTATGAACCCAAAATTACTGTTGTCTACTGCTTGTTCTTTGTAGAGAACAAAGTCCTGTGAGAGGATGGCTTGGAAGGCTTAATGAGTTCTCGGGCATTTAGGATGTCCGACGTGCTTTACAGAGAACACGAGTAGCACAACACTACAAAGGAGTGTAGTACTCCATGCTACAGTGGGGTGATACCACATGAGGTACCTAGTGAGGGTAAAGGCTCAGCTTCAGGCCAAGTCACGGCGATGTAGCACCGCACGTAGGCAAGTGGGCCTAACGCTATAGAATGAAGAGTGGTTGGCAACACTACAAAGAGGCTAGGCCTCATGTTACAGTGATGTGACACCACATGAGACAGTGCCTCGGCTTTGCAAGTCATGTCACGGCGGCGTAACACCTCAAGGAAGCGAAAGACTTCATGCTTGGTAGTTTGGCACTACAAAGAGGCTACGTCTCATGCTACAGTGGTATGACACCACATGAGGCGTTGTCTCGGCTTCGGGCCATGTCATAGCGGCGTAGCACCACAAGAAAGCGAAAGGCTTCATGCCAAGACTTTTTAAAAGAACTCACCTTGAGTGTATGGATAGAGATGTAGGCCATCTCTTGAGGAAAACCTTGTTGACACCTAATATACATACACCAAAATTGGGCTGACACATGGCCTTTAATGTACAGCCAGAAGCACAGTTGATGTCATTATGTGAGTGGAAAGAATTGCATTTATAGTACAGAATTCAAGGTTTAGTCCATTCTTGTATCATTCTGTTATTTAACACATGCGGAAAGATTGAAGGTGTAGCGACATCTCTCTTAATGCATGATGGACAGTCGCTGTGGGGAATGCTCAACCCATATATTGAGATATGTGAGAAATTATTGGTATTTTTGCCTTTAGACTAGGAAAAATAGTCCCTTATCGGCTACACCAAATGGTGAGTATCTCAATATAATGCTTAGCTTATGTTGATGTATGCACATGAGCTATTGTGGGGCACAAGTGGGTGCTATGTGGGAGTATTTTTCTAGAAGTAAAAATGATTAATTCCAACAAGAAAGCAGTTGATTTTTGTCGTTCAGACTCGGACACGGACTCCACGATGCCTCGTGCATGATGGATGTGTGTTCGGGGGGTAGGCGTGGACTGGCACTCGACTATGTTGATTGTGGGATGATCTAAAATATCAAACTCTATTTTAGAGTATTGGTATTTTAGTCCCACATCACATAGGAGAAAAGGTGAAGTCTCACTCCACTCTATAAATAGCCCCCTGGCCTCCTTTCTAAGATGCACCAAAGAAGAGAGTTAAGAGAGTCCGTGAAGTCCAGAGAGCCCTTTTAAGTCACAAAAAGTTGACTAACGAGCGTTCCAGAAGTTCTTTGAGAACTTGTTAGTTCCTGAAAGCGGGTAGTATAAAGACGAATCATGCTTTGAGCAACGGAGATCTTCATCACCCCAGCAAAGCTGTCTTTCTCTTTCTTCTTTCCTTCTTTTCTTCACCATTAAATCGCTTTATCCCAATCTTAACACATTTTAGAGGAAGAACAAGATCTTTTCTGATCTAATTTGAAATCTTTTGTGGACTTTTGTCGCTGCTGCTATAAAATTTATTTGTGTCTTCCTCGAACTGTTATATTTAATTTTGTCTCTCCAAATTCTCCTGAATCTCAATTGTGTACCTTTTTTTAAAATATTGCTAAAATTCGTTCTTCTAAATAAGATCTGACTTGGGGAATACCAATAACCAACAAAAATGTTCTCTTCCAACACAGAGAGGGGAAAAAGACTACTATGAAAAGGAAATGGTACCTAATGAATAAAGAGAGAGAAAGTTCAGAAAGGCAATGGACCTAGCTAACGTGGTCTGGTTCTGGATTTGGTCCATAATGCACACTGTCTGGGTGCAATTGTGTGTTTATTTGTCCTAATGAGTGTCCGGACTCCAGAGAGAGAGAGAGAGAGAGGCAGCGGCGTCTGGGAGTTTGAATGTGGGGTGGGGTCATCAGCAAGCAAGCAACCCACCCACTCACTTTTCCAGTGGAGAGACAGCTCACATGGCCTCTCCCTCTCGCTCTCTCTTTTATCCCGTCCGTGACGGCGCGGACGTATTGCTTGCTTTGCCCGCCGTATGAACCTGGAAGTTTCAAGCATAATTAAGAAGAGACGTTGGACTGATGTTTTCCTGACTTCTTTAAAGTATAAATACAACCGGCCAAATTAAGAGTCTCACATGCATAGCCCTCAAGGTGTGGGCTGGGTCGAGCTGGACCGGTTCGAGTTCAGGTCAAATCGAGTTTGACCGGATCTGGTCCGAACCGAATTCAGATCGGTCGTAGCAGCGAGCAGGACCGTACTTAACCGGCAGACAGAGTACTCGATTCAGTCCGGATCCGTGGCCCGGTTTGGTGGGGCCGAAATGAACGGGGCCTGGGTCTTTCCGGTTCACTGCTAGACCGAGCCAGTCCGATTTTTGGAAAAAAGTCAATTTTTTTTTTTTTTTTTACATTCTACCATTTAGGTTTTTTAAAAAATACAAATTAGAAACTAAAAGTTAATGTACAACATTACAATAATATTTTCCAAAAAAATTAGAAAGTAAAAATTAATGAGTAAAAAAAAATTATTTTACTTTCTACCATTTATGTTTAAAAAAAATACAAATTAGAAAGTAAATGTTAATGTACAAGATAATTGAATGACTAATACAAGATTTACATAATTTAAAAAGACTCAAACAAGATCATTAGTACATAAACTACAGCTAATGATTAATACAACATTACAAAGACTCATAAAAGATTAGTAGTAAATAAACTGCGATTAATGACAAATACAACATTACAAAAACTCATACAAGATTACTAATACATAAACTGCGATTAATGACTCATACAAGATTACTAGATGTTGATACATGATTTTATATGTCTGCGAAACTTTTTTATACCATGGCTATGGTCCCATTTTAATCGTTTTCTACGATGCAAAATACAACAAGAACTTTAGTGAAGTATCTTTTTTCGGTACCGCCACTTGCACGCTCATTGTAAAATCCGCTAAAATGATGCCAAATTATCGAATCTGATTCAAACTCTTCTTGCGGTACATCTTGAGGTTGCGGTGCAGGTTGGGTTGCTGATCTTATTGTTGCTGATCTTGCAGTTGTTGTGGTAATTGATCATTATCCATGATATAAATCGTCTCTTCACAATAGTTTGCTTGTAAAAATTGTAAGAGGAAAGAAATTGTTAGTGTGATTAAATTTGAAGATTTATGGCCTACTTATAAATTTTGAGGTACAAATGACCTATTTTACCTCCCAAAAAAAGTTGTTATAAGAGTATTTTTGGTCATTTTCAACAAATGACCAAAATACCTTTCTAATGGTCTAAAAATAGCAAATAAAACGGGATAAAATGGTCATTTGGCATCCCAACGTTTAAAAATCACACAAAATAAAAATTAAAAAAAATCCAAAAATCAGCCAAACCGGGCCGGTCCGGGTCGGCCCGGTCGGACTTGACAGGTTTTACCGGCCCGAACCTGCGGTCAAACCGGTTCGGGCCATCGAATCCGGGGGCACAACCCAGCCCGGAGAGTTTTATGTATGGATCGAGCCGGTCCGGGTCGTTGACCGGACTCGAGCCGACCTAAATCGAATTTGACCGGACCGGACCCGAACCTGGAACCGGATTGCCTGGCCCACTGAACACCTTGACATAGCCCCTAGAGATTTCTAGTCTTTTTATTCCGGGTCGGTCCGGTCGGACTTGACGGGTTTTACCGGCCCGAATCCGCGGTCAAACCGGCCCGGGTCATCGGATCCGGGGGCACAACCCAGTCCGGACCGTTTTATGTATGGATCGAGCCGGTCCGGGTCATTGACCGAACTCGAGCTGACCTAAACCGAATTTGACCGGACCGAACCCGAACCTGAACCTGGAACCGGACCGTCCGGCCCACTGAACACCTTGACATAGCCCCCTGAGATTTCTAGTCTTTTTATTCCTTTTATTTTATTTCTTAATTAGCACGTACGGACTCAGAATTTAGGAACTTGCTTTTATTCTTCACTACCCCAGTACTTCAGAGACCTCAATTAGTTGGAAGCACCAGCCATAGGCACCATAACTGTAGAGCCAAATGTTAAGGCAATGCAGCGAGTCAACAACTGGTAACAAGGTCACAAGGTGTCAGCTAAGCATAGATCAGAGACGTGTAGGCCATGGAGGCACAGTCAGGCGTAGAACATAGTGCCGGCCAAGAGATAAGTCAAACAAGATATCAGATGTGGACAACTCTTGCTGTTTGGGACAACCTTTCAAGTCTAACGTGACATGCAAGAGGTCGGATATCAGATGGACTCTCCTCTCTGGACAAGTCCACAACAAAAACAAAAATTAAAAGACAATCAAAATAAGCTCAACTTAGACAACCAAATCTCTGGGGCCGGCCCTGCAACCAAATCCCACCTTTGTCATCCTCGGAATTTACACATGTGCAAATCCAAGTCACCAGAGACAAGATGGCTACACATGCCACATCCGAACATCTACCATTACCAGATTCTTAACCTGAAGATCATTTAGGAGATCGTAACCTTCCAGCTCATCTCTTGTGACGAAATTCCTTGAAGCAGTCAGCAGAAGAACGTAACTAGGAGAAATATAGCAATGGCAGGGATCATGGGAGATATCACACAGTTCGAAGGATTTTGTTAGCAGTCTTCAGCAACCAACACTAATACACCATTAACAGTAGTGATCCATTCGGGACTTGGTCTTGACAATGCAGCAAGCAAACGATGCAACGATCATCTCCAACACAATTACAAACTATCCATCCAACATGTTTAGTATGTACCACACCAACACAAGCATCGATCGAAGCATCGACGACAAGGACTTACAACATAGGTCTTGTACACATGAGCAACAATCAGAATAGATTTGAGTAATAATCAACACCAACACCAACACCAACGTCAGCCGAAACACATCCAGCCAACCATATGAGGAATTTCCATAACCAAGGTTTCATGGAAGCACTTGAATGTCAGCATAGAGGTCACAATCATGCCCAGACTTAATACGTAAGTACATGAGACACGGTCGTCTCAAGTCCAAAATTTTACAGGACACCAAAATTTTAATATATATTATTTAATATATGTTAGTCCAATTATGACTAAGAGTCCATCAAAACTCATTTTAATCATTTTAGTCATCGTAAAAAAAATGGTTATCGGATATCTAAAAGGTCATATACTAGAATATTAGGAGACAAGTTGGTTAGTCAGGATAAAAAAATTGGTGTGGTCGCTGTCAAAATCATATCCCTCTTCCTTCGCTTTAACAGTCTGGGGCTCTCAATCTCCTCTACCCTTCCGTTGTTGTCAGTCTCCTCTGTCTCAATCTTCTCTACTCTTTCGTCGTTGTCAATTTCCTTTGTGTATTTTTCTTGGTCCTCTTGGAGGTAACTAAACAAGAGAAATAGTTGCAATTTTTTTTCTTTTCCTTTTTAATTTTATCGTATGAATTAATCTAAACATTGTTAGCTTTCACATTAATTTTATTTTTTTGTTCGGAACATTTTCAATTTTATTAGAATTTTATTATGACATATATTATTTTGGATATTATATTATATTTATTATTTTATTTTTTGAATTTTGTGTTGATAATACTATTGTATCATCGTCCATGAAAAAAAAAATTAATATTAAGTTTTGAGGGTACCATTTTTAGAGTTCTCCTCAGTTCTCAAAAATCTAAAGTCCGACACTGGTCACAATCACCGAAAGCATTCAGAGTTAGCTTCTGTTGGGGCACAACGAAAATAAATTTAAGAAATCAGAGAACGCCTCAAAGAAAATTCACAACCGCAAAGATAAGAATTTACGTGGTTCGGCCAAGATGCTTACTTCCACAGACGAGGGTGATTCAGTTCCACTATAAAGAAGAAAATGAATTACAATGACTCTCTCAACACTTCTCTCATTTCTCTCAAAAACTCTCTATCACAAAGATAAAGAAAAAAAAAATCTCTCAAACTTTTGTGTTGAACTTATTCAACAACTTTAACTCTCTTGTGTTGAATTTATTCAACAACTTTTATTGAGTACAATGAAATATCTCAAGGAGCACCTATAGACCCCTTTATATAGCATACAAATCCAATCCTATGTAAGCTAAAAATCCAATCTTATGTAGGATTACCATATATATGGTCAAATTTAATCTTAGATAGAATTACCATATGGTCAAAAAATGTCATAGACCTATTTTTGGACATTTTCCTTCAGCTTCCAAATGCATCATCTGGAAGAGACACCATAACCGAACTCAGCTGGCTCTTGTGGTCAACAAGGAGAGGTATAACCTCCATGATTAGATGGACGGTCTTGGAATCAAACCGCAGAAAAAGTGTGGATATGTATGTGTAAAAATTGGAGACAGTGGACCCAAAAGGCATGCATTACACCGGGCAAAAAAAAAAAAGATGAGACACCATGACCAATAGTATGAAAGGCAGAGATCAACATCGTTCTGATTCTAGGAATATATTGTTAAGGCACTATTGAGTCATTTCATTATAGGAGGTCCATGACACACCATCAGCTTCGGTAGAAATCAATAATAAAGGAATTGTGGTTCAGTAAGAGTCATTCAAGTAGTTGAGAAATCATGCCAAACATGGAGCATCTTCAGGCAGAGCAGGACATGTAGTATCTGCAAGGCCGATCAACTTCAGAGAATTATGTAGATCGCTCTTGAAGTGTCCCGTTCCTAGCGGTGCAGTGTGACTGGAGGCTAGACGAGACCAATCAGAATAAAATCATCTTGAAGAAAGCTTGTCGGTATCGATTGATTGGACTACTATGTAAACTGTGATTATTTTAAATTCAGGGATTAACTCTGATGGCTTTCATCCCAACATGCAACTAATCGTGCTTGGCTAAGAAATTTTGTATAAGTGCTTCTTTCCATTTTTTTTTTTTTGTTATTTTGTTGGACGTTTTTGCTGCTTGATTTTGATGAATGCATTCTCGTGTTATTTTCGATGACTGGTTTCATATATTACTCGCTTATCGACTTTCACATTCATTTCAAATCTTAAAGAAAGAAATGAAGAGCATGCTGATCAACTCTTGGTACTATTTTATGTGGACACATAGGCGAGGCTGCGTAAGCTCATCTTTCTCTCAGATCTATCTGTTTGGTGATTGACTTTGATCATTCACGTCTTTGTCTTCACGCCTTAACACAAATTAAATATCTCATTTCTAATCCTTTGTTGCGTCTCCACGACCAATGATACCGTAATAAAGAAAGATAAGTTAAAAAAATTACATGCTAGAAATATAGAACTGTTAATATTTGTTAAAGAAAGAATGATTGCACGTTTATTATCATATGTTGTAGAAAGATAACTGTAAGGAAAACCTTTTAATGTTGTAAGTAACTGATCATATGAAACAAAGAAAGGAAGAACAGATCAGCTACGACTATATGGTCAAAAGAATATAAATTGCAATTGAAATAGTTTTATCTGATAAAAGTGCATACCATGCATCGATATTAGACATCTTATGCACAAGGTTTAGTCTCTCGACGGATTTTCGGGCACTGAATATTTGTGTCGGCTTAGGAGGGAATGAGACGTCCTGAGACTCATACGTCCTCGCGATCATGGAGTGTCATGTTTGTTAGAGAGATAAACTTGTACGTCCCAACTTCTAACTGTTAGTCCCGGGGCTTGATCAAAGATGGTAAAACAGATGCAACAGAGATCTATGATGATATAAAAAACAAATAGCCAGATTACAATATGAAGGAGGGAAATAGAGAAGAGAAGATCTCTCGTTCTTCCTTGCAAACGTGTTGCAATTGGGACAGAACGAGTTACAATAATCTAGAGAAAGATGAGATGAAGAACACTTGCTGGGGTGTCAAAACACCGTTGCTCAAAGCAAGATTCGCCCCACAAGAATTGCTTCCAGGAACCAGCAAGTTGAAAAAATTTGTGGAACGCTCGAAGTCACCTCTGTTCTGACTCCTTGGATGGACTTGCAATGGCGGCAGCAGCTCCTCTCTCTTTCTCTCCTTTTCTGACTTATAATTTTCGTAGTCCCCACAAAGGAGGCCAGAAGAGAGTATATATAGAGAGAGGATGGAAACCCTAGCCGTCTCTTCAGTTATGGAAAAATTGAATCAAATCCCAAAAAGATAGCAACGAGATTATTTCAAATCTCACAAAGATTGCAACGAAATTAATTCAAATTCCACAAAAAGTGGATCTGAATTAATCGCATTGAATCAGTCTTTCCATAACTGACTTGTAGTCTGCACAGTCAGCAGAGTCCTCCATGAGGCAGCAGCAGCAGCAGCCTGGCCGCATGAGCCTCATGGCCTTGTTTTCCATAAAGAAATTCTCTTTATTTGTTGTGTTTCTGGGAAAATTACAACTGTAGGAATCCGATCTAGAAGACGATCGCTTTTATCCCTTGGACTATGCGAAGAAGAAAAGCTCTCAAAATTTTGACAGTAGATATCAATGTATCTGTACAATGAATAAGAAAAAGAACTCTATTTATAGAGTCAAAACAGTAACTGAAAAGATAACTACCTCACCACTGGTGCATTTGAAAAGTCACGCAGACTCTAAATACACGCAGGATTAGTGAGTAGTTACTGGACGTGGCCCGTAACTGTTGGACACATGACATTAGTGCATGGGTCGTGTGCAAGTTACTGGGCACGCGAGAGAGAGATCGGTGGTATGGCTGCCACGTACTCCAGTTGAAATGAAATCCACGCTGTCTTGCTGAAGGCAAAAATCCACGCAGTTTCGTTGACGCAGACTCGTTGAAGGCGAAATCCATGCAAGCTTTGAAGAAGAATACTTCAGAATTCACGCAGGCTTTGAGAAGAATAACTCAAAAATTCACGCAAACTTGAGGAAGGAGAAGGTTCAGAATCCACGCAAACCGCCAGCTGTCTTGATTTGGCACGCTTCATCTGACACAAAATCTCTGACATTGATTATATTGTCAGCCGCATTAAATGAAGATAAGACCCAAAGTCATGCCAACTTGGTGAAGAGTGAGTCTTGCTAAGGAAGATTTCGAAAATCACGCAAAAGACGGCGATGATCTCTCGAGTTCTGTGCATACGTGGCATACGAGGAGACGTTTTTCGACTGCTGTGTTGTCAGTTATTATGATTCTGACGTATGGCTGAGCTGTCTCTGCGTGATTTCTAAAGGAGATGGACAGGCAGAACTTAGCGTATCTTTTATGCTGCTTCTCGGATCACTCTGCGTGACTTGTTCTGATCAACTCAGCGTGACTTCATTTTTGAGGCCTACAAAACCCCCTTCAAAGTTTTCGAAAAAATGATAAAATATTTTCGAAATACTTTGAAAATAAAGATGATGAAAATGAGTTAAAGTCACGCTGAGATGGCTCCAAAATTTTTCGGAAGTCGAAAAGACTTCGAAGTTCTTTGAAAACATCCAAATGAACTTATTAAATGTCATAATGACTCTTCGTTCTTCGAGACTGATTACGTCCAATTTATGGTGGAATATGAACTGTCGACGAGATCTGTTATATAAACAGGAAGAGATTCTCAGCTTTGACATTCATCTCTCGAAAATATGACCCCAAAGGAAGCAACCGAAGAGGAAGCACGCAAGTTGGGCTTTTGTTCCCATGGTGACCCCACTTTTGGGGGCAAAGAACCCGAACCTGTCGTCATCGAGCTCAAGGACGACTCCACGCAGTTAGCCAAGAATCTCTTGAGCTACTTTGGATTGGATGGCTCGTCTTCTTCTGATGGACAGAGCCTTATGGAGAAGCGTGAAATGCTCGAGACTCTATTGCATCGCCTGGAAGTTAAGAGCGTAGAGGAGTTAGGCATCAAACTTAGCCGCTCTAGAAAATAGGACGTAACTTTCTACACTTTTGTTGCACTTTTTTGTCTTTTTGTAAGGCCATCAGTGCCTGTTTAAAGAATGAAGTACAACTTTTGTGTTTGATCTGCGTGCCTTTTAATGAAGAATATTAATTAGCACTCTTTGACTGTTTCCAATGTTGCACGGTCTCCCGAAGTATACGTGACACTCATTCCATAATTTACGAGCGCTCTTTATGCGGATCTTTTCCAAGAATAGACCTGCACTTGACCCTTTAAATAGATGGATGAACTCCACGCAAACTCATCTTCCCATTCTTCTTCATCTCTTCTGAGAATGAATTTTCTATGAGAAGAAAATAGGAAAGCCATGTTGTCTGATGTCAAATCTCTGTGCATGCTACCAGACATGGATCTGTTAATCCTTAGCAGCAAACTCAGCGGTAAGTTCAATATACACGCATCGAATTTTTTTGTTTGCTAAGGACAAATTCATCTTCCTGAAATGAACAGAATGCATCTGTCTTTGCTTGGCCAGTTTTTGTTGACTGATTTTTCTTTACTGTTTCTTGCAGAATTTTGGCTGAAAACCTTCTTCAGAACTGGCATTGGTGATGTGGATGCTGTGGACAATGTTCTTCTGACACCCACATCAGGGAGCTCATACGCTTTTGACGCGTAAATTAGACAACTCAGAACTCTTCGTGAGATAGAAGGGTCTTCCTTAGATGGTAGGAAGAGCCTTTATACACGAGAGTTGGATGGTGGAGTTAACTCTACTACCGAGAAATCGGGTAGTAGAGTTCCTTTCAAGGCAGAACCAGGAATTGTATCCCAAGGTTTGGATACATTCCTGTCTTCCTTGAGAGGTTACCCCCATCCACCAGTTGTATTGGCAGCAACACGTTTTCGTGTTGCCCTACTCTGTGGTTCTCCTCTCGTCTGAGAGATAAGACCAGAGTTTGATTCCTGCTGGACGCCCAGGAATTGCCACAAACAACGAGATTGCCAGAGAAGATCCAAGAAGAAATAGATCTCAGTTGTACATAGAATGAAAATCCAAGATTTGTAATAGATTTCCATTATGATTTGTAGGAAAGTCTAAGAAAATGTAATAGACTTTTTGTGGTAAAATGGAAATGGAAATGACACTTCTTCTATGCTTCAATGATTTGTATTTGTGGATGAATTGTGGACATGATAGATAATAAAATCATCTTTTCTGTTTTTAGAGTATATGATATTATCAAAGGTATTATGGACATGATAATATATAGGAACTCGAAAGAAAATAGATTGATTTCTATGCAGAGGTCAAAACATGACAAATGAGTAAGCAGATTCGGAATTGATTCAGAGGTTATGAAAACATGATAAATAACGAATCCTCACTTAATGAACTGATAGAAGATTATGAACGGATGAACCGTTAAGAAACGATGAACAGATGAACTGTCGAGTGAATGTAATAAATGAACGGACGAACCGTCAAGTATTAATGAA
The DNA here is from genome assembly GCA_029216955.1 of Iris pallida. Taxonomy (NCBI): domain Eukaryota; kingdom Viridiplantae; phylum Streptophyta; class Magnoliopsida; order Asparagales; family Iridaceae; genus Iris; species Iris pallida. The sequence continues at coordinate 30,236,883 of JANAVB010009198.1, read as the reverse complement.
CATGTGAAACGTCGGATGAATGTGAGAAATGAATGGATGAACTGAATATCGAGAAAGAATACGTCCCTTCGATCCTTGTAACCATATGCCTATAAATAGAGCATATATTTGAATAGAAGGATTGCATTTTATCCACAATGTCTTTTGAAGAGAACATAAAGAAGGCTGAAGTCGCCCTTGAAGCTACTGAAGGTGTTAAAGAACATCCACCTCCACAGAAGAAGGAAATGGGCGAAAGCTCGTCTACTCCCAAGCCGCCAAAAGATATCCTGGACTTCCTGGTCGAACCAGGAGAAACCGAAGAAGAAGAAGAAGAAGCAATAAGGCTGGCTGCCTGTCAATTCTTGGTGCGGTCAGGAAAAGATGTATTCAATTCTTTTGCTGATTATGTATGTGGTCCTCGTCCCAAATATGAAAGGGATCACAGTGATCTTCCATGATGATGTACTTCTTTTTTTTTCTTGAGGGATTTGTCTCAAATAAACTCCATTTAAGGAAACTTTGTTTACGATATATCCTTCCCACTTTATATTTTTGCCTTTATTCATTGATCTTTTGACTCAGAAATCAGAAAGACTAAATATCACTTTCATAAATATGATATTGAGATAGAAAATTCAGAGGTAATGTGGACATGATTTTCTGGATATCAAATTTGTTGAGAAAACGATACAAAGTAGAATACCTATCTCCACTGGGGATAATAGATATCAGAATGATTCTTCGGAAAGAACAATGAAACAGCTGGAGAGTGATGGGAGGACGATCTTGATAGAAATATCAGACGTAGTACTTCTTCAAGAATTTGCCGTTGATGGGCATCATAGTGGCTTTACCATCTAGAGTAGTAAGTTGATAAGCCCCATTAGAAAAGATCTTATTGACAATGAATGGACCTTCCCATTTTGCATCAAACTTGCCCTTACTCATGTGTGTCATAGTCATCGGGCGTCTGACAGTAAGCACAAGTTCTCCTTTCTGAAATGTTCGAATTCTGACTTTCTTGTTAAAAGCCCTTGAAATTCTAGCTTGATAGAATTCAATATTCTGTTGAGCAGATAACCGTTTTTCATCCAGAGCCTCCAATTCTTGAAGTCGAAGACGATCATTATTTTTAGCAGTGAGTTCATTAGCGATTGCTATCCTTAAAGAAGGAATTTGAATCTCTAATGGAAGAACAGCCTCAGATCCGTACACCAGAGAGAAAGGTGTACACTTAGTAGCATTACAGACTGTAGTGCGATAAGCCCACAAGCATTCCCCGAGCTTGTCACTCCAATTACGTTTGTTAGTGGAGACAAACTTCTTTAGGAGTTTGATGATAGTCTTGTTGAAAGCTTCTGCCAATCCGTTAGCTGCTGGATTATATGCGGTAGAAGCAACATTATTGATCCGGTGATCGTCACAGAATCGAGTAAATTTTTGGCTGACGAACTGTGGTCCGTTATCATGAACAATGCGTCGAGGAACACCAAATCTGTAAATGACGTGGTGCTTAATAAAGCTGATGACATTAGACGTCTTAACTTCAGATAAAGGAATAGCTTCGGCCCATTTGGAGAAGTAATCGGTTATTGCGAGAATGAACCGATAACCTTTAGATGACGGTGGATTAATCGGGCCGACAATGTCCATGTCCCAAGCTTCGAAGGGCCATGATGCTGCCGTCGGATGTAGAAATTCCGAAGGTTGATGTATAAAATCCGCATGGATTTGGCAAGCTTTGCATTTTCTTGCATATTCAATGGCATCTGATACCATAGTTGGCCAATAATAACCCATCCGTCGAATACGGTCTTGAAGTTTTGGCCCAGGTTGATGCGCTCCACAAATTCCATCATGTGCTTCACGAATAACTTGTTGGGCTTCATCACCGGCAATGCACCGAAGGAGTAAACCATCATAAGCTCGACGATATAAGGTCTTTGTTGTATGATTGTAATAGAATCTGAGTGATCGTCGTCTGATAGATGCTGCCTCACTCGGATCATCCGGAAGAATATCATACAATACAAGATCTAAGAAAGGAAGTCTCCAATCTTTATCCGTATTCTGATTCTCAGTCGAGTTACTGAAGATGAATTCCATGCTAGAATCGGATGAAGATGATATCGATTTACGACTAAATCTAAATCCTCTTGTTGTGTTGACGTCATGAGATGTTGATTCTTTAATGTCAACTGGAAGTCCTAGAGTCAGGTTATTTTCAAGATGAAATAATTTTCGACTACGAACAACAATCATTTGTTGTCGTCTGATTGGGATAGCCAGCACCGCTGCAAGATTAGCAAGGGCATCAGCTTCTGTGTTACATGCTCGCCTAACATGTTTAATGAAGAATTCCTTAAATGATGAGGCCATAGATATGGCCACTCTATGATAAGGAACCAGATCTTGATGGCAAACTTCATAAGTACCCCTGATCTGATTGACAATAAGTTTAGAGTCTCCATACGCCTCCAAATGTTGAATATTCAGATGTTTAGCGAGTTGAAGACCAATAAGCAATGCGTTGTACTCAGCTACATTGTTTGAACACGGCTGATCGAGAGAATAAGCTCTTTGGATGGCAAGACCTTCTGGCGATACAAGAACAATTCCAACTCCAGCAACAATATCGCCATTAGGACCAATTCTTGATGCTCCATCAAAGAATAGACACCAAGTAGGATCTTCTTCAGCAATTTGATTTGAATCTAGGACTTCATCTGGGATTTCATCATAGAGTTTTGAATTTTCTGGAATTGAGTGAGCAGCCAGAAAATCAGCTAAAGCTTGTCCTTTGACTGATTTCTGAGGAATATAGTGCATGTCATACTGAGCAAGTAGGATTCCCCAGTTAGCCAATCGAGAATTCAAAATACTGGGTTTCTTCATCATGATCCGTATAGGATTGATCCTGGAGATGACATGAATAGTCTGGCCAATGATATAATGACGTGTCTTTTGGACAGCAAACATCAAGGCTAGACATTCTTTTTCAACCGGTGAATATCGAGGTTCAGCTCCGGTCATAGTGCGGCTGAGATAATAAATGGCTTGTTCATGGCCATTTTGATTCTTTTGAGCGAGTAATGCATCCAATGAATGACTCATTGCTCGAGTATAGAGGAGGAACGGTATTCCTGAGACGGGAGGTACCAATACTGGAGGGCTCATTAGATATTGTTTTATATCATCGAATGCTTTCTGACATTCATCATTCCAGACAAAAGAGACACCTTTCTTCATAAGTTTGTTGAATGGTCTGCAGCGTCCTGATAAATTAGAGATAAATCTCCTGATATAAGCGATTCTTCCTTGAAATCCTCGTAGCTCTTTTAAGGTGCGTGGAGGACGCATCTCTTGGATGGCTTTGATCTTCTCGGGATCCACGTGTATACCTTTAGAGGTAATGACGAAGCCAAAAAATTTACCACTAGAGACGCCTAAGAAGGACTTAGTAGGGTTCATCTTTAATTGATGCTTACGTATTAGATCAAATATAGTCTTCAAATCTTGGATATGATCCTCCTTTTGTCGACTTTTGACTGCAATATCATCAACATAGCATTCGACTGTTTTCTGCAAATGTTCACGGAATATAGTTCTCATAGCTCGTTGATAAGTTGCTCCTGCATTCTTGAGACCGAATGGCATAACTGTATAACAGTATGTACCAATCGGCGTTCTGAAAGAAGTGTGCTTCTCGTCCTCTGGAAACATTTTGATCTGATTGTACCCAGAATACCCGTCCATGAATGACATTCGTTCAAATCTACAGGTATTATCAACCATGACATCAGTGATTGGTAGAGGGATTATTGATGAACTAGTAGATGTTGTATGCTCTGAATCATTGCTTCGTGTATCAAAGTCAACTATAGGAGAATTACCCCCTGTAGGAAGAGGTGGGAAGTTAGATTCTCCAAAAAATTCAGAATCAATTTCAGGGATCAAAATTTCTTTGACTAGAAGCCAGGACTCTTGCTCTGGTGTTTCTATATACTCCATCTGGACTATCAACTCTACCCCCGGTATCCCGAGAAGTCATGTTGACAGAGGCAAACAAAGGCTCATCTTCATCAGGCATAGGTTCATACTGAATCCTATTAAAGACATACTGTCGTTTATTTTGACATCTGCATTGCATTGTGACTCTTGGCTGGAAGTCACATTTATGATCACCATGGTCTTGAACTGTTGATTCACATCTGCACTGAATTATGACTCTTGGATAGAAGTCACATTCAGCATGTTCCTTTGATATAGAATTACTCCTTCTCTTCTGTTGAAGATATTCCCGTAAATCTGTTTGTGAAGATTGAGGAATATACTTCCTGTTCTTGGGTCTTGATGGCTCTTGATTATACAAAGAGTGATTAATGTGAGCCACATAATTTCTTGCATACTCTGCATCTGGATCTTTTATCTTCATATCCAATTGGTATGGTTTCTTAACACCAGAAGTGCTGAGTTTTGTTCTTAAATCAGTGGAAGGTAACATATTAATTTTGGAAACATGGAGTTTTCCTTCCATTGATCTGGATATTTGCAGAGAAGGAAGAGTTAAACCACTCCCTTGATTAGGAGTTGGTAACAGACCCTCTTTAATGGACAGATTCTGTGCCCAATTTGAAGAAATCAAAGAAGAAGACATTAAGGAATGTTTCTTCTTAGACTCATTCAGATGTTGAGACATAGAATGTCCAGAAGGAAGAGTAGTCAAAAGACCATCTCCTTTCCTTTGACTAACAAAAGTATCAGTCAAAGCTGTTCCTGGAGTAAAAACTACAGGAGCAGAAGAAACAACTAAAGAGTTATTCCTTTTCGAAAGGACTTTGTGTGGAAGACCACCCCCAGTTCTAGTGGAACTCGGTGAAGAAGAAGAGATAACTAAGGAGTTATTCTTCTCTGATGAAATACACGCTGAAACAGACTTGGTTAAAGAACCAGAGCTGTTAGCGTGACTTTTGATTTTAGAATTACACGCTGGAACAGATTTGGCTAAGGAGCCAGTACTGTCAGCGTGACTTTTGAATGTGGGATTGCACACTAGAATAGATTTGGCTAAGGAGCCAGTACTATCAGCGTGACTTTTAGAGTTGAATTTGCACATTGGAACAGATTTGGCTAAGGAGCCAGTACTGTCAACGTGACTTTTAGAGTTGAATTTGCACACTGAAACAGATTCGGCTAAGGAGCCAGTACTGTCATCGTGACTTTTAGAATTGAATTTGTACGCTGGAACAGATTCGGCTAAGGAGCCAGTACTGTCAACGTGACTTTTGGTTACTGTCATCTTCGAGCGCACAAGAGTGTGCGTGCTTGCAGTGGAGTTCTTGCCAGTGTTAGGAGTAGACACTGTGGTAGAGACTTCACCATTGACTGCCAACTGATTCTTAGGGACATAGACAGAGTGTCCCTTCGACTTGGCAGTGATGATGGAGGCTGGAATGGACTTGCCACCCTTAGCCCGCTGCATTTCTTCATAGGCGAGTTGATCGAATTTGATCGTCATCACCTTCTTCGTCGAGCCGATTGACGAAGTGTCGCATTGAGTTGTTACCATCTCAGAAGAGGAGATGGTTTTTCCCAGCAGAGTCGCCAATTTGTTTTCCATAAAGAAATTCTCTTTATTTGTTGTGTTTCTGGAAAAATTACAACTGTAGGAATCCGATCTAGAAGACGATCGCTTTTATCCCTTGGACTATGCGAAAAAGAAAAGCTCTCAAAATTTTGACAGTAGATATCAATGTATCTTTATAATGAATAAGAAAAAGAACTCTATTTATAAAGTCAAAACAGTAACTGAAAAGATAACTACCTCACCACTGGTGTATTTGAAAAGTCACGCAGACTCTAAATACACGCAGGGTTAGTGAGTAGTTACTGGACGTGGCCCGTAACTGTTGGACACATGGCATTAGTGCATGGGTCGTGTGCAAGTTACTGGGCACGCGAGAGAGAGAGATCGGTGGTATGGCTGCCACGTACTCCAGTTGAAATGAAATCCACGCTGTCCTGCTGAAGGCAAAAATCTACGCAGTTTCGTTGACGCAGACTCGTTAAAGGCGAAATCCACGCAAGCTTTGAAGAAGAATACTTCAGAATTCACGCAGGCTTTGAGAAGAATAACTCAAAAATTCACGCAAACTTGAGGAAGGAGAAGGTTCAGAATCCACGCAAACCGCCAGCTGTCTTGATTTGGCACGCTTCATCTGACACAAAATCTCTGACATTGATTATATTGTCAGCCGCATTAAATGAAGATAAGACCCAAAGTCACGCCAACTTGGTGAAGAGTGAGTCTTGCTAAGGAAGATTTCAAAAATCACGCAAAAGACGGCGATGATCTCTCGAGTTCTGTGCATACGTGGGATACGAGGAGACGTTTCTCGACTGCTGTGTTGTCAGTTATTATGATTCTGACGTATGGCTGAGCTGTCTCTGCGTGATTTCTAAAGGAGATCGACAGGCAGAACTTAGCGTATCTTTTATGCTGCTTCTCGGATCACTCTGCGTGACTTGTTCTGATCAACTCAGCGTGACTTCATTTTTGAGGCCTACAGGCCTCATGGCCACATGGACCGCATGGACCGCATGGACCACATGAGCCGCATGGACCGTATGGACCGCATGAGCCGCATGAGCCGCATGGACCGCATGAGCCGTATGGCCGCATGACCGTATGAGCCGCATGAGTCGCATGGCCGATTGAGCTGTATGAGCCTCATGGCCGCATGGTCGCGTGAGGCCGCATATGAGCCGCATGCCGCATAAGACCGCATGGCCGTATATGAGCCGCATGACTGCTGACGTGCTAAGTACAAAGTGCGCCAACAAAATGCCACATTACGCCTCATGAGCCCATAAGCCCGAGTCCGAGTCCGAGTCCGAGTCGCTAAGCCCCTTTGGGGCTTAGCTCCAAATGGAATTAATCCAAGAGAATGACAAAAGCATTAATGCTTAATCCTTGGAGCCTTATTCTTACCTCCTAGTAAGATCACCCACATGGTTCCCTCCTTAGGGTCACCACCCCATGTGCATCTCTCGACAACACAACCAAGTATATATGTTGAGATAACTCATGGTGCATTTCCGATGTGGGACTAAAATTTTACAAGGCATGTTGAGAGCAAGCTCTCTCCATGTAAAGAAAGCACCAACAATCCCCCATATATCACAACATATATATGTGTCCAGGGTTGAGCGTTCCCCACAGTAACTGTCCATTTTGTATTAGGATAGATGTCGCTGACGACTTGAATCTTCCCGCATGGGTTAAATAACAATGTGATACAAGAATGGACTATGCCTTGAATTCTGTACCACAATTGTAATTCTTCCCACTCACAAAGTGTAGTTACGTGTGCTTCTGGCTGCACATTAAAGGCCCTGTGCCAGCCTGGTTTCAGTGTATAATTTTGGGCGTCTACAAGTTTACCCTCAAGAGATGGCCTGATATCTCTTTCCATACACTATAGGTGAGTTCTTTATTAAAGAGACATGGCATGAAGCCTTGCGCTTCCTTGCGGTGCTACGCCGCTATGACATGGCCTAAAGCCGAGGCATTACCCCTACCTGGGAACCTCATCGTAGTGTCATACTACTGTAGCATGAGGTCTCAGCCTCTTTGTAGTGCCAATCTACTCAGCATGAAGCCTAAGGCTTCCTTGCGGTGTTACGCCGCAATAACATGGCTTGCAATCCCGAGGCTTTACCCCTACCTGGGTACCTCATCATGGTGTCGTGCCACTGTAACATGGGGTCATCCTCCCCTTTGTAGTGCTGTCTACAACTCTTTAATTACGTCATACAGCATTAGGCTACCTGCCTATTTGCGGTGCTACGCCGCTATGACTTGGCTTGCAAAGCCGAGGCATTATCCCTGACCTGGAAACCTCATGGTGGAGTCACCCCACTGTAGCATGGAGTTTCACTCCTTGTAGTGCTGCTCTACCGTACTTCCTGTAAAGCACACCAGGCATTCACTCTGCCTGAGAGAACTCATTAAGGCGTTTAAGCCAACCTTCCACAGGATCTATTTTTTCACAGACAATACATAGTAGACAACAGTGGTTATGGGTTCGTATCCCTTCCGTGTTCCAGAGAACAAGTACCCACTGTTACCTGATAGTTTCCCAGTCAGTGAACCTCCCTTGAACCGAAAGTTAGATGCCTAGTAGATTTCTCTTTGAACTAATAGCATAAAACTTTATGGTAGGATTACAAAGACACACTATCAGAATGCCTTCAAGCCCATTTTACAAGCTGTGTCATCGACCAACTGGCGCTTGAGGCCCTTTGTGAACGGATCTGCCAGGTTCTTCTGACTTCGAACATCAATCACTACAATTACACCTCTTTTGATAAGATCGTGTACTGTCATGTGCATCAACCGCACAGTCCTCTTCTTTACGTTGAAGAGGTCATTTGATGCCACCGCCGCAGTCGTCTGGTTGTCACAGTATATCGGTATCGCCGGTATCTGAGCCCCAACCACTTGAAGATCATACATGAGCTCCCGAAGCCATTCTTCTTCATCTGCTGCAGTTTCAAGTGCATAGAATTCAGATTCCATGGAGGAACGAGAGAGTATAGTCTGCTTCTTCGACTTCCACGATATAGCAGCTCCACCCAAGGAAAAGACATATCCACCTGTTGATCTCTCGCTTTCCACCTCTGAACACCAGCTAGCATCACTGAAGCCTTTCACTACTGTCGGATACCCGTTGTAGTGCAGTACATATGTCTGAGTTTTCTTGAGATATCTCATCACCCGCTTCACAGCTTTCCAGTGCTCAACCCCTGGGTTTCTTGTGAACCGACTCAGCATTCCCACGGCGAAAGCTATGTCAGGCCTTGTGGCAGTGGTTGCGTAAATTAAACTTTCGATAACGCTATAATACTCCAGCTGCCTGACGCTTTCCCTCGAGTTTGGCTTCAGCTTCTGATCACACCTGTATGGCGTATCGATACCTGGAAGATCCTTATACCCATAGCGTGTGAGCATTTTCTCAATGTAGTGAGATTGTGACAGCGCTACTCCCGTGTTTGTCCGGATGATCTTTATGCCCAAGATGACATCTGCATCCCCCAAGTCCTTCATACTGAACTTGGTTGAGAGGAACTTCTTTGTCTCCGTGACACATCCTATATCCGTCCCTAGGATTAGCATGTCGTCCATGTACAGACAAACGATGACTCCTCTACCATCAGCGAACTTTGTGTAAACACATTTGTCCGTCTCGCTGACTCTGTAGCCGTTTGACCTAATAACTTTGTCAAACTTCTCATGCCACATCTTGGGAGCTTGCTTCAAACCATACAATGATTTCACCAACTTGCAGACTTTGTCTTCAAGACCTTTGACGACAAATCCATCTGGCTGTTGCATATAAATCTCTTCGGTCAGCTCTCCATTCAGGAATGCTATTTTTACATCCATCCGATGTATCACCAACTTATGTATAGCTGCTAGAGCGATTAACATTCTGATGGTGGTCATCCGAGCTACTGGAGCGTACGTGTCAAAGTAGTCTATCCCCGGTTTCTGAGAAAATTTCTTGGCTACCAGCCTGGCCTTGAACTTATCAATAGTTCCATCTGCCTTTATCTTCTTCTTGAAGATCCATTTACATCCGATGGGCTTTTCTCCATCAGGTAGATCTACTAACACCCATGTGTTATTGGAGGTGATAGAGTCAAACTCGTCATTCACTGCCTCCTTCCAGAAGATAGCATCTCTGGTCTTCATTGCCTCATTATAGGTGAGCGGATCTTCTTCCACATGATAGGTGACAAAGTCATCTCCGAAGTCTTTAGGTCTCCTCGCTCGCTTTGCTGACGGCTCTGCGAGTTCTGGTACAAGAGTTGTTTCATCAACAACAGCTTCTTCTTGGACTACTGGCCCATATAAAATTTCAGTCTCATTTACACCTACATCATTTTTCGGAATGTCCGAAAGAACAATGTTTTTGTCTTTTGCAAACTTGTCTTTAAAGTATTCAGCATCGCGAGATTCGATGATATGATTTGACTCAATATCAAGAAATCTCCGAGCATCACTCTTCTCGACATATCCTAAGAAGATCACCTTCGTAGTCCTTGTCCCTAGCTTCTAAATCTTTAGATCTGGGAGCTTCACATACGCCAGACACCCCCACACTCGAATGACATTCAAGTTTGGTCTGACTTTGAACCAGAGTTCATGAGGAGTTACGTCCGAAGTTGCATATGGCACTTTATTCAGAATGAAAGTGGCCGTTAAAGCAGCTTCTCCCCAGTAGCATTTTGGAAGACCTGCAGTAAGCAGCATAGAATTCATCATTTCTGTTAATGTTCGGTTCTTCCTCTCTGCTACTCCGTTGGATTGAGGAGAATATGGAGCAGTAGTCTCGCATATGATTCCATGTTCTTTACAGAACGATGCGAAGTCATGAGACCTGTACTCTCCACCTCGATCACTTTTTAACATCTTGAGTTGTTGTCCAGTCTGCCGTTCAGCTTTGGCCCTGAACTCTCTGAACTTCTCGAAAGCTTCATCCTTAGACTTGAGCAAGTAGACGAACGCGTATTTTGATAAGTCGTCGATGAAGGTTATAAAATACTTCATCCCGGCCTTCGTGGAGAAATGTTTGAAGTCACAGATATCGGAGTGTACTAACTCCAGAAGATCTGTGCTTCGATTGACCCGATAAAAGGGTTTCCTTGTGATCTTCGTCTGAGCACATACTTCACACTTCTCCACCTTACCCCCACATTTGGAGATAAGTCCTAGACTAGACATTTTGTTAATTCTTTTACAATGAACATGTCCTAGTCTATTATGCCACAACTCAAGAGAATAATCAAAAAATGCAACTGCATTAATGTCATCAAACTGGTTGACAAGCTGAATTTTAAATATTCCTTCGGTTTGATAAGCCTTCCCGAAGTATGTTCCCTTCTTGGACATCACCATCTGACCAACATTGATGTCCATCCTCAAGCCTGCGTTGCAGAGCAGGCTCCCAGAGATCAGGTTCTTGGCAATCGCCGGAACATGCTTCACACCTTGAAGCGTCAGAGTGTTCCCAGAAGTGAGTTTCAGCTCCACAGTCCCGATCCCCAGAACTTCAGCTTGGGCCTGGTTCGCCATGACAAACTTCTCAGATATCGGCTGGTACGTGACGAACCATTCCTTGCCCGAACAGACATGACAAGTCGCACCAGTGTCTATCCACCAGTCAGAGTCAACCCCCACAGTTGTGACCTGTGCGATCATAGCAACAATGTTAGAAACTAATAAAACCTTACTAGGCTCACCTTTCTCTGATTATTTAGGCTTGGATCTGCATTCACTCTTGTAGTGGCCTTTCTTGCCACAATTGAAATAGGTCACTTGGGACTTGGACTTCTGTTGCTTGAATGAAGGACCCTTCACCTTTAGATTAGTGAAGTCCTTCTTCTTGTGATGAGAAGCCGCCTGCTTCCCCTTGGGATCTCTCGTCTGCACTAGATTGGCCTTAGCCAACTGTTTGGACAGAGTGTCCATCTTCTGTTGGGAATGCATCTCGTCCTCAAAATGGATCTCTTGAAGTAAATCTCCCAAGCTAATGTCTAGCTTCTTTCTGAGCATCCTTGCATAGAAGGTACTCTATCCAGCAGGAAGTTTTGAGACGATCCCTCCAACGACAAACTTGTCGGGAAGGGGCATCTCTTCGTCTTCCAGTTTCTGATACAGCTTCAGAAATTCCTTCACCTGTGGCAACATGGACTTTTCGTCCTCAAAGAGCAATTTGTGATATTTTTCAACCACAAACATCTTGCTCCTGTTCCTGTCTTCTTCATACAGGTTTTCCACAGACTCCCATATGTTTCTGGCAAATTCCTTCTTCGAGTAGGATTCTGCCAGGGAATCCTCCATAGCATTCAGGATGAGACGCTTGCATTTGCTATTTTCCCTTCTCCATTTGGCCTGGAGTTTGGTAGCCGCATTGATTGCGGCAGTAGACCCAGTGTCTGGAACAGAAGGTTCTTCCTCCAACAGTACATGATCAACGTCTTTGAGTTGAAGAGTTAGATAAACCTTCCTCTTTCAGACTTGATAATGCTCTCCATCGAACTTTTCCAACTTGTAGTAGTCCGATTGGACGAGCGAAGCATTAATGTTTTCCATCTACAAGGATCTTGCTTTGAGATTGTTAGTCCCGGGACTTGATCAAAGATGGTAAAACAGATGCAACAGAGATCTACGATGATATAAAAAACAAATAGCCAGATTACAATATGAAGGAAGGAAATAGAGAAGAGAAGATCTCTCGTTCTTCCTTGCAAACGTGTTGCAATTGGGACAGAACGAGTTACAATAATCTAGAGAAAGATGAAATGAAGAACAGTTGCTGGGGTGTCAAAACACCGTTGCTCAAAGCAAGATTCGCCCCACACGAATTGCTTTCAGGAACCAGCAAGTTGAAAAAACATGTGGAACGCTCGAAGTCACCTCTGTTCTGACTCCTCGGATGGACTTGCAATAGCGGCAACACCTCCTCTCTCTTTCTCTCCTTTTCTGACTTATAATTTTCGTAGTCCCCACAAAGGAGGCCAGAAGAGAGTATATATAGAGAGAGGACGGAAACCCTAGCCGCCTCTTCAGTTATGGAAAGATTGAATCAAATTCCAAAAAGATAGCAACGAGATTATTTCAAATCCCACAAAGATTGTAACGAAATTAATTCAAATCCCACAAATAGTGGATCTGAATTAATCACATTGAATCAGTCTTTTCATAACTGACTTGTAGCCTGCACAGTCAGCGGAGTCCTCCATGCGGCAGCAGCAGCAGCAGCCTGGCTGCATGAGCCTCATGGCCGCATGGACCGCATGGGCCGCATGGACCACATGAGCCGCATGAGCCGCATGGACCGCATAGACCGCATGAGCCGTATGAGCAGCATGAGCCGCATGGACCGCATGAGCCGCATGGCCGTATGGCCGCATGAGCCGCATGGCCGCATGAGCTGCATGAGCCTCATGGCCGCATGAGCCTCATGGCCGCATGGTTGCGTGAGGCCGCATATGAGCCGCATGCCGCATAAGACCGCATGACTGCTGACGTGCTAAGTGCAAAGTACGCCAATAAAATGCCATATTACGCCTCATGAGCCCATGAGCCCGAGTCCGAGTCCGAGTCGCTAAGCCCCTTTGGGGCTTAGCTCCAAATGGAATTAATCCAAGAGAATGACAAAAGCATTAATGCTTAATCCTTGGAGCCTTATTCTTACCTCCTAGTAAAATCACCCACATGGTTCCCTCCTTAGGGTCACCACCCCATGTGCATCTCTCAACAACACAACCAAGTATATATGTTGAGATAACTCATGGTGCATTTCCGATGTGGGACTAAAATTTTACAAGGCATGTTGAGAGCAAGCTCTCTCCATGTAAAGAAAGTACCAACAATCCCCCACAAATCACAACATATATATGTGTCCAGGGTTGAGCGTTCCCTACAGTAGCTGTCCATTTTGCATTAAGATAGATGTCGCTGACGACTTGAATCTTCCCGCATGGGTTAAATAACAATATGATACAAGAATGGACTATGCCTTGAATTCTGTACCACAATTGTAATTCTTCCCACTCACAAAGTATAGTTACGTGTGCTTCTGGCTGCACATTAAAGGCCCTGTGCCAGCCTGGTTTCAGTGTATAATTTTGGGCGTCTACAAGTTTACCCTCAAGAGACGGCCTGATATCTCTTTCCATACACTATAGGTGAGTTCTTTATTAAAGAGACATGGCATGAAGCCTTGCGCTTCCTTGCGGTGCTACGCCGATATGACATGGCCTGAAGCCGAGGCATTACCCCTACCTGGGAACCTCATCGTAGTGTCATACTACTGTAGCATGAGGTCTCAGCCTCTTTGTAGTGCCAATCTACTCAGCATGAAGCCTAAGGCTTCCTTACGGTGTTACGCCGCAACGACATGGCTTGCAATGTCGAGGCTTTACCCCTACCTGGGTACCTCATCATGGTGTCGTGCCACTGTAACATGGGGCCATCCTCCCCTTTGTAGTGCTGTCTACAACTCTTTAATTACGTCATACAGCATTAGGCTACCTTCCTATTTGCGGTGCTACGTCACTATGACTTGGCTTGCAAAGCCGAGGAATTACCCCAGACCTGGGAACCTCATGGTGGAGTCACCCCACTGTAGCATGGAGTTTCACTCCTTGTAGTGCTGCTCTACCGTACTTCCTGTAAAGCACACCAGGCATTCACTCTGCCTGAGAGAACTCATTAAGGCGTTTAAGCCAACCTTCCACAGGATCTATTTCTTCACAGAAAATACATAGTAGACAACAGTGGTTATGGGTCCGTATCCCTTCCGTGTTCCAGAGAACAAGTACCCACTGTTACCTGATAGTTTCCCAGTCAGTGAACCTCCCTTGAACCAAAAGTTAGATGCCTAGTAGATTTCTCTTTGAACTAATAGCATAAAACTTTATGGTAGGATTACAAAGACACACTATCAGAATGCCTTCAAGCCCATTTTACAAGCTGTGTCGTCGACCAACTGGCGCTTGAGGCCCTTTGTGAACGGATCTGCCAGGTTCTTCTGACTCCGAATATCAATCACTACAATTACACCTCTTTTGATAAGATCGTGTACTGTCCTGTGCTGCACAGTCCTCTTCTTTACGTTGAAGAGGTCATTTGATGCCACCGTCGCAGTCGCCTGGTTGTCACAGTATATCGGTATCGCCGGTATCTGAGCTCCAACCACTTGAAGATCATACATGAGCTCCCGAAGCCATTCTTCTTCATCTGCTGCAGTTTCAAGTGCATAGAATTCAGATTCCATGGAGGAACGAGAGAGTATAGTCTGCTTCTTCGACTTCCACGATATAGCAGCTCCACCCAAGGAAAAGACATATCCACCTGTTGATCTCTCGCTTTCCACCTCTGAACACCAGCTAGCATCACTGAAGCCTTTCACTACTGTCGGATACCCGTTGTAGTGCAGTGCATATGTCTGAGTTTTCTTGAGATATCTCATCACCCGCTTCACAACTTTCCAGTGCTCAACCCCTGGGTTTCTTGTGAACCGACTCAGCATTCCCACGGCGAAAGCTATGTCAGGCCTTGTGGCAGTGGTTGCGTACATTAAACTTTCGATAACGCTAGAATACTCCAGCTGCCTGACGCTTTCCCTCGAGTTTGGCTTCAGCTTCTGATCACACCTGTATGGCGTATCGATCCCTGGAAGATCCTTATATCCATAGCATGTGAGCATCTTCTCAATGTAGTGAGATTGTGACAGCGCTACTCCAGTGTTTGTCCAGATGATCTTTATGCCCAAGATGACATCTGCATCCCCCAAGTCCTTCATACTGAACTTGGTTGAGAGGAACTTCTTTGTCTCCGTGACACATCCTATATCCGTCCCTAGGATTAGCATGTCGTCCACGTACAGACAAACGATGACTCCTCTACCATCAGCGAACTTTGTGTAAACGCATTTGTCCGTCTCGCTGACTCTGTAGCCGTTTGACCTAATAACTTTGTCAAACTTCTCATGCCACATCTTGGGAGCTTGCTTCAAACGATACAATGATTTCACCAACTTGCAGACTTTATCTTCAAGACCTTTGATGACAAATCCATCTGGATGTTGCATGTAAATCTCTTCGGTCAGCTCCCCATTCAGGAATGCTGTTTTTATATCCATCTGATGTATCACCAACTTATGTATAGCTGCTAGAGCGATTAACATTCTGATGGTGGTCATCCGAGCTACTGGAGCGTACGTGTCAAAGTTGTCTATCCCCTGTTTCTGAGAAAATTCCTTGGCTACCAGCCTGGCCTTGAACTTGTCAATAGTTCCATCTGCCTTCATCTTCTTCTTGAAGATCCATTTACATCCGATGGACTTTTCTCCTTTAGGTAGATCTACTAACACCCATGTGTTATTGGAGGTGATAGAGTCAAACTCGTCATTCACTGCCTCCTTCCAGAAGATAGCATCTCTGGTCTTCATCGTCTCATCATAGGTGAACGGATCTGCTTCCACATGATAGGTGACAAAGTCATCTCCGAAGTCTTTAGGTCTCCTCGCTCGCTTTGCTGACGGCTCTGCGAGTTCTGGTACAAGAGTTGTTTCATCAACAACAGCTTCTTCTTGGACTACTGGCCCATATGAAATTTCAGTCTCATTTACACCTACATCATTTTTCGGAATGTCCGAAAGAACAATGTTTTTGTCTTTTGCAAACTTGTCTTTAAAGTATTCAGCATCGCGAGATTCGATGATATGATTTGACTCAATATTAAGAAATCTCCGAGCATCACTCTTCTCGGCATATCCCAAGAAGATCGCCTTCGTAGTCCTTGTCCCTAGCTTCTGAATCTTTAGATCTGGGAGCTTCACATACTCCAGACACCCCCACACTCGAATGACATTCAAGTTTGGTCTGACTTTGAACCAGAGTTCATGAGGAGTTACGTCCGAAGTTGCATATGGCACTTTATTCAGAATGAAAGTGGCCGTTAATGCAGCTTCTCCCCAGTAGCATTTTGGAAGACCTGCAGTAAGCAGCATAGAATTCATCATTTCTGTTAATGTTCGGTTCTTCCTCTCTGCTACTCCGTTGGATTGAGAAGAATATGGAGCAGTAGTCTCGTATATGATTCCATGTTCTTTGCAGAACGATACGAAGTCATGAGACCTGTACTCCCCACCTCGATCACTTCTCAACCTCTTGAGTTGTTGTCCAGTCTGCCGTTCAGCTTTGGCCCTGAACTCTCTGAACTTCTCGAAAGCTTCATCCTTAGACTTGAGCAAGTAGACGAACGCGTATTTTGAGAAGTCGTCGATGAAGGTTATGAAATATTTTATCCCGGCCTTCGTGGAGAAATGTTTGAAGTCACAGATATCGGAGTGTACTAACTCCAGAAGATCTGTGCTTCGATTGACCCGATGAAAGGGTTTTCTTGTGATCTTCGTCTGAGCACATACTTCACACTTCTCCACCTTACCCCCACATTTTGTTAATTTTTTTACAATGAACATGTCCTAGTCTATTATGCCACAACTCAAGAGAATAATCAAAAAATGCAACTGCATTAATGTCGTCAAACTGGTTGACAAGCTGAATTTTAAACATTCCTTCGGTTTGATAAGCCTTCCCGAAGTATGTTCCCTTCTTGGACATCACCATCTGACCAGCATTGATGTCCATCCTCAAGCCTGCGTTGCAGAGCAGGCTCCCAGAGATCAGGTTCTTGGCAATCGTCGGAACATGCTTCACACCTTGAAGCGTCAGAGTGTTCCCAGAAGTGAGTTTCAGCTCCACAGTCCCGATCCCCAGAACTTCAGCTTGGGCCTGGTTCGCCATGACAACCTTCTCAGATATCGGCTGGTACGTGACGTACCATTCCTTGCCAGAACAGACATGGCAAGTCGTACCAGTGTCTATCCACCAGTCAGAGTCAACCCCTACAGTTGTGACCTGTGCGATCATAGCAACACTGTTAGAAACCAATGAAACCTTACTAGGCTCACCTTTCTCTGATTGTTTAGGCTTGGATCTGCATTCACTCTTGTAGTGGCCTTTCTTGCCACAATTGAAACAAGTCACTTGGGACTTGGACTTCTGTTGCTTGAATGAAGGACCCTTCACTTTTAGATTGGTGAAGTCCTTCTTCTTGTGATGAGAAGCCGCCTGCTTCCCCTTGGGATCTCTCGTCTGCACTAGATTGGCCTTAGCCAACTGTTTGGACAGAGTGTCCATCTTCTGTTGGGAACGCATCTCGTCCTCAACATGGATCTCTTCAAGTAGATCTCCCAAGCTAATGTCTAGCTTCTTTCTGAGCATCCTTGCATAGAAGGTACTCCATCCAGCTGGAAGTTTTGAGATGATCCCTCCAACGACAAACTTGTCGGGAAGGGACATCTCTTCGTCTTCCAGTTTCTGACGCAGCTTCAGAAATTCTTTCACCTGTGGCAACATGGACTTTTCGTCCTCAAAGAGCAATTTGTGATATTTTTCAACCACAAACATCTTGCTCCTGTTCCTGTCTTCTTCATACAGGTTTTCCACAGACTCCCATATGTCTCTGGCAAATTCCTTCTTAAAGTAGGATTCTGCCAGGGAATCCTCCATAGCATTTAGGATGAGAAGCCTGCAGATGCTATTTTTCCTTCTCCATTTGGCCTGGAGTTTGGTAGCCGCATTGATTGCGGCAGTAGACCCAGTGTCTGGAACAGAAGGTTCTTCCTCCAACAGTACATGATCAACGTCTTTGAGTTGAAGAGTTAGATAAACCTTCCTCTTCCAGACTTGATAATGCTCTCCATCGAACTTTTCCAACTTGCAGTAGTCCGATTGGACGAGCGAAGCATTAATGTTTTCCATCTACAAGGATCTTGCTTTGAGATTGTTAGTCCCGGGCTTGATCAAAGATGGTAAAACAGATGCAACAGAGATCTACGATGATATAAAAAACAAATAGCCAAATTACAATATGAAGGAGGGAAATAGAGAAGAGAAGATCTCTCGTTCTTCCTTGCAAACGTGTTGCAATTGGGACAGAACGAGTTACAATAATCTAGAGAAAGATGAGATGAAGAACAGTTGCTGGGGTGTCAAAACACCGTTGCTCAAAGCAAGATTCGCCCCACACGAATTGCTTCCAGGAACCAGCAAGTTGAAAAAACTTGTGGAACGCTCGAAGTCACCTCTGTTCTGACTCCTCGGATGGACTTGCACTGGCGGCAGCAGCTCCTCTCTCTTTCTCTCCTTTTCTGACTTATAATTTTCGTAGTCCTCACAAAGGAGGCCAGAAGAGAGTATATATAGAGAGAGGATGGAAACCCTAGCCGCCTCTTCGGTTATAGAAAGATTGAATCAAATTTTAAAAAGATAGCAACGAGATTATTTCAAATCCCACAAAGATTGCAACGAAATTAATACAAATTCCACAAAAAGTGGATCTGTATTAATCGCATTGAATCAATCTTTCAATAACTGACTTGTAGTCTGCACAGTCAGCGGAGTCCTCCATGCGGCAGCAGCAGCAGCAACAAAATGCCACATTACGCCAACAAAACGCCACATTACGCCTCATGAGTCCATGAGCCCGAGTCCGAGTCGCTAAGCCCCTTTGGGGCTTAGCTCCAAATAGAATTAATCCTAGAGAATGACAAAAGCATTAATGCTTAATCCTTGGAGCCTTATTCTTACCTCCTAGTAAAATTATCCACATGGTTCCCTCCTTAGGGTCACCACCCCATGTGCATCTCTCAACAACACAACCAAGTATATATGTTGAGATAACTCATGGTGCATTTTCGATGTGGGACTAAAATTTTACAAGGCATGTTGAGAGCAAGCTCTCTCCATGTAAAGAAAGCACCAACACTAACTATGGAAAGTCACCCATGGACCGTCGCATGCATATGATATTATTGCAAGCCTAACATATGGTGCAGATACAGACATGTAATGTAATATATATGTGCAAATTGTTCAAATTCTTGTCTGATGCAGGAATGGATAGTCGACCGTGGGTAAGAATCACTGCGTAAGTGTTACTAACTAAAAATATTTGTAACATTTAATTAAAAAAATATGATAGTTTAAAATATTTAGTTACAAATAAGCTATTTTTCTAATTTAAGTATTAATTTTTAGGGCCGAAATTTTATTTGTTTGAAACTTGAATTACACATGTTTTTTTTTTTCTTGCTAAACCATATAATTACAAACGATATCTCTATAAGTTTAATTTATTTTTCTCTACACAAGTTTAGTAAACATGATCTCAATTAACTTACCCCAATGGTAATGTACCTTGCGTCTCCATCTCCATTAATCATTTGTGCTGAACGTTTTCATTTGTATTGTTGGGAAACATTACATGAGAAAGCAGAAATGTTCAGAGTCAAAGCAACTGGACGCTGAAATTTATCTTGAATTTGCAGACGTATGTCACTGTCATTCTCTGCTGGGGGGAATGGGATGGCCCCTCACATGGAACTCTCAAGATTAGAGCTGTCAAGGCGGGCCGGCGGGACGGGCCGATCCGTAACCCACCATTTGGCGGGGCGGAACGGACCGACCTACTATTTTGGTGGGCTGGAAAAATTTCAACCCAGCCCAACCCACCGGCGGACTGCAGGCTAGACGGACCGGCCCGCTTAATTTTTAAATTATTGTTTAGTTTCTTAAAAGAAAAAAAAAATCATATATATAATATTTTCTACTCACTCTCATATACATCAAATTACAAGTAAAATACAAAAAAAATATTATAATAGTAGATATTTCTTTAAAACATCTTCATTTATGTAAATAAATGACCAAATTTAATATTTTATACGTCATTACTTGCATTAAATGAGAATTTTTATGATTTATAATACGTATCTCATATATGTGTTAAATAAAAAAATTAAAAATTTTATAAAAAAATAGATGGCGGGCCAACCCACTTGGCCCGCGGGCTAGCCCACCACGGGACGGGCTACTTGCGGGCCAGCCCACCTAGGCCCGTCTGTTTGGCGGGCTCCTAAATGCTCGGCCCAATCCACCTTTTTGGCGGGCGGGGCGGACCGGCCCAACGGACTTAGCCCATTTTGACAGCTCTACTCAAGATGCTGCTCCTGTTATTCTAATATTTGTTTTTTTTTTAATTACTACTAATATTTGTTTTATTCTGGCAGGAACGAACTTATACTCCAAAATTAAAAGATCCAAACAATTTTCTCATATATAATTTTAAATAAGATCACACGGTCTGTGTTCTGGTTCTTCTTTCCATCTTCTTGTATGTATATGTTAACTTGATTTGATTTGTATTGATTTGCATATTTAATATATAGTTTTTTGGTTGGTCAATTTGAGATATAGGACAATAATTGAGCCAAGTCGGAGCTTGGAATTATGTAGCTGAGTAATAGATAAGCATGTTTATGGATCTCTAGCTAGAGATACAGGTCAAAATCGAATAAGTCAAATTAAAATTAGTCATAACTAAAATTAAATCGATAATCAATTCGATTTGTTTGGTAGACTAATTTTATTATTTAATGTGTCGGACCTAAGTTAAAATTAAGATTAAATTTATTAAAATTTTATATTTTTTATACATATGTTTGTTGTATTTCGGTTCAAAATTGGACTAGATTTTAAATTATAAAAAAATAATTTTAAAAGATATATATAAAATTATTGTTTTAAAAATATACACATTTTAATCATTAAATACATAAAATTGAAGGTATTGAATAATTGCATAAGTTTTATTCGATTTTTGATTTTAGACCGAAACCAAAATTCAAAACTAAAACTGAATATATTTATTTAGTATTTTTAAAAACGAAGTGAACCGAATGTTGGGCTTGTTCCGTTCTTGTTCCAAAATAAAATAATGTCAAATAATGCTCACCCCTACTCGCAACATGTTACTTTTATTATTCTAATATTTGTTCTTTTTACTATTTTATTCTAATATTTGTTTTATTCTGGCTGGAAGGACTGATACTCCAAACTTAAAGATCCAAACAAATCATATGGTATGAGTTGGATATACTAAATCTTCTTGGCTCTTCGATATTGATTAATATGCGTTATCTTGATTTGATTTAATCTTCTTGGCTCTTCGATGAGCATTTGTTATCTAGATTTGATTTGATGTTTCAGTACAGAGCTCCATAGGCTGAAAAGCCGAGGGACCTTCTTAAGGTCTGAAAATTTCAAGCGTCCAACTAGTCATGTTCAAGCTACGTCCAATATTTAACGTCTGAAATTATGGACTGAGCTTATGCTCGAGCATAGAAATTTTATTCAAGTTCTAGCTTCACTTTAGGCTCACAAGCAACCTGTTTCTTCAGTCAAGTGTTGGGAATAGGACACGAAAGGGCACCCAAGAATTATGAATGGCAAGGATCTTGCTCTCTAACGAGGTCTTTGACACCCAAGACGAACTGGTGGTTGATTGGCTGCAAAAATAAACAAGATACATAATACAAAAAGGTCATTAGAAAAAATCCACCGGACTCGAGGTATTGTATTACAAGACCCTTACAATTTCATAATTCTTGATCCAGAAAAGCACACAAGAGCACGTACCTAAAGAAAACTAGAGAATGTCGTTGATACAAATGCAAGTTTGGCAGAACTTGAACATTCTTCAACCACGGATGTGGCAATTACAGGTAATCTTAAAAAAAATTGCCGAGGCACAAATACGGTATTATTGCGTAATATCGAGCAATACAAAAAACTAATAGAGTAACGCTTTCAAACTGCAACAAAATTGTGAAATCAAATATTCTAAAAGCAGTAGAACTACCGATGGAACTTCTTGTCGGGACGATAAATATCGTACCGTTGCTCAAAGCAAGATTGGACCATTTTCGTTGATATGCTCCTATGAACCAGCAAGATCAGAAGAAATTTTGAAACGCTCCTTAATCTAAGATGGAATAAATATCAGAAACAGAGATTTAATGCAAACAAGTTTGCTTCTCTGTTCTGAGCTTAAAGTTGAGACTTCGGAGTTCTTCCGCAAATAAGTTTGCTCTCCAAAGAACTCCTCGGAGACTACTTATAAACCACTGATTACAATTATGTTACAAACTGACAAAAACCACTTCACGTTCTTCCTTGCAATCACAGTTGCAAACAAACAGAACGAATTACAATTTGCAGAAAGCTTAAAGGAAAAATGAAGAAGAAGACAAGAATTGCTGGGGTGATGAGGACCACCGTTGCTCAAAGAAAGATTCGTCCCACACGAACTGTTTCCAGGAACCAGCAAGTTTTTGCGAAACTTTTGGAATGCTCGCCGTCACTTTCTCTCTGGACTCGCACGACCTCCTTTCGACTCCCATGGCGGCAACAACAATTCTTTTTTCGTCTCTCTGTTTTTGAAGTAAGTTCTAAAAGAGGCACGAAGAGAGTATTTATAGAGTTGGGTTCAAACTCTAACCCTAATCTTGGCCACTAACTGGTTACGAAAAGATATGACTCATTTTAATTCAAATCCAACAAAAATATAATCTGAATATTTGACCAATCTTTCTATAACCGTTCAAATCCAGCAATCAACGAGAACATGCGCCAACCATGTTGTATGCGCATATGCACCCCAAAAGCACAACCACAACTACTCCTGCGCGCATATGCCAGCAATGTAGCAGCCCATGTGTGCATACGCGTAGTCGCGCATAGCTTGTGCAACGACGCATGAGCGCATATGCATAAATGTGCATACGCGTACCGAGCATAGCTCGTGCAACGATGCACGTGCGCATACGCGTAAACGCGCATATGTGCACAACCGCGCATGTGTCCGCTTCTGCGTCTGCATGCGACTCGCACAAGAACGAGCGCATGAGCGCTAGAAATGCGCACAAGTGTCATACGACCATGCTGATGTGCAAAGTGAAACATAAAATCACCACTATGCGTCCTAGAGCCCGATCCCAGTCGCCAAGCCCCTTTGGGGCTTAGCTCCTAATGGACATGAGAAATGACAAGCATAAATACTTTCTTTGAGGAGTTAATCATTTTTTCTCCTAGAAAAATACCCCACATGACATCCACTTGTGCCCCACCATACCCTGTGTGCACAAGCAAAGCAGTACTTTGAGATACTCACCATTTGGTGTAGCCAATGTGAAATTATTCTTTCCTAGCCTAAAGACAAAAACACCACCAATTTCTCTACATATCTCGATATATGGGTTGAGCGTTTCCCATAGTTATTGTCTATCATGCATTATGATAGATGTTAGACTTGAATCTTCTCGCATGAGTATGATACAAGAATGGACTAAGCCTTGAATTCTGTATCATAGTTGTAATTATTTCCACTAACACAAATGACATCGGATGCCTTGAATTCTGCATCATAGTTGTAATTATTTCACTAACACACAATGACATCGGATGCGCTTTCGGTTATACATTAAAGGCCATGTGTCCGACTGGTTTCGGTGTATATATATTGGGTGTCTACAAGCTTACATTCAAGAGACGGCATGTATCTATTTCCATACATTCTAAATGAGTTCTTTTAAAGAGTCACGACATGAAGCCTTGCGGTGCTACACCATTATGACATGGCCCAAAGCCGAGGCTACACCTCATCGTGGTATCATATTACTGTAGCATGAGGACACCAGCCTCTTTGTAGTGCCATACTATTCAGTATGAAGCCTTTGTGCTTCCTTGCGGTGTTATGCCACTATGACATGGCTGACAATGCCAAGGCTTTACATCTTTTACCTCTTGGTTGTGTCACACTTCTGTAACATGAGGTCATCGGCCTCTTTGTAGTGCTGCCTACTACTCTTCATTCTACAATATTAGGCCATCTGCCTATGTGCGGTGCTACATCGCTGTGATATAGTCCAAAGCCAAAGTTTTACCCTCTATAGGTACCTCTTGTGGCGTCACCCCACCGTAGCATGGAGTACTACGCTTGTAGCTCCCCTTCCCGAATTTTTTTTTGAATTATTTTATTATTTATTTGATTTAAATGGTGATTTTTAGATTTTTATAAATAATTATTTAGTTAATAATTACGGTAGACGACTTTAGCCATGGTTAAGTTTTGAAGTACCAGACGACTAGGAATTATGGCACGGATAGTGCAGTGGCGTGCCTTGACTAGTGTATTAGCCATGCCAAGAAAGACTCAGCCATAAGTGTGTCATAACTAGGAAAACCAGGCCAAGTTGCGACTTAACCTCTTAAGACATTTTAAATTATTTATTAATTATATTATTGACTTGTAGGAGACCCGGTTTGTGTCGATTTAGCTCGGACTAGACCCGAACCGAAACCGAGCCCATGTAATCTTGTAGTGAGACCAAATACACCATGTAGACATATTTTAAGTAGATACAATGCCTATTATTGGTTATTGAATTTCGTTATTATTATTATTATTATTTTATTGAGGTCATTATCATATAATATTAGTATTATTATTGGTTGTATTATTTTTGTTAAATAAGTGTTATAATATATATTCATATTTATATAAATAGGTCCTACACTAGAAAAAGGGTATTTACAAATTTAGGATTTTATTGGAATATTTAGTTATCCATAGATATGTATATATAAATATATATTATCTATGTGTGTATGTGTATGTATATATAAATAGATATTATATACGTGTGTATGTGTATGTATATATATATTATATATATATATATATATATATATATATATATATATATATATATATATATATATATATATATATATATATATATAGGAGTGTGTGTATGTATTTATACTTAACATATTGTATATTAGTTATAATAAAAAGAAATAGAAAAGAAATAGAAAAAGAGAAGCAACAACAGCCGGGCCCAAGTCCATTAAATCCCAGCCAGCCCAAGGTCTCAGCTAGCCCAGAACCGACCCCCACCCTCTAAACCCGAGCCTGGCCCAGGAAAATCAGGTGCTAACAGTGCTAAGCTCTACCCCCCCCCCCAGGTGGTTAAGCCCAACACACACAAACGTGTATATTTAAAGAGAGATTCTCTCGAAGGAAAACCCTAGCCGACTTCCACGCCACCCACGACGCATCTCCGACGCCTGGGCGCACCTTCGCGTGCCACCGCCGTACGCCACCGCCGGCCGGCCAGGCGCGAAAACCCGCCCACGTGCGAATTAACAGAGCAGTCTCAGCGGTGTGAACGGCTGACTTTGCACCTCGCGTTTGCGACGCACTCTCAACCATTTTGGGAACCGTTTCTTCCGGTACGCTCACAACCTAACCAACTCTGATCTCTGTCAATTAGTTCAAATCGAAGTCGTCTGTATTAGATGAGAAATCGAACCCAAGTTCGACAAAAATCTGTCCCAAAACAGGACCAATAACAGTCCATTCATCCACATTTGAAGGTCGATTCTGATCGATCTAGTGCCAGATTAGAAATTCTACTTGAACACAACATATAGGGCTTCACAACCCATTTTGCAGAAGTCGATTTCATCGACTATGTGCCGAGAAATAGGATCCCAATGTTTGACAAAAACCTGTTTTAAAATCTAGAAAAACCTTCGATACGACGTGTATTCCGCCAATCCGGGCGACGCGGTCGCGAACCGAAAGCGTCAAAAGGTGCGTATCAAGTTCGCAGACGTATGGGCTTTGACGGAATTCAAATTGGTTGCGTGTGCGCGACGAATTTGATGCATATCCGTCAAAATTTACTGTATCAGCCTCTGTATAAATTCTCTAATTACTTTGTGCACGCTCGTCAAATCGAGACAAAACTTACGCCAACAGGACCGTATCATTTTTTTGGTCCTGTATGCCAAGTTTGGTCAAATTCTGAGACAGTTGATCGGATCGCTGTTTTGTGGGCCCCACGGTCCGATTCAACGGACAATATTGTGCACGGCCCACCGAAATCCAACTTTGGACATACAGTTGGGTTTGTATCATTAAAATGAATCCGTAGACATATAGTTTGATAACATTAGAGACCATTGACTCTGGCACGCTTTTCGGTGTAAAGCGGGACTAACGACGGACACCGTTTTGGCCCGAAATTATCGTTTTGTCTCTGTGTCCAGAATTGGACTTAAGGACAAGCAATCCTAGCTAATTTGACTATTCTAAAAATATTTGCAATGTTTGTTTCAGCTTTCGGAGACAGTTGTGAGATTTGGACTTATTTGGCTTACCGGTTGACGGTTTATTGTTGGCTCTTCGTGCTACCACCATGCAAGATACCTTGCCTCCCTCTACAGTTCGTTTATATGCTTATAGTCTTTTATTTTATATGTCATTATTTAGTTCTCTAGTTGATTGGTTTATATGCTTTCTTCATACCACGTATATCAGCTTATTTGTCTTACTTGTATATCACCGCCTTTCATGACTTGATAGTGTAGTTATACCGGGCTTGTCCCTATTATAGTTCATGCTAGAGTTGCCCTTATGTGTGTCATAAGACTAAGTTGTACGAGTCGTCACCTGTACCTTGACTGAGTCGTGCCTAAGAGTATGTGTAACTGAACTGCTATTTTCTTGTATCAATTTCTTGCAACCTGCGAGTCCACACACGGGGCGAGGGTTGACCGTTTGCACCTACGAGTCCACAATCGGGGCGAAGGTGATTGTCGTGAACTAACCTGCAAGTCCACACTCGGGATGAGGGTTAGTGATTAGTTCAAACCTGCGAGTCCATCGGGGCGAGGGTTTGGTATTCTATTGATATCTTATTTACTTGTTCTTCCAGCAGTTTATTTATGCGTAGTAGTTCCCGTATCTATGTCAATAGTCACTTGTCTGTAGCTACTTGTAATTCCTGTCTCGTTTCTTGTTATATCATGTTTATATTTCTATGCATGATAAAACTGTTACATAGACATGTTTTATGTATCTTGCTAGTCCTCTGAGGACCTAATGATCTCTTCAGGTAGCTGATTGCACGGAGTTAGTTAGCTGAGCATGTGGTAGTTGACTTCATCTGCATGATTCAGGTATTTTGTTAGTATTATCGATTTACTATCTTTCTCGTGCTTTAATGATATATCCTGATTATCAGCTTAGCTTTATGGACTCATATTATTCTTGGAGTCTAATCGGACATATATGCTAGTGGGTTGCAGACCATGACCCATAGTTGTTCATTCATGTTTATATTACTCTTGTGGATTGAGATATAGATTGTATTGCCATGATTTGGCAGCATTCCATAGCCTTGACAACGTTTACGTATTCGAGTCGGGCTGGAGTCCGCTCGATGCGTAGCTGGCTTGCTTACGAGCTCGCATCCGAAAAGCGGGTGCGGGTCGTGACAACGCTCCTTTATAGTGTTGCGCTACCCGTGCTTCCTGCAAGTGATGGAACTGGAGATTCCCAGGACCCTTAGTTTGGTGTGCATATTGTTTAACAGACCTAAGACGTGTTCTAACCCTTCATAGCGGAACTAGTTCACGAATTTTACCTGTGACGGAAAGAAGAAGACACTTTCCAGCAACCTCGAACAGTCACGACCCCAAGATCTTCTGCATGTATTTCTTTCTCGGGTTAGATGTCATGTTGGCGACGATCTTCCAACCTTTTCTTCTCCTTGGCAGCCCTCATTTTCTCTCCTTACGTGAATCATGAATTTAGAGAAGCTTCTTATTTTTGATAAAAAATGACGACCAGAGAATGGAGGATATATATAAGGCTATGACAGAGACCATGAGAAGAAATTAGGGTTAGGTTTCCTAACGGATCTGTGTATTCCGTGTTCAGTCCGAACACACAACCCAGGCCCATTAACAATAGTTCGGTCCACTTAAGAGCTATTGTTGCACTACCTTCCTAATCCCAAATTATGATTGTGGGCTCCTTTTATTATATGCGCGTTTGGCTCCCCATGTTATAATATATCGAATATTCGTCGATCAAATTAAGTTACTGACAACTATATTGATCGACATCTTTTATCCTTAAGTAGTACCACTCAACTTTATTTATCATGTCAGATATAATCCACCTGCATGATTTACATGATAATCCTTATGAGCTCCTTAAGAGAATATCATCAACCTGACATATCGGGACATGGATTCCTTTTATAATCAATAGCCCATCATACATACAATGTTATTACCCAATTCATAAAAGTTGTTGACCCATAATAAATCTCACTCTTTTATGAGTCAAAGTAATGCACATTGCATATACATGTCTGTTATTATATCCGGATTAAAAGTACAAGCATTCATAATAACATAGGTATTTGTTCTCTTATGTAGTTAGTACAAAGAGAACAGCCTCAAGTGGTCTTGTTCAATACACATAAAGTACAATAGTATAAACCTATAGTCAAGATATACTAAAACCAGATTATACTACAACATTTCCAATGGATTGTCCAAGTCCATCTAGGTTGTGGACTATTTGTATATTCCATAGGGAACTGATAATATGATCTTCTGTGTGATACCACACATAATATTATCTACAACATAGAATATCAGACACTTACATTAACACTTGCAACAAATACAATATACAAACTGTCACTTCCCTTTCCCAGAATACGTATTTTAAATACATGTACTGCTGGAATGTATTTATTTAATATTTATCATGTATTATTCTGTATTTAAATTCCTTTAATTTCCCGCTAATTATCTTTCTGCATTTTACGTTTTGCTTTACTTTTGGGTTCGGCCCGTGTTGGTTTATTTTCTGGCCGTGGATGGTTCAACATGAACCCAACTCCCACCTACCACCACTCCTTCATTTAAAGTCCCATTTTCTTTTCTCTCTCTTTTCATTACTTCACCATTACTCTTCTTCTTCCACATAAACTCTCCTCCACCTACCTAGCCGCATAGGCAAGTGCCAACTTGCTTCTTGATGGATCTCCGTTTTTGATGTTCCATTGTCTTTCTCTCAAGATTCTTAGATACTTTAGTACTTAGCATTTTCAATTTCCATGGCTCATTTCATGTAGATCTAAGTTTAATACATTTTTGGATTTCTTAGGTTTTGATCTAGTAACTTTGTTATTTTTCAAGTTTCGATGGTTCCATGTTGTAGAGAATTTCGTTCTACCCCATTTTGACTTATGAAAATCCAGATTTGGACTTGAAATGAAGGATTTAGGGAGCTTGGAAGCAATGGCTTCCCATGGTTCTTCTTCTCGGAAGAGTGGAGAAGAAGAACAGTGCTTGACCGCATGAGTTTTCATACGGCAAGCCTTCCTTGGCCGCATGGCATTCCTGGCCGCATACCATTCCTTAGCTGTATGGAGTTTCGGCCGCATGAAGTGTCTGGCCGCATGGAGTTTCGGCCGCATGAAGTGTCTGGCCGCATGGAGTTTCGGCCGCACGGAGTGCCCGGGCGCATAAAATTCTGAGCCGCATAAGCTTGGTTATTTCCAGCCGCATATGCCCCGTCCATTTTTGACCGCATGAGTATTACATCCTGGCCACATAAGGACCCGAGTCTTGTCCAGCCGCATATGACTTAACTCTGACCGCGTGAACTCTGAACTGTTCGGCCGCATGGAATTTTCCAGCCGCATGAGTTTTTTTCCAGCCGCATGAGACATGTCTTCCCAGCCGCATAAGGCCCAGTGCATTCTTAGCCGCATAAGACTTGGTCTGTCCAGCCGCATGGGGCTGTACTTTTTCAGCCGCATGACTTGTTAGTTTCGTAGCCGCATGTGCCAACCCTAGCCGCATATGATATTTCTTAGCCGTATATGATAATTCTCAGCCGCATCTAGACTTAATCATCCCGAGCTGTATGGGACTTGTTTCACCCTGGCCGTGTAGAAGGGTCCTGACTAACCCGATTGCATAAATAGGCATCCATCTATTGCTGCCCCTATTGCCTTTAATTGTTTTCTTATTGGCATTGATTAACATTGATTGTTATCTTGGCATTAATTTACATGGATTGTATCTTGAGTAATAATTGATCATGCGTTCCTAGTTGGAACTAAGAGACTGGCTAGTCGTCTTATTGAATTGAATGAATGAGACACGTTCATATTAACTATGAACTATTGTAATCGACTGGCTGATCCCGAATATTGGCATACAGGCACATGCAGGCTTCAATTTATTTATTTGTTTATTCATTTTTTTACAAAAACAATATGTGTACTTTATGGTCAAGGCATGATTATTCCGTAGTTAGTTTTGATTGTTGTATTACGCTATGTAAGACCTACAACCTAACCGTACGGGTATCGTTGTTGAGTTGTGCATACCGTACTCCGTATAAAAGTACTCATTCTGAATGACCATAATCCAC
The DNA here is from genome assembly GCA_029216955.1 of Iris pallida. NCBI lineage: Eukaryota > Viridiplantae > Streptophyta > Magnoliopsida > Asparagales > Iridaceae > Iris > Iris pallida. Next base: position 30,206,105 of record JANAVB010009198.1, on the reverse strand, counting down.
GACATGGGATTTCACTTAAACATAGAGGCGATTAAGTTAAAAAAGATAATGATTGCATGGCGAGGATGGATTCCCGAGTTCTTATATGGCAGTCCTCTTTGGGACTATTAAGTGCCTGATAGGTCGGCTGGTTCCCACAGATACTGCAAATCTGCCATACGGACAGGGAGCGGTATCTGCTTATATTATTTATTGTATATTGTATATTGATGACGGGCGTCCCGCTGGGACTCGTCTAATTCATGATTGGCGCAATTGATTGATTGGATAGACTAGCCTTGCTTGCACATAGTAAGAACTGAGGAATCCCTATTGCATATTTCCAAGGTAACTTGGAACTCACAGTAGCAAGCCGTAAGAGCTGAATGGCCATTTAAATTGATTTGTCTGCGTACTGTACCTACTCTGTTGACTAACTGAGATGATCAGAATGTCAGGACATGACGGGCCAACTTCTGTTCTTGTTTGGTTGGAAGGTTGGTTCGAAGTGTCGTGATGTTATGTGAATCATAGTAGCGAGCAGAGATCTATTTATCATATCTTTCTTATTACTGGTTCTAATTTCTCATATCGTGCTCCCTTGCGGTACTTGCTATTAGAGGTCTAACCTCTCTGGTTTTGCATGGCCAGATTTAGAGCCGGTCTCCGAGGACTCAGCTTACTTCTACCTCCAAGATGGTCAATACTAGAGGAATGATCGCAGGAGGACTCGAGTGGGTTCCTTACTTCCCCGCTCGTTTTGTTATTTACTTTATACTTGTCGTTTGGCACCGACATATTAGTCGGATTGTCTTGTAATTACTTTTGCATAATTGTAACTAAGTCAGGCTGCAGCTGATAAACAATTATGTATACTTTGCTACATCTCTGGCTATGTTTTGTAAAGCCAGATATCAAGAACATTTTGACAGAGCGTATGGGACGTCTTACTGCTTTATCTCACATGTTCTCTATTTACTGTTTCTTTTTTTGAATGATTGAGACAATAGATGTGAAGTGACCATAATGAGACTTTCATGTAGTATACACCCCCTTGTCTTTTAGACAGCATTGATCGTATTATACGGTATTCATTTACCCGTAATACGTAGCTGGCTGAGTCATTCTCCCGCTCTCCAGTATTCTGGTTCTGGGGCGTGACACAAATATTTTCCCATATGGTTCTTATTCAAAATTTAAGGAAATAAAGTTAATACAAAAGTGATGCTTTTAGTATATAACCCTAACAGTAAGCACGTTGGACATTCAACATGTCCGAGAACTCATTAAGGCATTTAAGTCATCTTTCCACATTACTTATTCTACCTAAGAATAATTAATAGACAACAGTAGTTCTGGGTCCGTAATCCCTCAATGTCTCAAAGGACTACCCGTTGTTCCTGATATTCTCCAGTCAATGATGCTTCTTTGAACCAAAAGCTAGATGTCTAGTCGATTTCTCTTTGAACTAATAACATAAAATTTTATGGTAGAATTATAAATTCATAATATCAGAATGTCTTCAAGTCCATTTTTCTTGTTGTGTCCTCGACCAACTGGAGCTTGAGACCTTTGGTGAACAGACCTGCCAGATTCTCCTGGCTTCGAACATCAACCACGACAATGACTCCTCTTTTGATAAGATCATTCACCTTCCGGTGCCTCAATCGCACAGTCCACTACTTGCCATTGAAGAGATCATTTGATATGCCACCGCTGTAGTCGCCTGGTTGTCGCATTATATTAGAACCGCAAAACCTGCTCACCAACTAATGAAAGATCATACATGAGCTTCCAAAACCATTCTGCTTCATCCTTTATAGCCGCCAGTACATAGAACTCAGATTCCATAGAAGAATATCAGAGCATAGTCTGCTTTTTTGACTTCCACGCTATAGCAGCTCCATCCTGGAGAAGATGTACCCTCATATGAACCTTTCGCTCTCTACTTCTGAGCACCCCCTAGCATCACTAAAGGCATCCACTACAGTCAGATAACTGTTGTAGTGAAGTACATACTTCTGAGTCCTCTTGAGATATCTTATCATTCTCTTTCAGCTTTTCGGTGCTCCATACCTGGATTACTCGTGAACCGACTCGGCAACCCCATGACAAAAGCTATGTCAGGCCTTGTGGCAGTTGTTGCATACAACAAACTCCTGATAACGCTTGAGTACTCCAGCTGCCTGATACTTTCCCTTGGATTTGACTTCAGCTTCTTGTCACACCTATATGGAGTATCAATCCCTGGAAGATCTTGATACCCATAGCATGTAAGAATTTTCTTGATACAATAAGACTTTGATAGTGCCACTCTAGTGTCCGTCTAGATGATCTATATCCCTAGTATAATATCATCTTCCCCTAAGTCCTTTATACTGAGCTTAGATGAGAGGAACTTCTTTATCCCATTGACACATGCTAAATCTGTTCCCATGATCAGTATGTCGTCCACGTATAAGCAAACGATAACTCCTCGTCTGTCAGTGAACTTTGTGTAGACACACTTGCCGTTTCGCTAATCCTGTAGTCGTTTGATCTAATGAATTTATCAAACTTATCATGCCACATCATGGAACTTGCTTTAGACCATATAATGATTTCACCAACTTGCAAACTTTGTTTTCAAGGCCCTTGACGACAAATCCTTCTAGTTGTTGCATATAAATCTCTTCGATCAACTCCCCATTCGAAAATATTGTTTTAACATCCATTTGATGAATAACTAGCTTGTGTATTACACTTAGAGCTATCAACATCATGATGGTTGTCATCCGTGCTATTGGAGCATATGTGTCAAAGTAGTCGATTCCTTGATTATGAGAAAATCTCTTGGCAACCAGCCTTGCTTTGAACTTGTCAACTGTTCCATCATCTTTCATCTTCTTCTTGAAGATCCATTTACTTTCAATTAGTTGTGCTCCTTCAAGTAGATCTACCAACACCCAAGTGTTGTTAGAGGTTATTGAGTCATACTCATCATTGATTGCCTCCTTCCAGAAGACAACATCTCTGGTCTTCATCACCTCATCATATATAAGCGGATATGCTTCCACATGATAGGTGACAAAGTCATCTCCGAAGTCCTTCTTTCTCTTTACTCGCTTAGACACAAGTTCTGCGAGTTATGGTTCAAATGTTGTTTCTGCTAGAATAACTTCCTGTTGGACTACATATTAATTTGGAGCTTCAGCCTCCTGTGCACCCATACTATTCTCTGGAATGTCAGTAAGAACAATATTCTTCTGTTTTGCAAATTTATCTTCAAAGATTCCTACGTCACGAGATTCAATGATATGATTTGAATCAATATCAAGAAACCTCCTAGCATCACTGTACTCAGTATAACACATGAAGATTATCTTCGTAGTCCTCATATACAGCTTTTAAACCTTTATGTCAGGAAGTTTTACATATGCCTGACACCCCCACACTCGAATGACATTTAAGTTGGGTCTGACTTTGAACCAAAGTTCATGAGAAGTAACATCGGAAGTTGCGAATGATACTCTGTTCAGCATGCAAGTGACCTTTAGTGTAGATTCTTCCCAGAAGCAATTTGGAAGACCCAGTTGAGTTTATTATCTCTGTCAATGTTCTGTTGTTCCTTTCTACAACACCATTTGATTGAGAAAAATACATAGCAGTTGTCTCGTTGATAATTCCATGTTCTTTACAGAATGATGCGAATTTAAGAGACCTGTACTCTCCACCTCGATCACTTCTGAGTATCTTGAGTTGTTGTCCGGTTTGACGCTCGGCTTCTGTCACATCCCACTCCCGTAGGAGAGATCGTCCTCGCTAAGGTGTGATGTCGTACGAGCCTAGATTGCGCTCGTGCAAGGTGGGTTCCATAACGGTCGATTACAGCGGCTGTGATGGGGTCGTCGCACAGAAGTCCCAAGCAGAGACATTGAATATGCCAGCAGAATTTAGAGCAAAACACAAGTCATTCAAAAGATGTATTTTATTGATATTGAAACAAGGATTGCAATGGGGCAAAAGGCCAAGATTACAAGTCACTCAAGCTCACTCTTCTCACATTACAAGTCACTCAGCTCTCTCTCATCTCTCAATACATGTCTTGAACCAACGGATGCTTTGGAAGACGATGCCCATACATTATGTCCCGTATAAGTCTTGACTCCACGCGGCCGCATGCTAGGAATCGCCAAGGAACTCTATGCCTCGACGCATCCAAGCGAGCTCCGCACCACGAGCTTCTACCTGTGCCTGCACATGAAAACTATGTGGGTGTCAGTAATCAACTATACTAGTGGAATGAGCTTCTCGCCCACCCATACAAAACCAACACGTTCATTTACTTTGTGCAACATAACCCTTTTTGATTGTCTTTCTACTCTTGTCTTAGGATCAGTTTTAGGACCGACGCCTTGGCCTATATTGTGTCTCTAGACCATCCCGTGCTTGCAACAGTAATGTCAACTCATACTTTGTCTCTAGACCCCTTCTCGTGCCAATAACGTTAACCTATCAAGTCATGGTTGCCTTACGGCCCAAAAATTAGAGACGCGACTACGCGATAGTACCCAATTTCCTTGTGACCGTGCTACAAATCCAATGTTCCGTGCCTCACAAACTCAAAATGACATAAACCATATCGCCGCCTCGCGGTCCTTGCTACTCTAATTACCAACTGACCCAAATCAAGACTTGTGGACTAAATGTTACCCAACCGACTTTGCCTTGCGGCATTTTTTGACTTAAACTCGAACGACTCAAATCCAACTCATGCAATTTATATGTCAACAACTTAAGACTCGACACCACATCTCATGCCGAAGCACGTCGTCTACGTTGAAGCCAAATCTTAGGCCCAATATTGTGTTCTACTGTACACACACACATTCAACTTGATTCAATCCAAAGGCACACATGCGGGTTGCCGCCATATCGACTCATCTATATAAATTGGTCACTAATGCCCAGCGCTATCCTGGTCTTCCTTTAGCTTTTGTTAGACGGACGCTCCTTTAGCGCGAGGTAGCGAGGCCCTCGCTGACAGTCCCCGTATAACCCGTACGGTCATCCCGCAACAAGCTAATATATGTTTCTCAAGAATCGGTCATGTTGGCCGCCTGGGTCGCCGTTCGAGAAAACTCCACCTTGTCGACAAGTTGTCCATGACCATACAAGACTCGACTCAAACTGACGTCTCACACAGTCATTCTACCTCTAGTGTTACCATCTCTTTCAGGGACTAGTTCAATACTTTTCACATCTGAAACCGCCTCGACGACCCATAGTCACGAGCATTCTTCTTTCTTGCCCTATCATTTAATTCAACTCAGAAACAACTATTTAAAGCCCCCTTTTTCCAAACTCAATGAATCAACCGTAGCCCGTGCCTTAAAAACACTAAGTCTGTGACATCGTGTCTTAAACCAACTTGAACTCTATGCGACACCACTGCCCAAGTCATACTCTATATGACGGGCCTTGAGATCGTAAGACTGTGAGATTATACCCAGTCATAGAACTCGTAGGACCGTGCTTGCTACTACTCCGATAGCCTAACATAACTTGCTTAACTTTAACTTTGCAACAACTTGACGAGCAAAGGCTGCATCAAGATTTTCCCTGATGGAACGTGCCGTGCACATGTCCGGCTTGAACAAACAAGTTATTTGGTTGCCTAGACTTATGCCACAAGCTGTGCAATGTAGCTTAACCAATAGGGTGGGCAAAGGCTATGCCAAGCCTTGGATAATGGATCGTGCATGCTTTATCAAGCATTCATGCGGGCGACGCATATGACTTAGGCTACATTCATAACTTCGCCTACTCAACCAACTTTTCTTCTTCCAAGCCACGAGACGAACGATCGAGTATCTTTTTCAAAGCATGTCGTGCAGCAACTCTAAGCCGACCGTTGGACCTTTCCATATTCTAACTCAATTCGACCCGTCGGGATTATTCCCTTATCTATGTGGATTCCTCTCTTTTATTATCAAGCCTACTTGTGAAAGTTGAAAACATACAATTTATTATGTAAAGGCTAAGATGAGGTAAGTTCACCGAAACTACCCCACCTGAGCGAGCGGTCGCCTCGTCCGAACGATGTCTCCGAGCAGCCATTGCAAGGCTACGTCCGAACGCTGTCGGCGTTCCGATTCCTCCGATTGACTGAGCGGGACGGGGCACTACATCATACACCACTCAGAAAAAGTTTTGTCCTCGAAACTAATTGAGTACTTACTCACCGACTTATCACTCGAACGTTCAATGACTCTCGCACATATTTCTCCTATGCATTTTCCAAATCCGAGCCATGCTCGTGCTACTATCAATCTTTCCTTTAATACGATTTCAAAATCCTCAACACTTTTCCATTCTTCAAGTCTTACTTGAATTCAACGTATTATTTGGTTGGATCGTGAACATATTTTTAGGCGTCCCCAAAATACATGTATTTCAACCAAGCCTCGTGATAGCGAATTTTGCCATCACCGTTCGAGTCGAATCGTGTACATAATTAAGCGTTCCTGATATACATGCACGTCAACCGAGCCTCGTGAGCGGTGCCTCCACAATTCCTATCTCTTCACGCTGGAACATCTGCCTAACCGCTAGGCTATGTCTTTAGGCTAAGGTCATCCGTCAGTATTGGAATCATAGTTTCCAAACAACAATATCAACACTGACCCCATCCTAAGGTCAAACCAAATTGATAGTACGAGATTTTCTACCCAAGTTTGCATCACTCCGATTTCTAAACTTCGAGCGTAGATTTTCTACACACATCCCAACATTCGTCGCACGGGGTCCGAGTCATTAAGCAAAGCCATCCTATCGTAAGTTCGTTCAACCAAATCTTCGACATATCAATATCGCTCGTTCATCAAGCCATTTCGTATAGTCTATCTCTTCGAACACGTTCGACATAATCCTCCTATCAATCCTTCTAAGTCAAACACGTTATGTTACAATTCATCGCTAAACCATAATTCATATTTTATACTCCCAAAGTCATTTATCCCAATTTATGTAAAGGTCGTCTGACTTATAAATATGTTGCGCCCCGATCTCACGCGAGTCAGATTATCAACGGTGGGCATGAATCACCATGTACGCTCTCGCGGAATAATCATCCTCATCGGGACGTAACTCTTGTTCGAGTCTAGACTAATTCATTCTCGATGCGCGGATTGGACCTACTCAATCCTCAAGTTTATTCAATCATCAATCGCAAGTCCTAACATCCTCGAATTTTCCTTCGCATCAAACTAACAAGTTGAGATAATCAAAGTTGTCACATTCTAATTTTTCGAGTTCGATCATTCCCGCGACATGAATCACCATGTCAGCGCTCAATCGGAATGATCACCCCAAACCCGACGCGACGTATGTACAATGCTAGAATTGCACTCGCGCAAGACAAGATTGTCGACGTTGTGATTTTTAACGCAACCATTAAGACACAATCATTTTTATCTAACATTCATCTCAATCAAAATCCTAAGTATAGCATCCAACCGAATAATAACACTTGCACGATCGTCATTCCTCGAATTAGAGTTCTTCCGAGTTATCGTATATCAATCTTTGATAAGCCTCAATACCATCGATGATATGCGTAATCTGACGTTCTTCCCTTGCAACGAATTTCGATTCGTACGAATGATGCTATCGTCCGACTGGATAATCTCCTTGACATTCAAATTCAAGTTCGATCATTACCCCTCGAATCATTCACAACATCAATTTTCTCAAACCTAAATTCACGTATCGTTCATCCGTCTATCTTAAGTCATCGACCAACGTATTTTCTCAATTCGTATCGTCCCTTTGCTAACTTAAATCATCGAGCAACATTCAATCCAATCCTTAGAGTCATTTGCGTAACTTTAAAATCAAACCTTTCATGCACGCTATCTACCTGTCGTGCTAACTTTTCGTATACGATCCGTATCAATTTTCTCGATCAAGTCATCCATTCGTACATCCTAACTTTTTCTCGATTCGATTTTACCTACTCAATTATTTTACATTTCATACTCTTGCAATCCTCGATCCCGTGCACGTTCCGTGCACGTCAATTCTAGGTTGTTCAAATTAACTTGTCAAATCTCAAGACTACAACTTATTCAACGATACTCAATCTACGACTTTGCATAACCCGACGCTTGCTAATAGACTCATCGACACCCCACATCCTCATTCATCAATCGACATCCCTGAGGCTATCATATACACCACTCAAGGATTAAGTCATTCAACAAATCCTCAAAACTATCATTCGAATCAAAATCGACTTCTTCAAATTTTTTGTTCGAACCATTCCTCGAATTTTAGACATGCTCATCTATATTACATCGATGATATCGTCGCTCGATAGCATCCCTATCGATAGTCATCCCACTTTGCTCAATCAAGAACAATTCATTCTCGTTCGACACAATTCGATATCCGCACTCGACTTTTCTAAGGTCGACGTAACTTTGGTGTATATGCCCAGCCCGACTTAGCCAACTGTGCTTACATGAACCATATTTTTGTTTTGTCAAAAACTATTTTTCTATGTTTTACAAATTATATAGACTTATTGTATGGACATCCCATAGGACATTTGAGAGAGAGCGCACCAATGATATCAACTTTGCGGAAGCAACACTTCAGAGTTTGCAGAAACAACAAAGTTAAAGAATTTAGTTGATAGTCCAAGGACGTAAAACCGTGCTCTAATACATTTATGTCACGTCCCACTCCCGTAGGAGCGATCGTCCTCGCTAAGGCATGATGCCGCACGAGCCTAGATTGCGCTCGTACAAGGCAGGTTCCATAACGGCCGATTATAGCGGCTACGACCAGGTCGTCGCACAGAAGTCCCAAGCAGATACATTGAATATGCCAACAGAATTTAGAGCAAAACATAAGTCATTCAAAAGTTGAATTTTATTAGTATTGAAACAAGGATTACAATGGGGCGCAAGGCCAAGATTACAAGTCGCTCAAGCTCACTCTTCTCACATTACAAGTCACTCAGCTCTCTCTTATCTCTCATTACATGTGTTGAACCAGCGGATGCTTTGGAAGGCGATGCCAATACATTATGTCCCGTATAAGTCTTGACTCTACGCGACCGTATGCTACGAATCGCCATGGAACTTCATGCCTCGACGCATCCAAGCGAGCTCTGCACTACGAGCTTCTACCTGTGCCTGCACATGAAAACTATGTGGGTGTCGGTACTCAACTGTACTGGTGGAATGAGCTCCTCGCCCACCCATACAAAACCAACATGTTCACTTACTTTGTGCAACATAACCCTTTTTTATTGTCTTTCTACTCTTGTCTTAGGATCAGTTTTAGGATCGACGCCTTGGCCTATTTTGTGTCTCTAGACCATCTCGTGCTTTCAATAGCAATGTCAACTCATACTTTGCCTCTAGACCCCTTATCGTACCAACAACGTTAACTTATGAAGTCGTGGTTGCCTTACGGCCCAAAAATCAGAGACGCGACTACGCGATAGTACCCAATTTTCTTGTAACCGTGCTACAAATCCAATGTGCCGTGCCTTGCAAACTCAATATGACATAAACCATATCGCCGCCTTGTGGCCCTTACTACTCTAATCACCAACTGACCCAAATCAAGACTTGTGGACTAAATGTCACCCAACCGACTTTGCCTTACGGTGTTTCCTGAATTAAACTCGAACGACTCAAAACCAACTCATGCAACTTATATGTCAACAACTTAAGACTCGATGCCACATCTTGTGCCGAAGTACGTCGCCTACGTTAAAGCTAAATCTTAGGCCCAACATTGTGTTCTGCTGTACACACACACATTCAACATGACTCAATCTAAAGGCACACATACGGGTTGCCGCCATGCCGGCTCATCTATATGAATTGGTCACTAACGCCCAGCGCTATCCTGGACTCACTTTAGCTTTTGTTAGACGGACGCTCCTTCAGCTCGAGGTAGCGAGCCCCTCGCTGACAGTCCCAGCCTAACCCGTGTGGTCATCCAGCAATAAGCTAATATATATTTCTCAAGAACCGGTCCCGTTGGCCGCCTGGGTCGCCGTTCGAGGAAACTCCACCTTGTCGACAAGTTGTCCATGACCATACAAGGCACGACTCAAACTGACGTCTCACACAGTCATTCTACCTCTAGTGTTACCATCTCTTTCAGGGCCTAGTTCAATACTTCTCACATCTGAAACCGCCTCGACGATCCATAGTCGCGAGCATTCTTCTTTCTTGCCCTATCATTTCATTCAACTCAGAAACAACTATTTGAAGCCCCCTTTTTCCAAACTCAATGAATCAACCGTAGCACGTGCCTTAAAAACACTAAGTTCGTGACTGTAGAAGCATAAAATTTCACGATCAGAAATCCTATGCGCCAAACACTACATGCGCCAGAAAGTTCAGACAAAAGTACTTGGACACAGCAAAAAATAGAGACATTAAAAGAAGATTTTTATTTCATATAAAAGTCTATTACATGTCTTAAAAAGGGCTGTACAAAGGAGAACTTCTATAAAAAGAAAAGACCCTAAGTCTACAGCCAGGCGTAGCATCATCATGCGCTCTCGAACAGGCGCATCTCACCAGGCGCTCTCAGGCGCATCCCACCATGCGCATTCCTTCAGCAGCTCAGTTATGTGCATCCTCAGTTATGTGCATCCCTTCAGCAGCTCAGTTATGTGCCACTCTTCCAGCCAGGCTCACCGCCGTCTAAATACTTCGACTAATAAAGCATTTATTGAGCAGAACGAGGGTGGCAATCAACCCTCTAACTGGAGGAAGAGCTCCCCAAACCGAGGAAGAGAAGGGCACCGCAAGCCAACCTGTGGCCAGGGGAGGCTTCGAAAGAGCCTCCGAAGGCGAAGGAAGACCGTAATCGAAATCGCGGCTAAAGGAGCAGCTTTCAACACAACCAGAATGGGCAATACCCATTTTGAAGGAAGAAAGAGCCCCTAAAGCCGCAGCATCGCAATTCCGATCTGCGGCTCTTCCCACATGATGGAGACGAGGCTCGTGCATCCCTATCTTTGGATGCAACAGGCACCTTTTGCCTGCCTCAGAAGCCCTCGACTCCGACTTTTGGATGTAACAGTCACCTTCAAGTGCATCAATAAAGACATTGCGTCGCATCTTCACCCTCGGGAACATCTCGTCAACAGAATGTGCTCGAGTAAACAAGTTCATTTCGGGAGGACGTGAGAGAACAAGAAACAAACTCTCTCCATGCCACTATTTATAGGCCGGGCAAATCAAACCCATGTGCCAAGTGGATGGCTCTCCGAATCCCGTGCAATGAATTTGCATTAAATGGATGAACCTGACGCTTCGAATTCAGCCAAGTCAAAAACGACTATTTAAAGCACTCGAAAAACGTAACAGTCATACCAAAAGACGTGTCAAGCGAAGCGGATGCGCCGGCCAGACCGCGCATCACACAGACGCGCCCCTCAGCACCAAGCGCTTCACAAGCATGCGCCCCCATGCGGCCCCATGTGCCTAGTGGAACGCCAATCGATGCGCCCTCTCCAACAGTCCATCACCTGTCAAAGAACATTAAATGCTGAAGTCTGACAGAGTTGGCAGCACGCCTCTCGAGGACTGAACAGTTGACAGCTTTTTTAGAAAACGAAGCGTCGCCAACATCAGCATCATCATTACTTTCCTCCGGTGGTTACAAGCCACGAGGCCGCCTAAACACTTGCATGCGCCTCCACAGCCATGCGCCCAAAGCTCTGCATACGCCTCAAAAGCCATGCGTCTCAGACTTTCTCTCTGATCCCTAAAGACAGAAGTAAAGTCACTACTGAAGCTCTGCATGCGCCTCAAAAGCCATGCGTTCCAGACTTCTCTCTGAAACCAAAAGACAGAAGTAAAGTCACTACTGAAGCTTCGCATGCGCCTCAAAAGCCATACGTCCTGAATGGTTCGTGACTCCCAAAGGTTACGAGCCTAAGTCTCCTCATGCGCCCAATCCCAGGCGCATCCTACCAGATCATTCCCCACCAAATCCGAGATCTCCGAGCCATGGGTCGATGATACGTGTCCTTTGACTCGATTCACCCAAGATCTCAGCAACAGAAAAATCTTCTTCTCTGCTACGTGCCGGCCCACAATAGCAGTATGAAGAATTCAACCCCTCAATCAGGGTGCATCGTCCATGCACCTCTATCAGCAATGACCATGTGGCATCCCCACGACCAGGCGCATCCTACATATGCGCCAGCCTGCAGACTATATAAATAGAGGGATCATTTTCTTCTTCCACACATACACACACACACAGAGGCAAACATACATCGATAGACAGAGACTTCGCACCACCAGAGAGGCAGATACAGACACTCAACGTCTTCCTCCTCTCAGCAAGCTCCAATACCCAGAGCAACTCAGACCTTCAGAGAACCGATAACCGTCGTCAGATCGTCAACGGAGTCGACGCATTACCACTCGCTCCATCGGCACTAGGGACCCAAATTAAACAAAAGTGTACTCCTTGGACTACGTCTAAGTCCTATATTGTAATACTATTCTGTTTGTATTGAAATTTGCAATCAAAAGATTTTAATGGCAAACAAGCTGGCGACTCTGCTGGGGACCTCTTTCTCCTCCACCGAGAAAGCTGTGTCGTAATCCGACGATGTGAAGGTGGGCTCCTCCCACAAGACGCTGGTCGTACGCCTCAATCAACAGACGTATGAGGAGTTCATCTCTGAAGGTAGTGCGAGTCCTTCGAAGCGGCTGTCAAAGCCGAAAAAGACCCGTCGAGTCTGGGTGCGCAAGGTCGACGCCTCTGGCACCACCACCGAAGGGGATACGCTGATCCAGCCTTCCCTTCCTGCTAACATCCTCAGCAACCAAGATGCGCCCACCGGTGCAGCGCATCTCTCAGGGAAACGTGCGGCTGACCACATTCCCCAGCCATCTCTCTCTCAGGCGAAGAAGATGCGTCGACGGAGCAGGGACGTAGCCAATGCCCCGCGCATCACCTCCGATGCACCACAGAAGGTCTCTGCCTTTGACAGACTCACTCGATGTAGTGGCAAGAAGAATTTGGATTCTGAGTACTACGCGCCCCAGCGGCCTGGTACGAAGAAGTCCAAGGCAGCACGGGCCATGCGTCCCAAACGTGCTATGCCAGCAGCAAGCCAGAAGCATACGCTCACAATCATGCGCGCTGCTGATGGTAAGCTGTATAAGGTTGACTCAGGTGCTGTGGCGCCAGAAACGAGCCAACCTTCAAAGTCCTTATCTCACTTGGGCGTATCTGTTGCGTTCGCAACCAAGTCGAGTAAGGCAAACCCAGTGGTCTTGAACCCCCGTGCCCCTTCGGGTTGTGCGTCTGAGGTTCGTTCAAGTCACTTTAAAGGTTGTTCCCCCCTACTGATCTGAGCACCTGTTTGGTGTTGGACCAGGGGGCACAGCATTCACCTGACCACCCCGGTGCTTGGCCATGCCATGCGCCTGAAGGAGGTGCGAAGGTAGCACTCTCCTCCAACGATCTGCGTAACGTGATCACTCACAAACGCCGATCAGGAGAGTCGACTGTCAAGCACGATGCGTCTTTCACAGGGCACACTTGTGCTGTGGTCACCATCAACTGCTGTTGTAAATCAGCAGTCCCACCAAGACATTCGGTGTTCCAGCGGCTGCAGTCATCGACACCCCTCCAACGTCGTCTCGGGAAGAAAGTGTCGAAAAAGAGGAGCCAAAATTAGAGGTTGCTTCATGCAATGTAATCTCCAACTCCTCGTCAGTCCGAAAGACGACTGACATTTCCTCGTCCAAGAGCCAGCCGAGGAAATCCAAAACAACCGTCTCATCCTCCGGAGTGTTCGAAGGCACTCGGAGGAGGAAGAAGCTCTTGGAGGAAGCTGGGGGTAGTCAAGCCCTTGTTGATCCTCCTTCCGAAGACGAAAGCACAGCTGGGATGGATCTTCATCCTCAGGGCGAAGTCAGCCTTCCTGACATAGCTGGGGGTCGTCTAGCCCCTGTGGACCTGTATCTCGAAGATAAAGAAGTCCTTCAGGACATAACTGGGGGTAGTCAGGCCCTTACGAATACTTCTCTCGAAGACGAAGGCGTCCTCCAAAACCTAGCTGGGGTAGCCTAGCCCCTGCGGATCCGAGTCTCGAAGACGAAGAAGTCCTCAGGAACATAGCTGGGGGTAGCCAAGACGAAGCTCCGGGAACAACAACTCCTCTACAGGAGAGTGAGGCTGAAAGCGAAGCTTCAACCGAGCCATCCGACTCCAGCCGTGTCATGACAGTCTACATGGCTGGAGGTGATGCCGAGTCTGATGCGCCGCCACCAGACCTCGTCCAGCGCATGGATATCTTGGAGGAAGGACTCAAAACCCTCTCTGCCTCTATGCAAACACTGACTCAAGCAATGTTTGAGATACGGTCAGCTTTGGCCAGGACACCTTCTACCGGTCCCGACCCAGGGGCCAATGGAGAGTCAAGTGTACCCCCTCAACGGGTATCCTTGGATACGGATCGTCGCGAAGCCCCCCGGGCGTCGGAGCCCTCGAATGCTCAACTCCAGGTGGTACCACCTTTCCCGACTCCCAGCTCCACGGAAGACGTGATCGAGATGATCAGAGATCTGCGCGAGCGCTTTGAGTCCAAGACGAGACAAGAGGAGCGCCAAAAGATGGGCATCCCCCAACCTTATCCCTTCGAATGGAATAAAGTGGTTTAGCCTCCCAAATATAAATCACAAACACTGACACCATACGACGAAAAAGACTCTCCGCGTCGCTATCTAACGTATTTCCAGTCTCAGACGGGACATCTCCCGAAAGAGGATGCGTTACTCACCAGCATATTTGTCGGCGCACTGAAAGGAGTGGCGTACGACTGGTACTGCAGCCTCCCCGACAATTCCATATCGTCCTTCGACGATTTGATGCACCTTTTCCTCGACCATTTCTACGATGGTGGGAAGGACATGACAATGGCGTCCCTCATGGAGATACGCCAGAAGGAGAAGGAAACAGTTCGGGTATTCATCGAGCGCTTCTAACAGGCCTGCTTCAGACTGCCCCCGGGCATGCCAGAACATGCGCTCCTCTCCTCCTGCAGCATGAACATGCTGCCTGTAGTCAAACTCTGGCTCAACTCTACTCCTTCTCCCGACTGGAGTTCCCTGATCATCGAAGCCGAGGCCGCAGAAAAGAAGGCGGCCAATGCTCGTCTTCTGGGAGTCAGTTTCCCCGCCTTTGAAGACAAGGGGAAGCGGCCTGCAGCTAACAACCCCGAACGAGAGACAAAGGGGAAACAGGCATTGACGGTCAATGCCTCAAAAGGTGCATCAGCCCCTACTCAGAAGCCTCCACTTGCACGAAGACCAAAGGAGGTTTATTCTTTCAACGATGAAGATACCCTGCAACTCTTTGAGATACTGAAGCAGGGTGATAAGATCAAGTTGTCCGACCCGAAGCGTCCGGACGAGGTTGGAAAAGTGGATAATCCGAGGTACTGTCACTACCATCGGTTTGTCGGACATCCAACCAAGGACTGCTACGTCCTCAAAAACTACATCCAACGCATGATCAATACGGATGTTATCTCCGTCGACTACAAGGAGAAGACGGTTTCGACCAACGTGGTGTCGCTCCAGTTCGGCACCTTGTCGCCAACTACAACACAAGATGGCGTCGTCCCTATCCCTAAGGCGACAATGGAGGTGGTTAACTTACCACCTACTCGTGACAACGTGAGTGGACTCATCCCACTCACCACATCTCGGACAGAGATCTTATGGGTTCACCTTGATCTCGTCTCCGAGGTTACTCAACCGGAGGTACGCTCTGCCTCCAAAACTAAAGGCAGGAAGATCAAGTCTTGCCGCATGGTCTCTTCCTCCGCAGAAGAGGCTCTTCCTGTACAAACGCGTTCACAACAGAACGCCCAACCCGACGAAGCTGCCGTCGAGGTAGTGCTTCATTGCACCATCCCTACTACCGAGGAAGGGGGTCCGTCCAAGCCTCCAGTAGCTAATTAGCAGAAGCATGTAGAGGCTCGTTTCAACAGGCCTCTGCGAAAGGAGAATGCTTCGGGGCTAGCCAAGCCCCACAACTTCGACATACTGGCACAACTTGCCAGTACTCCTGTCCGCCTTTCTCTGTTTGAGCTCCTTCATCTTTCCAAAGACACTCGCGAAGTTCTCTGTGAAGTCCTGAAGGATGCTGAGTCCTTCATCAGTCAGGTCAAGCAGCCTGAAGATCTTCCAACTGCATGTGCGCACTGTCATTGTGCGGATGAGGTTATCCCCAATATAACCTTCACCCAACAAGACATGCTGCTCAAGTACAACCGACACAACAGGCCGCTGTATTATACAGGGTATATCGGTTCTGTCAAGGTGAAGCAGATTCAGATCGATCCGGGGTCTTCCCTCAGCATCATCCCGAAGACGCAGCTCTCAATACTAGGGATCCCAATGTACCGACTGGCGCCATCAAACATAACAATCAGTGGCTTCAATGCTAGCAAGAGCGAGCCACTGGGCAAGATACGACTAAAGTGCCATATCGGTAACCTCAGAACTGAGGTGACTTGTTACGTCGTGGACGCCGACGTCAACTACAACCTCCTGTTGGGTCGTCCATGGCTGCATGAGTACATGGTGGTGCCATCCACACTCCACCAAAGTATGAAGTACGTGTCCACCAACGACGTCATCCGGACGAATTTTGCGGACATTGACCCTTTCAAAGGGGTTGAAGCCTACTTCACGGATTCTAACTTGTACAAAACACGTGACGAGAAAGAAGCCAATGATGCTGACGACGAGGCAGAAATGGCAACAGAGCCGGACATGGAGCCTGAGATGACTCCCAGCGCTCCTTTCAAGATCCGACTCAAAGGCAAACCGCCTCAGAAGTTGCCTCCCATGAACATCAAGCTACCCGAGAAAGCACCAACTGCTCCTGAAGCTCCCCTGAAGATACGATTCAAGGGAAAGCCACCTCAAACAACAACTCCCCTCGTGGCAAAACTACAGGGGAAGGCACCCATCACCGAAGGCACAATTGAGGCACCTCTGAAGGTGCGTCTTAAGGGCAAGCCGCCGCAATCCAAGCTGCCAGAGAAGGCCCACATAGCCCTCTCGGACCCCAAAGTCAAAGCTGTGGTGGACTCTCCCAATCCAATCCCAGTACTCACAGATGAAGAGTTAGAGGAATACATCTCTGCTGATATAGACGTACCCTCTCTGGACAATATAATCCAGTGGGATAAAATCTCGTATTTCATCAATAATAGAGTGTCTTTTAATTATTCTAGTCTTCCACATTGGAATGCCATGTATACATTAGATAACGCTCTACGGTCGTTGCAAACACAAATAACGACCGTCAATCATGTAAATCGAGTAGTCTCGTTCCAAGGGGTCTGTTCTGTAGTCCCACCGCGAAGTTGAGACGAAGAATCCATCATTTTCGACAAAGTTGAGCGTCATCAAGACCTCTCGCCACTCGAGCCAGAACCAGATACCGACAGAATACAAGTCTATCAGTACACGGACAAGGCAAAGTACCTCATCCAAAAGATGGGTTACGATCTAAAAAGCAACAAAGGCCTGAACTACGGCAAGGGTCGACGTCTTCCTCTCCGGCTTCCAACACCTAAAGGAAAGCCGCAGGACTACTACAATCGAACTCGACGGGGGATAGGCTATGTCACGCCGCCGTCAACTCCAGAGAGTTCGGAGGCAGAAGAAGCAGAACATTCTCATTCGTCTGAAGCATCAACTTGGGATTCCGATACCAGTATCGGCTCAGTCTTCAAGAGAGTGTTGTCAGCCAACATGACATCCGCTCAACCTCAAGAAGATGAAGGCGAAGATCAAGCGCCAAAATTCTTCGAAGAAGAACCCTGGGCGCAACGCTTAGGAGAACAATAGGAGTCTCATTTTGAGCTATGCGAACCCCCTACCGAAGACGAAGTCGAGCAGATCGACCTTGGGGATGGATCTTCTTCCAAACCCATCTTCATCAGCAAAAGCCTAAAAGGAGAAGATCGAGAGTCTTTAATCTAACTGGCTAAAGAATATATTGATGTCTTCGCCTGGAGCTACGAAGACATGCCGGGACTTGATCCTCAGATAGCGATGCATAGGCTCAACATCTTGCCCGATGCCAAGCCTATCAAACAACAACAGCGACGCTTTCGTCCGGACATCATGAACTCCATCGATCAGGAGGTGGACAAACTCTTGACCAGCGGCTTCATCCGTGAAGAACAACACCCAGATTGGGTAGCCAACGTTGTCCCTGTCACCAAGAAGAATGGAAAGATTCGAGTCTGCATCGACTTCAGGGATCTTAACTCCGCCTGCCCGAAGGACGAATTCCCGCTTCCCATCACCGACGTGATGATCGACAACACATGTGGCTTCGAACGCATGTCTTTCATGGACGGATATTCGGGCTACAACCAGATCAAGATGTTCTCTGATGATGCAAAACATACGTCATTTAGGACTCCAAAGGGCGTTTTCTGCTACACAGTGATGCCCTTCGGCTTGAAGAACGCCGGTGTCACATACCAACGAGCTATGAGCACCATTTTCTGTCAGCATCTTCGCAAGACAGTCGAATGCTATGTTGATGACATCGCAGTCAAGAGCCGTCTCAAAGGAGATCACCTACAAGACCTGAAGATAGTCTTCGATCTCATGCGGGCGCACCAACTCAAGATGAACCCCGCTAAATCCTTCTTAGGGGTTTCCAGTGGAAAGTTCTTGGGCTTCATTATCACGGCGAAAGACATTCATGTCGATCCCGAGAAGACCAAAGCCATCCTCGATATGGGCCCTCCGAAGAACCTCCGAGAACTTCGAGGCCTGCAGGGACGTCTGGCGTATATTCGGAGCTTCATAGCAAACCTCTCCGGAAAATGTCGACCCTTCACTCAGCTTATGAAGAAGGGAGTCTCTTACGTCTGGACAGAGGAATGCCAAAAAGCTTTCGACGACATCAAAGCTTACCTGACGAGTCCACCAGTCCTAGTGGCGCCCGTCGCCAACAAACCATTCCTCTTCTACGTCCGTGCCATGGATCATTCCCTCGGCGCTCTGCTGGCTCAGAACAGCGATACAGGCTATGAGCAAGCTTTTTACTACCTCAGTAGAACACTGATCGGGGCCGAACACCGGTATAACCCCGTTGAAAAGGAGTGCTTAGGGTTGGTATTCGCCATCCAGAAGACTCGCCATTATGTCTCGGGCCAGACGATTCATGTCATCTCCCGAGTCAATCCACTCAGAGTTCTCATGACGAAGCCAGGGTCATTAAACTCCCGGCTAGCTACATGGGCAACCCTGCTAACACCATACAACATGGTGTTCGTTCCACAAAAAGCCGTCAAGGGTCAGGCTCTGGCCGACTTTTTAGCTGCACACCCCATCCCTGAGTCCTCCAGACTCTATAAAGACATCCCAGATGAGGTCCAAGAATCTAACGTCATCGAAGAAAACTCCGTCTGGTAGATATTTTTCGATGGCGCTTCAAGAACAGGCCCCAAAGGCCAAATTATAGAAGGAGTGGGGGTAGTTTTGGTCTCTCCCGATCAGCTGGTCATCCAGCACGTCTACTCCCTTTCGAAGCCGTGCTCCAACAACGTTGCAGAGTACAACGCTCTCATCATGAGACTCCAGAAAGCGCGACAGCTGGGGGTGGATCATCTGGAAGCCTACGGCGACTCAAAACTCGTCGTAAACCAGATCATAGGGCAATACGAGGTTCGCCATGAAGACCTGATCCCTTACCATGGAGTTGCATTAAACATCATTTCAACCTTCGCCGAGTTCTTTATCGAACATGTACCTCGTTTACAAAATATTGAGGCTGACGCTCTGGCTGGCCTCGCAGCCTCGTTAGCAGCACCCCTCGGGACTCAACACTACGTCACGGTAGTTGGTCGAGACTTGGTCTGTCCTAAAAACAACCTGTGCTCACAAGTGACCCATGCCATGTCAACAAGTGCAGGTGTTAATATCCGAGACTGGAGATTCCCGTTCATCGTCTTTGCTGTCTACCGAATTCTCCCAGAAGACCCGAAAGAAGCCGTCTCAGTCAGGAGGCGCTCCCTTCGATTCTACTATGACACAGCTACTAAAATGCTATACCGATGCTCCTACGATGGACTTCTCCTGCGATGTCTGTCCAACGAAGAAGCAGCCGAAGCTCTTCGAGAAGCTCACGATGGAACCTGCGGAGCCCATCAACCTGGCCCTAAGTTGCAGGATCTGTAGGCCTTAAAAATAAAAGTCACACTGAGTTGATCAGAACAAGTCTAAAAGTCACGCTGAGTTGATCAGGACAATATTTAAAAGTTACGCTGGGAGACAGCTCATCATTTGTCAGAGGGTCATTATGACTGACAGCACGATAGTCGAAGAATGTCTTCTCGTATGCCACGTATGCACAGAACTCGAGAGATCCCAGCCGACTATTGCGTGACTTTTGAAATCTTCTTCAGCAAGACTCAGCCTTCGTCAAGTTGGCGTACCAAAAGAGCTTCTTGTCATTTAATGCGACTGACAAAAACAATCACTGTCAGAGATTTTGTGTCAGTCGAGGCACGTCAAATCAAGACAGCTGGCAGTCCTGCCTCAATCGTGCGTAGATTTTGAGCCTTCTGACTCAAGTCTGCGTATATTGTGAACTTATATGTTCCTTCCCAAAGTCCGCGTATATTTTGAGCTTTCGTCTCAAGTTTGCGTGGATTCTGAAGTTTCTTGCTCCACATCTGCGTGGATTGTGAAGCTTTCTGCCCCAAGTCTGCGTGGATTGTGAAGCCTTTTTTGCCCTAAACCTGCGTGGATTCTAAAGCTTCTTGCCCCAAGTTTGCGTGGATTTTGAAGCTTTCTGCCCCGAGTCTGCATGAATTTTGTCTTCAACAAGTCTGCATGGATTTCATCAAATTGGAGTACGTGGCAGCCATGCCACTGATCTCTCGCCTGCGTGTCCTGTAACTTGCACACGACTCATGCATGATTGCCATGTGTCCAACAGTTATAGGCCACATCCAGTAACTGCTCACAACCTTGCATATGTTAAATCCTGCGTAATTTTCAACTAGGCACAAGTTGTGAAGACAGTTATCCTTTCAGTTATTATTTTTGACTCTATAAATAGAGTTCTTTTTCTCATTCATTGTACAGAGACATAGTTATCTAACTTACTGTCAAAATTTTAAGAGCTTTTCTTCTTCGCATAGTCCAAGGGATAAAGCGATCGTCTTCTAGATCGGATTCCTACAGTTGTAATTTTCCCAGATACACAATAAATAAAGTGAATTTATTTATGGAAAACAAATTGGCGACTCTGCTGGGGAAAATCATCTCCTCTTCTGAGATGGCAACAACTCAATGCGACACTTCGTCAATCGGCTCGACGAAGAAGGTAATGATGATCCAATTCGATCAATTCGCCTATGAAGAAATGCAGCGGGCTAAGAGTGGCAAGCCCACTTCAGCCTCCATCATCACTGCCAAGTCGAAGGGACACTCTGTCTATGTCCCTAAGAATCAGTTGGCAGCCAATGGTGAAGTCTCTGCCACAGTGTCTACTCCTAACACTGGCAAGAACTCTACTGCAAGCACGCACACTCTTGTGCGCTCGAAGATGACAGCAATCAAAGGTCACGCTGACAGTACTGGCTCCTTAGCCAAATCTGTTCCAGCGTGCAAATTCAATTCTAAAAGTCACGCTGACAGTATTGGCTCCTTAGCCAAATCTGTTCCAGCATGCAAACTCACATTCAAAAATCATGCTGACAGTACTGGCTCCTTAGCCAAATCTGTTCCAGCATGTATTTCCAAATTCAAAAATCATGCCGACAGCACTGGCTCCTTAGCCAAATCTGTTCCAGCGTGTATTTCCAAAATCAAAAATCACGCTGACAGTACTGGCTCCTTAGCCAAATCTGTTCCAGCGTGTATTTCTGAAATCAAAAGTCACGCTGACAGTACTGGTTCTTTAACCAAGTCTGTTTCAGCGTGTATTTCATCTAAGAAGAATAACTCTTTAGCTATCTCTTCTTCTGTGCCAAGTTCTACTAGAACTGGGGGTGGTCTTCCACACAAAGTCCCTTCGAAAAGAGAGAACTCTTTAGTTGTTTCTTCTGTTCCTGTAGTTTTTACTTTAAGAACAGCTTTGACTGACAATTTTGTTAGTCAAAGAAAAGGAGATAGTCTTTTGACTACTCTTCCTTCTGGACATTCTATGTCTCAAAAATTGAATAAGTCTAAGAAGAAACATTCTTTAATGTCTTTTTCTACGACTTCTTCGAATTGGGCACAGAATTTGTCTAGAAAAGGTCTGTTACCAACTCCTAATCAAGGGGGTGGTTCAACTCTTCCTTCTCTGCAAATATCTAGATCAATGGAAGGAAAACAACAAGTTTCCAAAACCAATGTGTTACCTCCAACTGATCTAAGAGCAAAACTTAATCAAATCTGTTTGGAAAGTACTTCTGGTGTTAAGAAACCGCATCAATCAGAAATGAAGATAAAAGATCCGGATGCAGAGTATGCTAGAAATTATGTGGCTCATATTAATCACTCCCTATATAATCAAGAGTAATCAATACCCAAGAACCAGAAATATACTCCTAAAAATATACAAGGAGTGTTCTCTGATCTACCTCAATCTTCACAGATAGATCTACGGGAACACCTTCAACAAAAGAGAAGGAATAATTCTATGACAATGGATCATGCTGAATATGACTTCCAGCCAAGAGTCATAATTCAATGCAGATGTTAATCAATGGTTCAGGACTATGTTTATCATGAATGTAATTTCCAGCCGAGAGTCACAATGCAATACAGATGTCAAACAAAACGACAATCTGTCTTCAATCGGATTCAGTGTGAACCTATGCCTGATGAAGATGAGCCTTTGTTTGCTTCAGTCAACATGACCTCTCGGAATACTGGGGGTAGAGATGATAGTCCAGATGGAGTATATAGAGGCACAAGAGCAAGAGTCTTGGCCTCTAGTCAGAGAACTTTGATTTCTGAAGATGATTCTGAATTCTTTGGAGAATCTAACTTCCCACCTCTTCCTACTGGGGGTAGTTCTCCTATAATTGACTTTGATGCACAAAGCAATGATTTAGAACAAACAACATCCACCAGTTCATCAATAATCCCTCGTACAGTTACGACTTATATGGTTGATGGGAATACTGATGAACCTTCTTCTTCCTTGACTCCTCAAGAACAAAGGATTCCTTCTTTGGAACAGCAAATAAATTCTATGGCTGATACTATGAAGTCGATGTATGAACTCATGGCAACTCAGATACAAAATCGACAGACTGTACCAGATGCCATACCAATTGACACTGGTATGAGTCCAGTACAAGTTCCTCCAGCAGTACAATCCAACACTCCTGGACCAGCTCAACCAAATCCTAGTCTCTCTGGAGCTGGGGGTAGTGCTTATAATGTTGTTCCTCCTCCTAACTATTCTCTACAAGTTACAACTCCACAATCTTCCGGAGTTGTTAATGAAGAATTGAGGAATCTCAAAACTCAATTCGAGGCATTCAAACAGAAGGATGGTTTACAAAGATTAGGCATCAAGCAACCTTATTCGATAGAATGGAAGCAAGTATCGTATCCTCCTAAATACAAGCCTCCTACTATCTCATTCTATGATGGAACCACTTCTCCAAGTCAGTTTATTAATCACTTTGAAGTGATGACTGATCAATTACAGCCAAGTGACGCCCTCCTTACTCGGGTGTTTGTTGGATGTCTCAAGGGAACGGCTTATAAATGGTATAGAAGTCTCCCAGATGGGTGTATTACCTCATTTGCCAGTTTCAAGCAGATATTTCTTGAACGGTTCTATGAAGGGCTCAATGACATGACTATGTCTGCTCTTATTAGAATCAAGCAGAAAAATAATGAAACTACAGAGGATTTCATTGAACGATTTCGAAGAGAAGCTCTGAAGATGCCTCTTGGAACTCCCGATGCTGTCACCATCGACACATGCAAATTAAACTTGTTGCCAATCATCAGCATGTGGACAGGATCCACCCAATTTTAAGACTGGCCTTCTTTCATAGTTAGTGCCAAGGCCGCAGAAATTAGTGCTGAAACCTTCAAAGGTTTAGGAGTGCAGATGACTCCCAAAGAAGCAGGTCAAAGTACTAACAATAATGCTAAATCCAATGCTCGCAAAGGAAAAAAAACTCTTGAAGTTAATCTTCAGAGCAAAGATGCATCAACTGTTCAAACTTCTCCTACTTCTACAATCCAACAAACAAGAGCACCTCGCCCCAAGGAAGAATACTCTTTCGATGATGATGATGTCCTTGGTATCTTTGAATGTCTGCTGAAAGGTAATAAAATACAATTACCTGAAATCAAGAAACCTGATGAAGCTGGTAAGACAGATCATCCCAAATACTGTCCACACCACCGAATGTTGGGTCACACAATTCGTACATGTTATGTACTGAAAGGAAAGATCCAAGAAATGATTAAATCTGGAGCTATTTCTCTTACTCCGAAAGAGAAGACCGTCACCTCCAACGTCGTCTCTATGCAATTCGGAGATTTCCCTCCTCAACTCCTTGAAAGTGGGATCGTTCCTATTCCCAAGGCAACTCTTGAAATAGTGAATATTCCTCCTCCGCAATCTGAAGGATTAGTGCTAATCACTTTAGAAACAGGAGAAATCATGTGGATTCATCCTGATCTAGTGGCAGATTTTGAATCGCCTTCTCCTCAAAAGACTACTTTTCGAAAGTCTAAGAAGGCTGGAAAGATTAAGTCATGTCATATGACTTCTCTTGGATCTATCTCTGACACAGAGCCAAAAGAGAAGGAAGAAGCACTTGCTGGTGCTACTCGAACAGGGAAACCTTATCTAAAAAATTATTCCAAGAATCCTGAGGATACTCCTGATATCCCTCCTGTTGATAAAGACGCTCCTAATGTTCCTCCTGAAGAAGAATCATCTACTGTACCTGTTCCTTCAACTACCCCAGTTGAACCTGCTCCTTCCAAGCCCACGGCTCTTGAGAAAGGCAAACAACAGGCTCGGTTTGATAAACCAATCAAAAAGTCCTCTCCTCTTGGGCTTCAGAAGCCTTATAATTTCGACATTCTAGCATAACTTGCTAATACTCCAGCTAGAATGTCCCTCTTTGAACTTTTACGTCTTTCTAAAGAGACTCGGGAGACGTTAAGTGAAGCACTTCTACAAAGCTGACTCTTGTCTTGCACAATTGAAGAAGCCAGATGCAGAACCTGCCACTTGCTTATATTGCAACAGTGTATTGAAGATTATCCCAAATATCACCTTTAC
This sequence comes from Iris pallida, assembly GCA_029216955.1. Lineage (NCBI taxonomy): Eukaryota > Viridiplantae > Streptophyta > Magnoliopsida > Asparagales > Iridaceae > Iris > Iris pallida. Next base: position 30,180,782 of record JANAVB010009198.1, on the reverse strand, counting down.
ACAAGATGACATGCTATTGGAGGATAATCGACATGATCGGCCTCTCTATTATACCGATTATATCGACACAATGAAGATAGATCGTATCCTCATTGATCCAGGGTCTGCTATAAGCATAATGCCAAAGAGCCTGTTGGATGAATTAAAAATCCCTCTTCACAAGCTTTCCAAGACGGTTACTACTATCTTGGGATTCAATCAAAGCAGGAGCGAGCCTTTGGGAAAGATTCATCTGAAGCTTCAAATAGGTGATTTCAGATCCAAAGTCACTTTCTATGTGATCGAGATCGTGGGATCCTACAATCTTCTTCTTGGGAGGCCCTTTCTTCATGAAAATAATGTGGTGCCTTCTACTCTTCATCAGTGTTTTAAATACATTGATAGCAATGGAAGAGTACAAAAAGAAGTGGCTGACATAAACCATTTCCATGGGGTTGAAGCTTATTTTAATAATTCTCGAATGTACAAAGAAGAGTATACAAGGGTGATACAAGCTATGGAGAAAGAGGATTCACAAAGTGAGACTTTAATAATTCCTGTTAAAGGTCGAACTACTCAGCAACAATCTCCCAAACCCTCTGGAGAAAGTTCTTTCATCATTCCGGTGAGTGGACGAATTTTTCCATTACCTCAGTCGTCTACTCAAGATACACTGATCATTCCTGTCAGTGGGCGTACTGCAGTTCCTGTATCTGCACATGTGAAATAGGATACTCTGCTAATTCCAGTTGGAGGGCGGATTACTCTTCCATCTCAAGCTTCAAGGGAGCTCACCTCTTCTGAGCCATTTGTTATCGATCTTAATCGAAACAACGCTTCTTCTCGTTCATCTTCTCCCCCTTTAGTCATTGACTTGGCTAAGATCTCTAAGGCTCAGCCTTCTCCCAATGTAAATATTGCTGCTTTTACATTTAATGAAAAGTCTCCATCTTTGCAGTATGTTGATGTGTGTAATTATGTTCATAGTTATTTACATTTGTTAGATGACTTGAGCACAATAATCATAGGAGTTGTACAGACTGCTCATACAGATGTATCCCTAGAACCTGTACAATCTTCATACTTTCTAGTTCCCAGCAGAAAGCCAGGAGACATTCCAATATTCTTCTACAAAGGGTCCCAAAGTCCTTCTAATTTAGAAGATGATGACAAGAATGATGATACTGGAAGATTACAACTACGTCGTTATAGTCAGCAATCTAAAGACATCATTAAAAATATGGGCTATGACTTCATAACTGGCCTCAACAGTGGAAAAGTAAGAAAAATGCCTGTCCGGATTCCTCCTCTGAAATATGGAAGAACAAAATGCGGATTGGGCTATATTGCTCCTACTCCTTTTATCAATATTGTTCATGAAGATCCTGAATCTGACGAAGATAAGAGATCTGATTCTTCTAGTACTACCTCTTGGGATTCCGATACAAGTATCGGTGATTTCTACTGCAACATTCTGTCTTTCAACATGGTCTCTATTGACGGTTCTAAGGAAGATGATGAAGACGAAGACGAGTTTGAAATCTCACCTGAATCAGAACAATGGACCCAAAAGTTGGATAATCAATGGGAGTTCCGTTTCGAGCAAAAAGAACCTCCGACTGAAGATAAACTTGTTCAAATAGATGTTGGTGAAGAGGGATCCCCCAAACCAATATTCATCAGTGAAAGTCTTTCAGAAAATGATAAGCAAGACATGATCAAACTCATTCGTGATTACATCGATGTCTTCGCTTGGAGTTATGAAGATATGCCAGGACTTGATCCATAAATTGCAACTCACAAGCTCAATATTTTGCCGAATGCTAAACCGGTCAAACAACAATAGCGACGATTTCGTCCAGACATCATGGATGCAATTGAAGCTGAAGTCAATAAACTCATGACCTCCGGGTTTATTAGAGAGGAACAACATTCCGATTGGGTGGCTAACATAGTTCCTGTCCTTAAAAAGACTGGCAAGATCAGAGTATGCATAGACTTCCGTGATCTCAATACGGCATGTCCTAAAGACGAATTCCCTCTACCAATCACTGATGTCATGATCGATAATACCTGTGGATTTGAACGGATGTCATTCATGGACGGGTATTCTGGGTACAATCAGATTAAAATGTTTCTAGATGACGAGAAGCACACTTCTTTCAGAACGCCGATTGGTACATACTGTTATACGGTTATGCCATTTGGTCTCAAGAATGCAGGAGCAACTTATCAACGAGCTATAAGCACTATATTCCGTGAACATCTGCGGAAAACAGTCGAATGCTACGTTGATGATATTGCAGTCAAAAGTCGACAAAAGGAGGATCACATCCAAGATTTGAAGACTATATTTGATCTAATGCGTAAGCATCAATTAAAGATGAACCCTACTAAGTCCTTCTTAGGCGTCTCTAGTGGTAAATTTATCGGCTTCGTCATTACCTCTAAAGGTATACACATGGATCCCGAGAAGATCAAAGCCATCCAAGAGATGCGTCCTCCATGTACCTTAAAAGAGCTAAGAGGATTTCAAGGAAGGATCGCTTATATCAGGAGATTCATCTCTAATCTTTCAGGACGCTGCAGACCATTCAACAAACTTATGAAGAAAGGTGTCTCTTTTGTCTGGAATGATGAATGTCAGAAAGCATTCGATGATATAAAACAATATCTGATGAGCCCTCCAGTATTGGTACCTCCCGTCTCAGGAATTCCATTCCTCCTATATACCCGAGCAATGAGTCATTCATTGGGTGCATTGCTCGCTCAAAAGAATAAAAATGGTCATGAACAAGCCATTTACTATCTCAGTCGTACTATGACCGGAGCTGAACCTCGATATTCACCGGTCGAAAAAGAATGTCTAGCCTTGATGTTCGCTGTTCAAAAGACACGACATTATATCATTGGCCAAACAAAGACAGGTGCACTCTGTTCAGTAAGAAACAAAATCTTCAAAATAGTAAAAATGGTACGTTTACTATATTGGACTTACCATCGAGTTTGGTGCTAAGGATTGGCAAACCAATGTCTGATATAGTGCACAGAAAGAGAATATTAGAAAGCATTGCTTTCCTGTTGAGAATGAAATCTCCCAAAAAGTTCATTCTCAGAGAAGAGGAGAAAGAATAAAGAGATGAGTATGTGTGAAACTCATCTATCCATTTAAATAGGGTCGACGTGCAAGCCTATTCTTCGAGAAGATCCGAGTAAAAAGCGCTCATAACTACGGAATGAGTGTCACGTGTACTTTGGAAAATAGCACAATATTTGAAACATTCAAAGAGTGCCACTTAATGTTCTTCATTAATGCACGCTGTTCAGCATAAAGTTGTACTACATTTTTTAAAGCAGGTACTGATGACCTTACATAGGAAAAGAAGTACAACATTTCTCAAAAAGAAAACAGAAGCATAAAAGACACGCTCTATTTTGAGAAACGACTGAGCTTGGCGCCCAATTCCTCTACGCTAGTGACTCCCATACGATGTAACAGAGCATTGAGCGTGTCACGCTGTTCTGCAAGACTGCGCCCATTGGAAGAAGATGAGCCGTCCAGACCAAAGTGGCTCAGGAAGTTCTTGGCTAGTTGTGTGGGGTCATCTTTGAACTCAAAAACTAAAGGCTCCGGTTCCTTACCCCCAAGAGTAGGGTCACCATGTGCACATAAACCCAACTTTCTTGCTTCTTCTTCAGCTTCTTCCTTCGGAGTCATGTTGACGTAAGATGAACATCAAAGCTGAATTTTCTCCCTGTTTATATAACAGAGCTCGCCGGCGGTTCATATTCCACCATAAATTGGATTCAATCAGTCTCAAAAACTGAAGAGTCATCATGACATTTAATAAGTTCATTTGCATGTTTATCTTTTCAAAGTATTTCGAAATTTTGAAGTCTTTTCAACTTTCGAAAACTTTGAAGGGGGTTTTGTAGGCCTTAAAAATGAAAGTCACACTGAGTTGATCAGAACAAGTCCAAAAGTCATGCTGAGTTGATCAGGACAATATTTAAAAGTTACGCTGGGAGACAGCTCATCATTTGTCAGAGGATCATTATGACTGACAGCACGACAGTCGAAGAATGTCTTCTCGTATGCCACGTATACACAGAACTCGAGAGATCCCAGCCGACTATTGCGTGACTTTTGAAATCTTCTTCAGCAAGACTCAGCCTTCGTCAAGTTGGCGTACCAAAAGAGCTTCTTGTCATTTAATGCGACTGACAAAAGCAATCACTGTCAGAGATGTTGTGTCAGTCGAGGTACATCAAATCAAGACAGTTGGCAGTCCTGCCTCAATCGTGCATAGATTTTGAGCCTTCTGACTCAAGTCTGCGTATATTGTGAACTTATGTGTTCCTTCCCAAAGTCCGCGTATATTTTGAGCTTTCTGTCTCAAGTTTGCGTGGATTCTGAAGTTTCTTGCTCCACATCTGCGTGGATTGTGAAGCTTTCTGCCCCAAGTCTGCGTGGATTGTGAAGCCTTTTTTCCCCCAAACCTGCGTGGATTCTGAAGCTTCTTGCCCCAAGTTTGCATGGATTTTGAAGCTTTCTGCCCCGAGTCTGCGTGGATTTTGTCTTCAACAAGTCTACGTGGATTTCATCAAATTGGAATACGTGGCAGCCATGCCACTGATCTCTCGCCTGCGTGTCCTGTAACTTGCACACGACTCATGCATGATTGCCATGTGTCCAACAGTTACAGGCTACGTCCAGTAACTGCTCACAACCTTGGGTATGTTAAATCCTGCGTGATTTTCAACTAGGCACAAGTTGTGAAGACAGTTATCCTTTCAGTTATTATTTTTGACTCTATAAATAGAGTTCTTTTTCTCATTCATTGTACAGAGACATAGTTATCTAACTTACTGTCAAAATTTTGAGAGCTTTTCTTCTTCGCATAGTCCAAGGGATAAAGCGATCGTCTTCTAGATCGGATTCCTACAGTTGTAATTTTCCCAGATACACAGTAAATAAAGTGAATTTATTTATGGAAAACAGGATCGACTGCGATGCATGGGCTACTACTGGCCAACCATGGCCGTTGATGCTGTTGACTATGCTAAGAAGTGCCATGCGTGCCAGCTTCACGCAGACTTCATCCATACACCGTCAGAACCACTACATCCTACAGTCGCCTCTTGGCCTTTCGAAGCTTAGGGCATGGACATTGTAGGACCGATTACCCCTCCTTCATCGAGAGGACACCGCTTCATCCTAGCCATCACCGACTACTTCTCCAAATGGGCAGAAGCAGTCCCACTGGCGGAAGTGAAGAGCTATAGGGTGGTCAACTTCATCAAGCCCCATGTCATCTACCGTTTCGGGGTACCCCGGAGGATTATCCACGATAACGGTCCTCAGTTCATCAGCCATGTTTTCAGCAGATTCTGTGACAAGAATCGCATCCAAAATGTGGCCTCAACTGCCTACAATCCGGCAGCAAACGGATTGGCCGAGGCGTTCAACAAAACCATCGTCAGGCTACTCAAAAAGGTTGTGTCATCCAACAAACGCGACTGGGACGAAAAACTCGACGAATGCCTTTGGGCCTACCGTACAACGGTACGGACCCCGACGGACAACACACCATTCTTCCTGGTCTACGGGAGCGAAGCGGTACTACCTTTCGAGATCCAGATACCCTCACTCCGCGTAGCAATCACAAACCAACTCACAGAAGAGGACAATCAACGTCGTCGTCCGCGGGAACTGGAGGCACTTGACGAAAAGCGTCTCCTAGCTCAACAACGCATTGAACTCTACCAAGCCCGTATATCACAGGCTTTCAACAAGAAGGTCAAGCAAAGGACTTTCCAAAAAGGCGACCTGGTTCTGGCAGTCAGGAGGCCGATGGTGTTGACTCACAAGACACCAGGAAAGTTCGAGCCCAAGTGGGAAGGACCTTTCATCATAGAGACGGTATACTCAAACGGTGCTTACCGTCTCGCCAAACCCAATGGGGACTTATTCATGATGCCCATCAACGGCAAGTTCCTAAAGAAGTACTACTCTTGACATCTTTCAGACATGTACTTCCACAAAATCAGACGCTTCCGAAATCCAGCTGTTCCGGGGCATCCTCCAGTAGAAGGACAACCACGTCCACATCACCTCTAAGTTGTCCTCCTACGCCCTACAAAACAGAATCTTATACTCCGTAAGACTACGCTACCCATCATGTTTACCATGTCCACATCACCTCTGAGCAAACATGTTGGTTCTCTCAAACTTATTATCTGTACCTAAAAAATCAAGGTGCATAAAAGATAATAGGTCCACACAAATCATCAAGTTCATGACAGCAAAAATGAACACATCACAAAAATTTTGTATTTCTTTATTCGAAAGAGTAAAGGAGTACACCCCCCCAGCAAGAGTTGCAAAAGCACAAAAAGAAGAGACTACAATCCCTAAACGTCCCCAGGGTTGGCTGAAATCTCTTCAATCCGGTGCCTCAAGTCTGTCACTCGAGTCTCCACAGTCGCCAGGACCCGACGTTCAGCTTCTTGATGCATCGCCTCTATGGCCTCTGGAGAGGTGTCATCCTCATGCTTCTCATCCAGCTGCTACCGTTGCTGAGCCAGAGTAAGAGCCCGGTGGGTGAAAGCTGCTTCCTCCTTCTTGAATGCTATATGTTCAGCCTAGGTACGCTCAGCATCCAATAGGAGTCGGGCCCGTTGGTCCTCAAGATGGCAAATCTGGGCATCAACCTCCGTGATACTAGCGTCCAACGCAGTTTGCAACTCTTTCTTCTCCTGCGTAGACTGAGACAACCGCTCTACTGCAGCTTCAGTCTCAGCCACTTCGTGCTCCCAGACAGCCACGGTGGCCTGATAAGAAGATTCAATTTCAGGAATCAGCTTCTCATTTTCTGCGTCTATCAGGGCGGAAAGATCATTCCGCTGGATACGCTGAAACTCGAAAAGCAGTTGATCCAGCTCAGTCACCAAGGCCTCCAGAATCTCGGCCATATGATCATGGCCCTGGTGGAGACGTATCAGGCTGATGTGTGGAAGCGCCATGGATTTTGCCATCGTGAAACTCCCATTGGTGTTCATCACTGTCGACACACCCTTCTGCAGCATCTTGTACACTGCCTCAACGATGAATTTAACATACTCATCCGTATCCGCCAACACTTGGGGTGTCATGGCAGGAGTTGAAGGAGTTACTCTGGATGGCTGACCTGAAGAAGACCCGCCGATCTCAATCTGCGAGGTTTGAACATCGACCTCAGCAGACGCTCCCGCACCAGGAACTTGAATTCCGCTACCAGCACCAGATGCCAAGAGTGCAGAAGGAGTTGGGTGGGGTATCGATATCGTCCCCCAAGTCGAAGAAACAACAGAGGGCTCTTGCATCAGCAAGCCCTTGCCCTTTCCTGGCTCAAAGGGACTATCAGCATCCGGAGCTGCCTCCTCCACCACCGAGGCGCGATCTTTAACCAGCGCGGAGCCTTCCTCTGGCAAGCTAACCGGATCAGCTCCCGCTTCCTGGCGGGGCACGTCTTCTGGGATCGGGCTCGGCAGACGAGTCTCTCCCTCATCATCGAATCCCTCCACGGGGACCAAATCTGTCGCCACCTCCCGGTCGACAGCCACCTCATCTTCTATTGCTGAGCCTGGGGTAGGGCTCGGCAACGCTACGGCCGACCTCCCCGCATCATACCAAGGAGGGGAATCAACCCTCTCCTCTGTTGCAATCACGTCTGTTGCTCCCGCAACAGACTCACGCATCGCTGGAGGAACGTCTTCCGAAGACGACGAACTCCACCCCACTTCATCATCAGGAAGTCCCGTGTCCACAGGACCCTCAACGTCCAAGGCCCCCACGGCGGCTTGTACCATCCCGGAAGTTGCTGCAACCTCAGCATCCCTTCCGACAGAGTCCGGAGATACTAAAATCTCTGCAGGAATAACATCTTCAGGATTCTCCTCCATTGGAGACATTACCATCGGAGGGATTCGCTCATCAGAGGAGCTTGCCACCTCCTTTGGTTTACTGACCCCCGGTTTTGAAACACGGGTTCTCTTCTTCAACGATCCCTGCAAGAAGAAGAGCACAAGTCACCAAAATGACATGATGAGCCAGATTACGGAGGACTCTTTACCTCAGCAGGGACTGATTCTAGTGACGCAGCCTTTGGAGTCGTCACTTTTCTCGACCTTTTTGGTACGGACGAACCGGCCTCTGCGTCAGTCCATCTCTTTCCAACAGGGGGATCTCTCACTGATGCTACAGCAGCAGCCCGATATCCTGCCAATTCTGGTGGTCGATATGACCGAGCCGCCACCAACATCTTTGAAGTAGCCTCTAGCTGAGTTCCAACGATGAAACTGGTCTCCCTATCATAGCCAGGAGACACAGTATTCATGGTGCAATACAGTTTAACGGCTGAATACAGGATTTGTGGCCGAAGGTTGCAAACTGGCGTGGTAAAATGAACACCAGTGCACCCGGTATTGTAATATTGCCAGCCCCGGGCTCCGTCCAGCAAACTCCCGGCAAACCCCAAACTGTTACTGGGGTTCCGTAACATTAACTGGGTGTATCCGAACTGGCGAGCAAACTGGCTTGGCAGATATGGCTCCAGATAACACCTATTCTGGTTACGGTAGACAAGTAAGAAGGCCGAATACTTTGCAACCAACGAAAACCCCATTTCGGTAGAGTAATCACATCTTCACCAAAGTCGTCTAAATCTTGATCGGCCTCGAAATCTCTGAAGATGGAACCGACCTTGACAATCTCCCACCCCTGAAGATAGGACAAAACTCTCCTGCAGACGGGGACACCAGTGTGCAACCACTTCCTCTTGTAGAAACGGTAGATAAAGGCGTCACCTTCAACGTGATCCTCCTCCGAGCCTGGACTCATCACGTTCGGGTGAAGGAGAATCAACCATCCCATCAGATAATGGAATGTTAGTTCAGCCCGGGGAAAGTTGTCGTTTCTACCTCTCTCATGGATCACGTCCTCAGCAAAGGTCCTCAAGCCCCGCAACAAGTTACACACCATCGCGGGGAGAAGAGCCAAAGGACGACCAAAGGCCAATTTTACTGCTGGCAAAATGAGGTTCCGGTGTACCCTCTCCACGGAACCCGATCCGCCCGCGAACACACAATCCCGGAGCCATATCATCAAATAAGCAGCCAATACTGCGTTAGATGACATCTGGTGTGCACAGTGCCAGAAGCAGCTATACGTGTTTTTGCCACTCTCATTTGAACGAGGGGCCCTCTCGTCCAACCGGCTCATTTCAGAGGTCAACTCTGCGGGTTTCAACCCTTACGGAGTCATAAACCGGATCTTCGAAGAATCCGCCAAATCCTGCTTAAAGACGTAATCCCTCCAAGCAGTCACATGAGGTTGAGACTTGCCTTTCTCCCTCCATTGCATCAGATAATGATGGCTCGCTACCTCTTTGAAGACAGCCATCATCTCCGGGTCCTTCTTTTCCAAGACAAGGATCTCTTCGTTTGACGGAAAATATTCTTCGTACGGTTCAGATCCCCAGGGAAGCCTGGATACCTCGTACATTTCATGGAGAGCCAATCCCAACTCTCCCACTGGAGTAAAGAAAGTGCCAGTCTGGGTATTGAACATTTCTAAAAGAGCGAGGAACATATGCTTATTGAGATCCACGCCAGCCTGTGTGGCACGGACAGCGGCCGTCAGCCCAATCTCTTTAAGCTCAACCTTGAACTTCGACAACACCCAAACGGTCAAGTCGTCCCACTTTGGCATGTGGTGACACCAACCTTCAACCCTAAAGCTACCTTTCGGATACATGACCCTCGATGTTAGCATCCGATTTGCAAAGGTCGAAGCACTGAAGACAAATGTGTCATTAGGAACCTTACTATAAAGGCTCCCAGGACGCAAAGTTCTGCAACTAAATGAGGGTCCGGTTCACGAAGCGGCTAAGGTATCCCTTTGATTCGAAGTAGCATCAATCGAAAGAGTACCTCCCAATGCCCCTTCTTGAGAAGGAGTAAGTTCCCAGGGCATCCTTCTCTTGGAAGCTAAACGGTAGAAGGCCGTCAGCGGCGACTGGTGATCAAGTTGTCGCATATACAGAACCATGCCCTTCGCAGAGAAGAACTAGTCTTCTTTGATCTTCAGTATCTTCGCCTCAGTGGAGATCAGGCGGTAACCGAACAAAAAGGCAGGTTTTAAGAAGGTCACATCCTCGGATTCAGCAGATTTTAGTTTACCGCTCTCCATCATACTCTGGAGAAAAATCGATAACTGATTCTGGATCTGCAGCATTCTCTCAGGAGGTTGATTCTGTAGGATAGCATCCTTCGCAGGGTTGATAACCTCCTCGTCAAAATTAACTCCCATTTGACAAAGAGAAGCATCAAGAAGGACTTCATTCAGCAGAGGGATTGTCATCGACACTGATACAATAAAAACAAAAGTCAGGCAAAAAAGCTTTAAAGGCAAAATGTGTCAAACAGCCTGGCGCATCATCAGGGTGTAAACCCATGCGCATCAGCGGTGTGGCTTCGACGCATCATCAGGATGCAAACCCATGCGCGTCAGCAGTGGGGCTTCGGCGCATCATCAGGGTGTAAACCCATGCGCGTTAGCAGTTAAACCTCGGTGCATAATAAGGGCCTAAACCCATGCACGTCGGTGGGATAAAACTTTGGCACATCATCAGGACAGAGGTCCATGCGCTTCGGTAACAATGAGTTAGAGCACACCAACTCAGCCGTGTGATCTAAAACTCGCCTGAACAAAAAATAATGAAAAGGATGATACCCACCCGTCACCGCAGGCCGAACGTCGGTCGGAGTCACAATGGTGACAGGAGCGTCTTCCTCGGCGAACTCCGCAGGCTCCTTTTCCTTGTCGGCACCGCCACGAGGAGTCTTGGGAGCCATTTCTTGAAAGGAGAAAGTTAGGGTTTTCGAAGAAGAACTCTAAAAGACAAAAGCAAAGAGAGAAATCAGGCTAGAATTCTCTCTCTCTTCTTCTCACGCCTATTTATAGGCTCAGTCGCACGCGTGAACCGATGAAGTGTGACCTCAGCCGCCGCTTCGGGTTCTGTGAAGAGATAACTGCAGATAAAACCAAAAATATCATCATTAATCTTCTTGGTTATCGAGGCGTTATCATTTGCATTAATGGAGAAGAACATGCGCCCCACCACTGATGCGCGGAGTATCCATGCGCCCGAACAGACATGCGCTCCAACCACCATGCTTCTTATTCAAAGTATTCCAAAACTTGACAAAAAAGTTTTGAAAACTTTGAAGGGGGTCTTGTAGAAGCATGGAATTTCACGATCGGAAATCCTATGCGCCAAACACTACATGCGCCAGGAAGTTCAGACAAAAGTACTTGGACACAGCAAAAAATAGAGACATTAAAAGAAGATTTTTATTTCATATAAAAGTCTATTACATGTCATAAAAAGGGCTGTACAAAGGAGAACTTCTACAAAAAGAAAAGACCCTAAGTCTACAGCCAGGCGTAGCATCATCATGCGCTCTCGAACAGGCGTATCTCACCATGTGCTCTCAGGCGCATCCCACCATGCGCTCCCAGCCGGGCGCATCCCTTTAGTAGCTCAGTTATGTGCATTCCTTCAGCAGCTCAGTTATGTGCCACTCTTCCAGCCAGGCTCACCGTCGTCTAAATACTTCGACTATTATTGAGCAGAACGAGGGTGGAAATCAACCCTCTAGCTGGAGGAAGAGCTCCCCAAACCGAGGAAGAGAAGGGCACCGCAAGCCAACCTGTGGCCAGGGGAGGCTTCGAAAGAGCCTCCAAAGGCGAAGGAAGACCGTAATCGAAACCGCGGCTAAAGGAGCAGCTTTCAACACGACCAGAATGGGCAACACCCATTTTAAAGGAAGAAAGAGTCCCCAAATCCGCAGCACCGCAATTCCGATCTGCGGCTCTTCCCACATGACGAAGACGAGGCTCGTGCATCCCTATCTTTGGATGCAACAGGCACCTTTTGCCTGCCTCAGAAGCCCTCGACTCCGACTTTTGGATGTAACAGTCACCTTCAAGTGCATCAATGAAGACATTACGTCGCATTTTCACCCTCGGGAACATCTCGTCAACAGAATGTGCTCGAGTAAACAAGTTCATTTCGGAAGGACGTGAGAGAACGAGAAACAAACTCTCTCCATGCCACTATTTATAGGCCGGGCAAATCAAACCCATGCGCCAAGTGGATGGCTCTCCGAATCCCGTGCAATGAATTTGCATTAAATGGATGAACCTGACGCTTCGAATTCAGCCAAGTCAAAAACGGCTATTTAAAGCACTCGAAGAACGTAACAGTCGTACCAAAAGACGTGTCAAGCGGAGCGGATGCGCCGGCCAGACCGCACTTCACACAGACGCGCCCCTCAGTACCAAGCGCTTCACAAACATGCGCCCCCATACGGCCCCACGCGCCTAGTGGAACGCCGATCGATGCGCCCACTCCAACAGTCCATCACATGTCAAAGAATATTAAATACTGAAGTCTGACAGAGTTGGCAGCACGCCTTTCGAGGACTGAACAGTTGACAGATTTTTCAGAAAATAAAGCGTCGCCAACGTCAGCATCATCATTACTTTCCTTCGGCGGTTACAAGCCACGTGGCCGCCTAACCACTTGCATGCGCCTCCACGGCCATGCGCCCAAAGCTCTGCATGCGCCTCAAAAGCCATGCGTCTCAGACTTTCTCTCTGATCCCTAAAGACAGAAGTAAAGTCACTACTGAAGCTCTGCATGCGCCTCAAACCATGCGTCCCAGACTTCTCTCTGAAACCAAAAGACAGAAGTAAAGTCACTACTGAAGCTTCGCATGCGTCTCAAAAGCCATGTCCCCTGAATGGTTCGTGACTCCCAAAGGTTATGAGCCTAAGTCTCCTCATGCGCCCAATCCCAGGCGCATCCTACCAGATCATTCCCCACCAAATTCGAGATCTCCGAGCCATGGGCCGATGACACGTGTCCTTTGACTCGATTCACCCAAGATCTCAGCAACAGAAAAATCCCCTTTTCTGCTATGTGCCGGCCCACAACAGCAGTATGAAGAATTCAACCCCTCAATCAGGGCGTATCGTCCATGCACCTCCATCAGCAATCACCACGTGGCGTCCCCACGACCAGGCGCATCCTACATATGCGCGCATGAGCAGCCAGCCTGCAGACTATATAAATAGAGGGATCATTTCCTTCTTCCACATACACACACACAGAGGCAAACATACATCGACAGACAGAGACTTCGTACCACCAGAGAGGCAGATACAGACACTCAATGTCTTTCTCCTCTCAGCAAGCTCCAGCACCAAGAGCAACTCAGACCTTCAGAGAACCGATAACCGTCGTCAGATCGTCAACGGAGTCAACCTATTACCACTCGCTCCATCGGTACTAGGGACCCAAATTAAACAAAAGTGTACTCCTAGGACTACGTCTAAGTCCTATATTGTAACACTGTTCTGTTTGTATTGAAATTTGCAATCAAAAGATTTTAATAGCAAACAGTGATGTCGTGCCTTAAACCAACTTGAACTCTATGTGACACCACCGCCCAAGTCATACTCTATATGATGGGCCTTGAGATCGTAAGACTGTAAGGTTATACCCAGTTGTAGAACTCGTAGGACCCTGCTTGCTACTACTCCGACATCCTAACATAACTTGCCTAACTTTAACTTTGCAACAACTTGACGAGCAAAGGCTGTGTCAAGCTTTGCCTTGATGGAACATGCCGTGCACGTGTCCGGCTTGAACAAACAAGTTATTTGGTTGCCTAGACATATGCCACAAGCTGTGTAATACAGCTTAACCAATAGGGCGGGCAAAGGCTATGCCAAGGCTTGGACAATGGATCGTGCATGCTTTATTAAGCATTCATGCGGGCGATGCGTATGACTTAGGCTACGTTCATAACTTCGCCTACTCAACCAACTTTCCTTCTCCCAAGCTACGGGACGAAGGATCGAGTGTCATTTTCAAAGCACGTCGTGCACCAACTCTAAGCCAACCGTTGGACCTTTCCATATTCTAACTCAATTTGACCCTTCGGGATTATTCTCTTATTTATGTGGATTCATCTCTTTTATTATCAAGCCTACTTGTGCAAGTTGAAAATATGTGATTTATTATGTGAAGACTAAGATGAGATAAGTTCACCGAAACTATCCCACCTGAACGAGCGGTTGCCTCGACCGAGCGATGTCTCCGAGCAGCCGTTGCAAGGCTACGTCCAAACGCCGTCGGTGTTTCGATTTCTTCGATTGACTGAACGAAACGGGGCACTATAGCTTCAGCCTTGAAGTCTTTAAACTTCTCAAATGCTTCATCTTTTGACTTGACCAGATATACAAATGTATACTTTGAGAAGTCATCGATGAAAGTAATAAAGTACTTCATCCTGGCCTTTCTGGAGAACTGTTTGAAGTTAAAGATGTTTGAGTGCACCAACTCCATAAGATATGTGCTTCGATTTACCCGTTAAAATAGTTTATAGTGATCTTCTTCTGCGTATAGACATTACACTTCTCTCCCTCCTTACCCCCCACATTTGGAGATAAGCCATAGACTAGACATCTTGTTGATTCTTTTACAATGAATATGACCTAGTCTATTATGCTACAACTCAAGAGAATAACCAGAAGAAGATACTTCATTAATAGAATCAGCCGGAGTTACATGTTAACGTTTAAACATCCCTTTGGTACAATTTTTTTTAAAGTATGTTCCTTTATAGGACATAACCATCTGACCAGCGTTGATGTCCATCCTCAAGCATGCACTACAGAGCAGACTTCCTGAGACCAAGTTCTTGGCTATCATCGGTACGTGCTTCACATCCTTAAGTGTTAGCAACTTTTTCGAAGTCAGATTTAGTACCACCGTCCCGATCCTACGAACTTTAGCTTGTGCTTAGTTTGCCAGCATAACCTTCTCAAATGTAGGCTTATATATGGTAAACAACTCCCTCTTTGAGCAAACATGGCATGAAGCCCTAGTGTCCTACCACCAATCAGTGCTAACACCAGTTGAGTCAACCTGCACAATCATGGCAACTAAGTTAGCCTCACCTTGCTCGTTCAGTTTGGGCTTAGATCTGTAGTCCTTCTTGAAGTGGCCCTTCTTGCCACAATTGAAACAAACCCTTCTTGTGCACACTACAAGAAATCTTGCTTATAGTGATGGAAGTCAGTGACGGGATGATTCAGTCACTAGTAAAAGACTAATTTTGTCGAATTAAGAAAAATGTTAGTAATTCTATTTCTGAAGGAATAAATATTTAATGTTGACGGACTATGCAGTCACTAAACTTTATTTAATCAATAAATGAAAAAATAGACGTAAAAATTTTAAATATGTTTCATGAAAATATTAGGGACTTCAAAATCAGTTACTAATAAAAAATAGTTTAATACGAAATAATAAATTTAAGAAGAAAAAAACTTCTTATATTTTTAAAGATTTATTTGACCGGGTTAGCGGGATTGAAAAATTGGGTGCTACTTTTTTTATCTCCTGTGCCATCACTTTTTCCTTTCCAGGATTTTTGGTCATAAAGGATTTCTGATCCTCTCCTCCTCTAAATATTTACTCCTAAAAAATTTCTCTTCCTCTCCTCCTCCTCCTCCTCTCATCCTTCTCTAGGTCATGAGGATTTTCTTCTCCTGTAATTCTCTCATCTCCTTCGTTATTTACTCATCTCCTTCTTCTCTAAGAATTTTTATTTTATCTTAAATGTGCTCATCTAGGGATGTCAGTGGGGTTCAATCCTCTTCAACCGCTTCTCGTCAGGAGATCCCATCCGCTCCAGGGAGGAGACCACACTGACTCAAGTAAATTTTAAAACCCAAATCATTGTTTTCTTTTCTTATTTACGTTATTTTTATATTCTTTAATTTTCTAGATTTACTTATACAGGAATGTGACTATCTTTTTAGTATTTTTAAAATAAACTTGTGATTTATATGTAGGTTTTATGCTTATGTGTTCATGGTAAGGCCAAGAAGCATGGAGAGGCACCTGATCCAAATTTTTTTTAGAGACAACATACTCGAAAGGATACAAAAATGTCATGGGTATCTGAATATACTAAGATGAAGTTTGTCAGAACTATTTTTCTACACATAATAATCTTTGTTTTATAAATATTGTGAAAAATAATCACTTTGGTTTTACATATAAATTTAAAAAATTTAGGTTGAGATGGTGCATAATTTGGAGACTTTGGTTACAGTTGAGGGACATGACACGTTGGAATTGCAACAAAAAGCGTATGTCCAAGCAATGGGTCCGGAGACGTGAAATCTGGTACGTGGTGAGGGGCTTGGTGTGACGCCAAATCGAGTGCTTTATTATGTTTCTTCATTACAACTTAGAACATCAATTTGTGTTGATGTAGAATATATTTTTTTTGTTAATAGCAGACTTGACATTGTTTTGAAGCATATTTTATTTTTGAGTTGTTTGTCTAATCTGATGAAAATATTTTTTTTCTTCTTCTAATAAGAACCAACTTCTATTACATTGGATGAAGAAATTATGATTTCAGCAGATTGTGGTGGAAAGAAATTAGCTACTTATGGATCAAGTAGTCATGACTAATATATTATATTATTAATGACATATCAAACAATTAGGAATGTAGTTAAAAAAATGGTAGTTTTATTAATGACCCAACATTAGTGACAAACCTATTAATTAGTAATAATTTTATTAATGATCAAATAAATAGTGACCGACTTATTAGTTAGTAATAACTATTAATGATCCAACATTAGTGATTGACGTATTAGTTAGTAATAATTGTGTTAATGACCAAACAATAGTGACTAAATTATTAGTTAGTAATAATTATTAATGATACAACAATAGTGACTAACTAATTAGTTAGGAATAAATATTAAATACTGTTTTATATTGAAAGATAAATACTTATCTATGTGGCATGTCCAATTATAGTGACGGATTTAGGGATTTGTCCATCACTAGTAGTATTAGTGTCGCTCGTAGTAGTGAATAACACTAACTTCGTTACTCATGTGATTAGTCCATCACTAAAGTTATTTTTGACAAAATTCAGTCACTATTACTATATATTAGTGACTGGTCTTTATCGTAACTATAAGCAAAAATTTTTGTAGTCACTTGACCTTCAGATGGTTGAAGTCCTTCTTCTTATTATGAAAAGTCTTCTGCTTTTCCTTGGAGTCTCCAGCTTGGACTAAGTTGGCCTTGGCCATCTATTTGGATAGTGTGTTCACTTTGTGTTGATCCCTCAACTGATCTTCAACATGGATCCAGTACAGGAGGAGCTCAAGGACTACCTCCATCTTCTTACGGTCCTGAGGCTTAATCTAAGATGGGAAAACTGTCAGAAACTGAGATTTAATGCAAACAAGTTTGCTTATTTGTTCGGAGTTTGAAGCTGAGACTTCAGAGTTCTTCCGCAAACAAGTTTGCTCTCCAAAGAACTCGAATACTATTTATAAACTTCTGATTACAATTTTGTTACAAACGGACATAATTCACTTCACGTTCTTCCTTGCAATCGTAGTTGCAAACAGACAGAACAGATTACAATTTGCAGAAAGCTTAAAAGAAAAAGGAAGAAGAAGACACAACACTAGCTGGGGTAATGAGGATCACCGTTGCTCAAAACAAGATTCGCTCCATAGGAACTGCTCCCAGGAATCAGCAAGTTCTCGCAAAACTTCTAGAACGCTCACCGTCACATCATTTCTGGACTCACACGACCTCCTTCGGACTCCAATGGCGGCAGCAAGAATTCTCTTTTCGTCTCTCAATTTTCGAAATAAGTTCTCAAAGAGATATGAAAAGAGTATTTATAGAGTTAGGTTAAAACACTAAGCCTAATCCTGGTCACCAACTGATTAGGAAAAGATATGACTGATTTGAATTCGAATCCCACAAATATCAGATCTGAATATTTGACCACATCTTTCCATAACCGTTCAAATCCAGCAATCAGCGGCAACATACGCCAACCGTGCTGTATGCGCATGTGTGCCCAGCTGCACAACCGCAGCTGATCCTACGTGCATATGCTACCAGCGTAGCAGCCCATGCGCACAATGCGTAAATTTGCATAGCCGTGCATAGCTCGTAAAACGACGCATGCGCGCATACGCATAAACGTGCGTACGCGCATACGTATAAACGTGAGTACGCGCATAGCCGCTTCTGTGCCCGTTCATGCGACTCACGCTTGGCCATGCGATGATGCTGTCGTGCTAAGTGCCAAGTGTACTATAAAAGCGCTACTATGCACCGTAGAGTTTGAGTCACTAAGCTCCTTTGGGGCTTATCTTCTAATGGACATGAGAAAGGACAAAAAGCATGATTGCTTTCTTTGAGGAGTTAATCTTTTCTTCTTATAGACAAACAACCCCACATGACACCCATTTGTGCCCCACCACACCCCATGTGCATACCTCAATACAAACAATACATTATATTGAGATACTCGCCATTTGTGTAGCCAATATTGGATTATTCTTTCCTAGTCTGAAGACAAAAAACTAACAATTGATAACTAATTGTGTATTTGAATGGCTATAAGTTATATTACAAATGTTGTGGAGATATTTTCTTCTATTATTGTCAGGAATTGGATTTCTTTGAGATTCACATTATGCAATCTCAAATAAATACATGGGGTTGCATAAATCTCACTGATTTAAACCTGCATGTGCAATCCACATGCTCATAGTTGTTATTCCAAATAGATGGTTTGACTGACAACTAACTCACTATTATAATAAGTCATCCAAAAATAACAACTTATATATAAACATTTTTTTCTACATATTAGAATTATAAAATAGAAAAATATTATGAAAAAGTCAGTAGATATACCTCGAGTATTCTGTTAAGTGGTCCACAACTCCTCGAATCTTCCCCAGATCTATCCCGTAATCTGTGTTGTTGGAACCAATATGCCTCTCACTGAAGCTGGCAACTACTTTTGCGCCAAATCCAACAAAGGCTGATATAACAAAAAAATCAGTTTTATCCTTTCTCACTGTTGGGAATCGGACACGCCCTCCTCCTCTCTGATACCAAGTCTGAGACGTTGTCGCAACAGAAACTTAGACCAACCCACCTAAAATAACCAACCCTCGTCTAACGGATATTAAGCATAGATAAAGACAAGTATATGGTGGTGACTATGTCAACCCCCCTCATAACACTCAAGAAGAAAATAAATATATTACAATTGAAATCGCTCACCAATCGTAGCAATCACCCTAGTCAAGGTTGATGACTCCTCGATTAGATCTCTTCTTCCTTCTAACTTGTATCGCGAAGTCCTAAGAGCAAAATGCAGACTTTATCTTAGATCTCCTATGGACGAGCACCTCGAATCTTAACTTCCTGCTATGCTTTGTGCCTCCACCCTCAACCCATATATATAGGATAAAAAGGAAAAAAAATATTTTAGGTCATAATAGAATTTTCTAAATAGGAATAAAAAGAATCCTATTATACCTAAAATATTCCATCAACATCCTATTTTATATTGTAATAAGAAACCCTAAATAGAAAACCCTCAAATAAGAATCCTATCACATCTAAAATAGCCCAACACCAATTATGGACGTCCAAATCCAGACTGGACTCCAACAATCTCCCACTCTCTGATGAAAGGGTGTTAACCCCATGGCCCATCAACTGGGCTCCATGCTTTTTGCCTTGTGATAGTGTTTCTGCTCTCTCATGCTATTGATCTCTAATCCTCTGAGCTGCTTTGCATCTTTCTTCATCTCTAGCTCCTCAACCGTTAGGTCGACGCTAGCTGTCATGCGTAGCACCTCCTGTACCACTAGGATTCTGTCGATATTAATAACACGATCAAGACCTAAGTCCGTGACGATCAGCCTCACAGCAAGTCTCGACTGTCTTTTCTTGACTTCTGTCTTCCACCGGAATATGCTACCATTCCATCGAGCTTCTTCACCCTTAGCTTGCCGAATCAAGTGGACGGTACGGTCCTCCTGAGATTCAAACTCCTGAACCTTCCCACCTTCGTGTTCGACACTGAAGCTCTCCCATACACATGCATCATCGAGAAGAACATCATGCACTGTGCACGCCGTCGATGACCCACAACTCCCCTTGAACTGTGTGAATGGAGATACACTGCCTCAGATTGAGTTTGCTATAAACCTTGATCTCCTTCCTGCTTTAAACTGTTGAAACCAATGTCGCTCTGTTAAGCTTTGGCAAACCGCCCATCATCAAAATCAGATGCATAGAGCAACCCCTACCTAGAGACCGACCAACTGTCATGAAACCGACCAGCTGTCATAAAATTGATAGACTGACCCTCAATTTTTAACTCAACTCCACTCGTTGCTTTGTCTTGATGAATCGAATCCTTTGTAACCCACAAAATATTTTGAAGACCATTCTCAGCAAGTTTTCGACGATCAAACTCCTATCGAACACCCCTCGAGCAGTCTCCATCTGGTATCTGTAGCCTATTTGTACACCTCAGCAGCTTGAGCCTGTAAATGCCATAACACAAACCTCTTCGAAACAGTTGTAGGGAACCCTTTACAAGCATTCAATCTTCGTCTCCAAATAAACAGCGACAGCCATCATCTGCCAGACTTCCTACGAAACCAAGTTATAGTGCAAACTCGTTACATGTCACACACCCTTGAGGACGAGATTCTCACTAAACTCCGTTGTTAAGTACTTATCATCGATGCCTATAACTGCAGTCGTCCTCTTGTCGTCCATCTTCAAACGTTTAAACTTACCGTCGCGATATGACGTAAAGATTCTCTCCTGCGGATTAGCGTGATACGACACCCCCATGTCTACGAACCAGTCACTGTCATGACACATGTCATAAGGTTCTCTGTGTCGGTCACTGCGATGATGATATCTTCCATTGCTGTGAGATCCTCTTAATCGTCTTTGCCTTTGGCCTTCTCAGCTTTGAGCTTCATGCAGTTCTTTTTTATATGCCCCCTTTCTCCACAGTGATAGCATCCCTCATTGCGATCCGCAGTCGCAAGATCCTAAGAACTCTCCTATGTCCTTGCTTGTGACTTGGGTCTACCCATCCCATAGGAAGCAACCAGAGCGGACTCTTGCGACGATTTAACTTGCTTGTGTAGAATCTCATCATTCAACAAGCTATTTTTGACTGCCTCCATCATAATAACTCCATCCGGTACGGAGTTGCTTACCGACACCACCAATATATCCCAAATTTACGGTAGAGAATTCAAAAGCAGTAAGGCCTGAAACTCATTATCAATCACCATCTGTATCACAGATAGCTGATTGATGATAACATGAACTTCCTTTAGACGTTGTGCCATCGAGACACCCTCTGTGTATTTTGAGTTGACGGTTTGGCGAATAAGAAATATCTTGTTTCCAGCTGTCTTCGTTTCGTACAACGAATACAACTTCTACCATTATGATTTATTTGAACTCTTCATGAAAACGTGGTGAAAGATCGAGTCGTCTAGCCATTGGCGGATGAATCCAATGACCTTTCGATCCAGTCGTTTCCAGTCTTCAACACCTTTTTCCGATGGCTTCACGATGTCGCCCTCCAACGGACCATACAACTCCTTGCACCATAGTAGATCCTAAATCATTGGCTTCCAATCACCCAGTTATCCTGTATGAGGATGATCATACGAGTGGTCATCTGCTCCATAGACATGGTTTCTAGAACCCCCAAAGCTCTGGTACCAGATATTGGTATCAGATCAAAAAGAATAAACCTCGCTCTGATACCAGATATTGGGAATCAGACACGCCCTCCTGCGCTTCGATGTCGAGTTTGAGACTTTTTTTCATCAAAAACTTAGGCCCACCCACCTGAAATAACCAAGTCCCATCTAACGGACACCAAGTAGAGATAAAGACAAGTAATGGTGTGATTATGTCACCTGAAAAATTGCAATCTATGTAACTCAGATAAAATTACAAGATTGATAAAATCAATGTTGAACCATTTGTCCTAATAGGTTCAACCCTCTCACAACACTCAAGAAGAAAAGAAAAATATACAATTGAAATTGCTCACTAATTGGTAGCAATGTCCCTTACCGAAGTTGACGACTACTCGATTAGATCTATTCTTCCTTTTATCTTGCATGACGAAGTCCTAAGAGCAAAGTGCAGACTTTCTCTTAGATCTCCTATAGACGAGCACTTAGAATCTCAACTTTGTGCTATGCTTTGTGCCTCTGTCCTCACCCCTAATATACAGTATGAGAAAATCATATTTTAGGTCATAATAAGATTTCCTAAAGAAGAATAAAATATGTATCCTTCTATACCTAGAATATTCTATCAACATCCTATTTTAGATTATAATAGGATGTCCTAAATATGAAACCCTCAAGTAAGAATCCTATTACATCTAAAATAGTCCAGCACCAATTATGGACATCCAAATTCAGACTGGACTCCAACACTCACTTCAAGCAACATGCCTATTGTCTTCACCAAATCAAATCATAGCATTTTTGTACATATGTACCTGGACCCATCATTCTCTTCAGGATTGTTGTCCAATCAAGACCTACTTGCAGTCCTGATAGCACAAGTGGTTCAAATAGTGTAAAAACCCCTAAATTTCTAAAAGTATATTTTTAAAAACTTTATTTTATTAGAATAGCTATAGTATATTTATATTACATGTATATACGTTTTCGTTACGAAGGTTTATTCGAAAAATAATCTATGTGCTTATTTACTAAAATCTATCTATGGAATTTTGTATCTCATATTTTCCAAAATTTTAAAATCTTATTGTATTTATTTATTTCCAAAATTTTGTGTTGGAAACTAAAATTTTCTTTGAATTTTATAATAGAAAATTAGTAGCATATTTTTACAATAAAAAGATTTTTAAATTATTTTTTCAAATAAAGGTTTGGATATATGCTAATAAAGTTTAAATTATTTAATAAGAATGAATACCATTTTAAACTATTAGTTGTGGTCCATTAGTTGGATTATGACTAGATTGATTTAGTTTTAAATTTATTTATTAAATTTTTGATTAAAGATTAAATTAATTTAAATTTTATTTTATTTAAATAAATGTGAGATTTATTTATTAAGGGTTTAAAGGATTACTAATCCTTATCTGACTAGGAGCCAACCTCCTATTTAAGGAGAAGCTCTTTTGCTCTTTTTTCTAGAAATTCCATAATCCAAAATTTCCATCCAAAAGTGTCGTGCACCATGTCCGTGTCCACCACTTTCTCCGTGTCAGCCGTGGCGGCCTCGGGTCCTATTCCGGGTGTCTTTTCAATATTTTTTATTCTTTACATTTACATAATAGACAACCCACTTTGGGTCCGACTTCCTAGACATGATTTGACTACATACACCCAAAAACCTACAGACATTGTTCTTGTGTCCGACACAGGGACACCTACAAACAAACCCTAAATTTCCTTTGCCTCTTTTCGCTTCCCTGTCCGTCGCTCGAATCCGGCTAATCCCAGTCATCCGACGCTATCTCGGCCGGCTACCACAACAGCCATCAGATCAGACCACCACCTCGACCTAGGCACGTTTCTCGCCACCTCGCCATCACCGGAACCCTGACTCATCATCACCATTGTTTCCCCCTTCCCACCGCCCGGACCTCACCAGAACCCTAATCCTCAGCTTCGATCCCCGCTCTTTATCGCTTCCACCGTCTTAACATCTGTCATGACCCGCACCCACTTTTCGGACGCGAGCTCGTGAGCAAGCTAGCTATGTATCGAGCGGACCCCAGCCCCTCTCGAATACGTAAACGCTGTCAAGGCTATGGTATACTGCCAAATCATGGCAAAACAAATCTATTTCTCAAATCCACAAAAAGTGTACGAAACATGAATGAACACTATGGGTCGTGGTCTGCAGCCCACTAGCATATATGTCCGATGAGACACCAAGGAATATAACAAGAGTCTCTAAACAAAATCAATAAGCAAGATATATCATGATAAAGAATGTAAAGCATGAAAAGATAACAAACAAATAATGATACCTGAATCCCACAAGCGTATCATTACATCCGCCATCCAGAACTACTAGCTAACTCCTTGCAATCACTAACCTGAAAAGATCATCAGGTCCTCAGGGGACATAACAAGATACATAAAAATATATATATCTAGCATTTTATCATACAATAATAAAATACAGATATAAACAGGCAAAGACCCAACAACACGAAACCATGACTATACACGACTGGGAGAACCACTACGCATAAACGAACTGCTGGAGGAGTAACAAAAAAATACAACGTTACAAGATCAATAGATACTCAAACCCTCGTCCCTAGTGTGGACTCGCAGGTTTGAAACAACTACTAACCCTCGCCCCTAGTGTGGACTCGCAGGCTAGTATCAAGAAGTCACCCTCGTCCCTAGTGTGGAATCGTAGGTGCGGACAGATAACTACTAACCCTCGCCCCTAGTGTGGACTCGCAAGTTAGCTTCAGGAATCAAGACACAGATAACTACTAACTCTCACCCATAGTGTGGATTCGCAGGTTAGCTTCACGAAATCAAGGTATAAATAACTACTAACCCTCGCCCCTGGTGTGGACTCGCAGGTTAGCTTCAGGAATTCAAGGTACAACAGTTCCGTTATGACTTATTCATCCTATAACACGATGCGACTCAGTCCAAGTACAGGTGATGACACGACACGACCCCAATCATGATACACGAGAGAACCAATACACTATGAATTACAAAATTAACTATGAACAAGAACTATATATATATATATATATATATATATATATATATATATATATATATATATATATATATATATATATATATATATATATGTATGTATGAACCACAAAGCTAACTATAAACAAAGACTATATATATACTAGCATGCACGATGTACAAATCACATGTCAATGATCAACTAGTAAAACTATATAATAATATAAATATGTATTTAAATAAACTGTAGTGGAAGGCAAGGTATCTTGCCTGGAGGTTGCACGCAAATCCAACAAAGTATAGTCAACTGCTAAGCCATAAAGTCCAAATCACCATAACTGTCTTCGAAAGCTGAAATAAACATTACCAACGTTCTCAGAATAGTCAAGTTAGCTAGGATTGTCTGTCCTTAAGTCCAATTCTGGACACAGGAGCAAAATGATCATTACGGGCCAAAACGGTGTCCGCCGTTGGACCCGCTTTGCACCGAAAAGCGTGCCAGAGTCAGTGGTCTCTAAAGTCGTCAAACTACATGTCTACGGATTTATTTTGATGATATGAACCCAACGGTATGTCCAATTTTGGATTCCGGTAGACCGTGCACAAAATTGCCCGTTGAATCCGATCGTGGGGCCCGCAAAACGGTAATCCGATCAACTGTCTCAGAATCGGACGAAACTTGGCATACAGGACCAAAAAAATGATACGGTCTTGCTGGCGTAAGTTTCATCCCGATCTGACGAGCGTGCACAAAGTAATTGGAAAATTTGCACAGAGGTCGATACGGTAAATTTCGATGGATACGCATCAAATTTGTCACGCACACGCAACCAATTTGAATTCCGTCAAAGCCCACACGTCCGTAATATCCGTACGCACCTTTTGATGCTTACGGTGCGCGACCACGTCGCCCAGATTGACGGGACGCACGTCGTGTCGAGGGTTTTTTCAATATTTTTATTGTTTTGAAAACTGGTTTTTGCTAAACTTCAGAATTCGATTTCTCGGCACGTTGTTGATGAAATCAGATTCTGTAAATTGGGTTATGAAGCCCTATAGGTTGTCTAGGTCTGTATTCAGTTTGTTTTTTTAAAATGCCTACTGGTTGGTTCAACAACGGCCTTCCAAGTTGGATTCCAAAAACAGTTCTAATACTCTGTTTTTGATGGTTTTCTCACGACTTCGTGTAGAATTCGTGGACAGGTCGTGCGACTTGATCAAAACCTAATTACTACACTTCCTAGATGGTTATATCGGATCTTCGTAGGATTTTATGGATCTAGGTTTCGTTAATCGGAGAGGGAGAAATACGCGAGCGAAGCGTACCTGCACACTACTGCTGCACTGCTTCGGTTTGTGCGCGCTGCAGGAGTACGCGGCCGGCCGTCAGCCTCCTTCCGGTGATGCGCAGTCGTCGGGAAGGTCACTCAGTGCGCTAGGGTGGCACGGCGTAGGGTTTTGAGGAGAATTCCCTCCATTCTCTCGAGTTTTATACTGTTGCAGTCCCGTTTGGGGTCGGGTGTGCCCGCTGCTACAGTGCGGGGGGGGGGGAAGAAACCTACTGTATTGGCCTGGCCGAGAGCTGGGCTGGACCTCACAGTTACTCTCATTCCTTTTATTTTATTTCTTTTATCAAATTATCAAATTATCAAATACTAATATATATATATACACACTTACATATAAAATCTATATAATCTAATGAATACATATAGATAGATACAATTAATAGTTATACAATATTCTAAAATTGTAATATATATATATATATATATATATATATATATATATATATATATATATATATATATATATATATATATATATATATATATAATTTATATATGAATGTAGTACTTGGAACCTTTCCTATATATACCTTCATATATAAATTTTATATATATATATATATATATATATATATTTTTTTTTTTTTTTATATATATATATATATATATATATATATATATATATATATATATATATATATATATATAAATTATATATATATATATATATATATATATATATATATATATATATATATATATAAAATCCTATTAACACATATATATTTATACTCGCAGCAAAAATGGTAAATACCAATAATACTTAGTCAAGTGCGTATTTACCCAACTTGTATACACATAAATTAAATATACTAATATATATATATATATATATATATATATATATATATATATATATATATATATATATATATATATATATATATATATATATATATATATATATATAGGACTATAGTATTCTAGGAAACTCTCCCCATAATAAATTGGCATTTATTATTTATAACAAATATCAATCAAATATATACACTTACTAGATCACTAGTATAAACCACCATTACAAATATGCCTCTACATAAACGTCTTTGGTCGCACTACATGCCTACACGGTTTGGATTTGGTTCGGGTCAAGTATGGGCTAACTTGGTTCAACCGGGTCTCTTAAAATTCAATATTCTAATAAATAAATAAATAAATCATCAGTGGGGTTAAGTCGCAACTTGGTCTGGTTTTTCTAGTTAGGACACACTTATGGCTGGATCTTCCTTGGCATGGCTAATACACTAGTCAAGGCACGTCACTGCACTATCCGTGCCACGATTCCTAGTCGTCTTGTACTCCTAAATTCATCCATGGCTAAAGTCATCTACCGTAATAATTAACTAAATAATTATTTATAAAATCTAAAAATCACCATTCAAATAAAATAGTTAATAAAAAAATATTTTTAAAAATTTTTGGGAAGGGGAGCTACAAATCTACCTACCTTAAAAATAATTTCGTCCTCGAAATTCTAATTTATAACTATTCCTTAAAATTCAAAAAGAAAGTCCACCTTAACCTTGATCTCCTTAAATTTTTAATTCCTCAAAAATAGTTTATATCCTTCTCCTAACCATTTGTAATTATCAAAACCTCGAGGACTTCTACCCACCTTTGGTTACACTACTCCTCAAGACACGGTCACTGAAATCTTATAACCTTCCATCAAGTTGATAGAGTCATTATCCTTAGATATCTAAGACATATGACATCTATAATCCCCACATATCTATCAAACCACCAATACTTAAAAAAATCAAGCAATATTATACTATAACTTGAGAATCTCTGATAAATTCTAGACAGCATGATCATTCGTCACCCCTAAATAGGAAGGGACGAGAATCAATGGTACGAAAAAGCAATGAAGAATAATTGAGAGAAAATATGGAGTTTCAAGAACGGTAGAAAAATTTCTAAAAGAATTTTCAAGGCAGTTGTAGCTCCCCTTCCCAAAAAATTTTGGAAATATTTTTATTTATTTATTTATTTGATTTAAATGGTGATTTTTAAATTTGTATTTTTATAAATAATTAATTAGTTAATTATTACGGTAGATGACTTTAGCCATGGTTGAGTTTTGAGGTACCAAACGATTAGGAATCATGTCACGTATAGTGCAGTGGCGTGCCTTGACTAGTGTATTAGCCATGCCAAGGAAGGCCGAGCCATAGTGATGTTCTAACTAAGAAAATCAGGCTAAGTTGCGACTTGACACCCATTAAATGATTTAATTAGTTTTTCTATAATTATGACTTTTTAGGAGACTCGGTGAGACCGAACTAGCCCGGAATGGGCCCAAATAGAGCCTAAGTCCATGTAGTCCATGTAGTCATGATACCCTACTCTGGACAGCTTATACGTACTCGAGTCATGCTGGAGTCCGCTCGATACGTAGCTGGCTTGCTCACAAGCTCGCGTCCGAAAAGCGGGTACGGGTCATGACAGCAGTGTGGATTAAGATTTCTAAGGTTTAGTCATAGTCGTAGGCTCATATCAGTACAATTACGTAACCGATACGATATGCTTTGACCTGCATGGGCTACCAAATAAACTTGTCACGACCCGCACCCGCTTTTCGGACGCGAGCTCGTGAGCAAGCCAACCACGTATCGACCAGACCCCAGTCCCTCTCGAATACGTAAATGCTGTCAAGACAATGGTATACTACCAAATCATGGCAAAACAAATCAATATCTCAAATCCACAAAAAGTGTACGAAACATGAATGAACACTATGGGTCGTGGTCTGCAGCCCACTAGCATATATGTCTGATGAGACTCCAAGGAATATAACAAGAGTCTCTAAACTGAATCAATAAGCAAGATATCTCATGATAACGATTGTAAAGCATGAAAGGATAACAAACGTAATAATGATACCTGAATTCCGCAAGCGTATCATCACATCCGCCATCCAGAACTACTGGCTAACTCCATGCAATCACTAACCTGAAGAGATCATCAGGTCCTCAGAGGACATAGCAAGATACATAAAAATATGTCTATCTAGCAGTTTATCATACAATAATGAAATACAGATATAAACAGGCAAAGACCCAAATATGCTGAGTCGTTGACTCGAAGACTCGAAGAGTTGCGTTGACCCAAATATGTATCAATACGAATCGATACAAAGATTTACGTTGACCCAAGAAAGGTACGCGAGTGCATAACAACGCCCAACTTATACCACAGAATCGACGGTAGAACGCTGTTCTAGGTCGCTAACTATCAAACTCACACAATGATATATTGTACCTATCATAGATCTCAACTCCAAATGGAGGACAAGTAATACGATATAGTAAACACTCAATCACAGTCTAGAGCATGATAAGATATCAAAGAAGTCTAAATAACTATAAAGACTCAACAACAACAACTAAATAACATCCAAAACAATTATCAAATACAATGTAAAAATCTTTCCTTTATTGTAATTCAAAAATATAATCCATCTATTTATGTGTGTCGTATGCAATAGATTACAGTAGGTGGTTCCAGCGAGTGATTCCAGAAATAGAGGTCAGACAAGTAATGTACATGTGCCACATGCAATGGATCCAGAAATATAATCTGTATTGTGTCAGAGAATCAAATAGAACTATACTAGAAGCTGAATCATAATGATCATCAAATAAATAAAAACTATCAGAGAATGTACTCGCCTGTCGTCCAGAGCAATAGATGAGGATCGATGTCCAAAGTAGTGTCACACAAACCTATATATGAGATTCACAGGGTTATTTGGTGTTCTAGAGTGAACAATATAGTTAAATGAGTTAATTACATGCTTCTAGACCTTTTCTAGATCAATACAAGTCAAATTATGTCAATACTAGGTCGTACCTTGCAAGGTAGGTCAAACTAGGCCTAGTCTAGGCTTCTAGGTCCATACCTATATCCTAGCTCATTTATACATATTTAGATAGCTCTAAGTAATATCAATTGGATTACCTTACCTATTTTTCCCTTACAATGTTCACTATTTCATACCCCACACTACTAACCCATATATCAAATCCATAGCCACATTCCTATCACCCTACTTTCTATAGTGAAGTTTATGAAACCATGCTTAAACCTTGTCAACCCATTAGCACATCCTATTTATATATCTTATATATATAATTAATTATCACTATCTATACATCAATTTATCTATCTACTTATATATATATATATATATATATATATATATATATATATATATATATATATATATATATATATATATATATATATATATATAAGTAGATAGCTAAATAGATGTACAGATAGCTAAATATATATATATATATATATATATATATATATATATATTAAAATATATATATATATATATATATATATATATATATATATATATATATATATATATATATATATATATATATATATATATATATATATATATATATATATATATATATATATATATATATATATATATATATATATATGTATATATGCATACACACAACACTATAGGATGCACTCTCACATGCTACAATTAGACACACAATGTAAAACCCCTAAATTTCTACTATTTTTTTATTTATTAAATTTAGTACTGATTTAAAATTTTGTATTGTACGTCGCATAGTCGTATTGTACGTCGCGCACAAAATTTTATTTTTCGTAGTTGCTCGTCGAGTGCGAATATGTACGAGCGTACATATTTTAGAAAAACATTTTTTATCTATTTTATTATACACTTCCAAAATATTATATAACAATTCTTGCTATAAAAAGCCTTTTGTTTTTAGCAGTTATTAATCATAAATAATATTTATTGTATACTAGGAAAAAAAATATAATCATGTATGCATTATTCGTGCATACCTATATTTCATAATTATTTATTAGCCTATTCTTAATAAAAATGTAATTTTTGAGATTTATTAATATTAATTTTTTATTATTCAAAAAGATATTTAAAAATATTTATTATTTTTGAAATTATTATTATTGTTATTTTGGAAAATATATTTCAAAATTATGGTGGCGATTTAAATCTTGATTTGAATTTATTGATTTATTTAAATAGTGAAATATTTGAAATTGAATTATCCTATTCGATTTTAAAACTAAAATTTAATTTGATTTAAATTAGATTTGCATTTAGATTTGGATTTGATTTTAAATTTATTAGTAGCAATTATCAACTTTGGGTTTTAAAATAAATCCTAATCCTATCCAATTGGAAATTCCTACATCCTATAAATAGGCAGGTACTCCTCCAATTCATTATTCCTCCACAAATTTTCCACCACAAAAGTGAGTGCATCGTGTTCATGACCGGGTCCGTGTCCCATCCACAATGTGTTCATTGTACAAATAAATTTCTCCACCCCGGGTCCGATAAATCCGAACCTCCGTCTCCGTCGTGTCGGACACATCCGACACGACTCATCCAAACTCAAACCCTAAATCCTAACCGCTACCCCGACCCGTCGGCCCCGTCACCCCGGCCTCGTCCAAACCCAATCACGACCATCCGCCGCGCCCGTGTCCGCTGCTCTTCCAACCCTCCGCCGGCCGGAAATCCCGCTCCTCACACCCCCTTCCACCGCAAGACCCCGGCGCCTCCGCCCTCCGTACGCCGCGAGCGCCGCCCCCTTTCCAGCCCATCTCCTCCACCGCGTCCTTCCGCCGCCGCGCGGCGAGCAGCCCTGGCCGAACCCCCTTCCCGCCGACGTCCTCCCTCCGATCTCTCCGCCTATCGCCCTCTCTTTCTTCTCCTCAGCCCGCACCCGCCGAAGCCCCGACGACCCCAGCTCCGATCGTCGCCCCCTCTTCATTCTCGTCCTTACCTTCTCGCTCTCTCTCTCCTTGTTTCTTCTTTCTTTTTGTTTTTTTGGTGTGGTACTTCAAAGTCTTCCTTAGGAAGACAACAGTCTTTCTAAAAAAAACTTAATGTGAATTAATATATAATTATATGTTATTAATATTAGGATATTATTATTATCATTATTATTATTATTATTATTATTATTATTATTATTACTATTTTTGTTAGTATTATTATTACGATTAATCATTTTTGTTATTTTGCGTTGCTGGTTTCTGTTGAGTTCTTTAGCTTCTTTATTTATTGATATTATTATTATTATTATTATTGATATTATTATCTTAGTACTTTTGTTTTATTATGTATATATTTTTGTAACAAAATGTAGAAGTAACTTAACTCTACATATAATTTCAAATTTGATTCTATACCTAAGATATATGATCATATATTCTTTGGATATGGTGAATGTTTTACCTAAACTATTTTTGACACTATTTTTCTATAAATATATATATATATATATATATATATATATATATATATATATATATATCTTGACTAGTAAATAGTGTTTTAAATATTTTATAAATATTTCTCGATTAAGTTAATTAAAATATTTTTGACTAAATATAGAATATAGTTTTCCCTACCTAAAATAGTATTTTGACAAACTTAGAGTTATAGTCTAAAAATCATCTTTATGACTTTAAAGTATTTTACTATGAATATCTTTGACTCATGAAACTAGTTTTTTTAGCTATTACAAATATCTTTCAAAAATTTGTATATATTATTATTTATTTTTCCAACTTTCTTCGATTTTTCTCCAACCTGTGACTAGGCCCATTATTACTATTTCTTCACCAATTCAAGTCTACCTTATGTCAAACCTAACCAATTTGACCCTTCTGGACCCAATGAAACTGTCTGTGTCACCATCAGAGGTCACCTTGCATAGTTATTGTACCGAAGTCGCAGTTCGTGCCACCTTGATCACCGCAGCACACCAGGCATCCTACCAGGCAAGACACCTTGCCATTAGCAGTATATTTATTTTAGCTCATATTTCATGCATTAGTATTATTATTTTTATGCAAAATAAACTGTGATACATGGCTTAACCTGTTAGAACTTACTGTTCATTTATATTTCCTGCTGTGTATTATTTTCTTACAAATTAAACCTAGATTTAAGGGACCACCTTTGTGTGTTGCATTCATGGCCTTGACACGTAGTACCACGAAGTTGTGTGTCGCATGTAGAACACGAAAGTGCGTGATTGGCTGGCCACCAGTATGTACAAGCCGTGCGATAGGAATAACCGCTAATAGAGGTTGCATGCTTAGTTTGACTTAGCGGTTATAGAGGTTACTGTTGTGGATACAACAAAGTAGGCATTAGGCGGGGAGGACAATTCCTTAGCGTATGGGCTTCGATGCACTTTCCCTTTGTAACCCGTGAGCTCCGCCGGAGACGCGGGTCAGCTTACCCAAGATTACTGACGGCCACTGGCGATTCTGCGGAATGTCATGCTCTTACTGATGGGGCCTCTGGTGCCCAAGGGGGACTATGCCGATCCTATTCAGCCAGGGCCCATGCGTAGGAAGGGTTGTTCTTAACTACATATCACTTAGAACGGTAGTCTACCTTTATCCGTTAGGTACGAGTACTTTTGGTTTGGGTACTTGTATCTGACCGTGGCTTAGAACAATAACTTGTCGCGGATTAGTTTGTCACATCTTGTCCTTGTTTGGTTGTAGGTGTGGCTTACTACTTCGATGAGAAGGTATTGAACCTTGTTGGGGTCCGGATACCATATTGGATTCATAGCATGGAAAGATACGTCACCGTGAATTAGTTTACCATCTTCTGTCCTTGTTTGGTTGGGGGGATGGTACGCTCGTTCAGTAGGTACGTATTGGACCATGTTATAAATTCGATTAACTTATTTATTTGAGCAATATTTATTCAGTTTATATGGCATGATATTATGTGTCTTGTTACGTCCCTCTGAGGACCTGGTTATCTCTCCAGGTGTGTGCTATTGTTTTTCGCAGGTGCTTTAGCTCTAGCCGTGTTCATCGCTATTTCTTCGAGGATGATTGTATTTGGATCGTCTTCGCTTCGCTCGCCAAATTATTTCTTTTCTCATGTATTTTTCCTTGACTTGTTGGTAGTGGATTTGTCTCCGCCCAATATATTGTATCAAGACAAATCATTATCATTATATGATATCTTTTATTCATTTATTTTTGTGTGGATGAGATTAGTTATGGTTCTACTGTATTTTGCAGCTTATGTATTTATACGAGGCTTCCATATATTGGAGTATACTTCGTATGAATACAGCTGGCATGTCTACGTTCCTAGTCCTACGTATTTTGGGACTGGGGCGTTACATGTTTTTGTGGTGGCCCATGCAGGTCAAGATAAATTGTTTGGTTACCTTACCGTACCAAATAAGCCTGCGAATAGGATTAGAAGTCTAGGATCTTATCCACATACTTGACCTCTTTCCTTGATTTTAACTACCGATCGACTCGTCGATTGCATCTTGCTTGATTCCTCCTATCATTATTCTTATCTTCCCTTCGTGCTTATTAGAGAGCGACCCTACTAGTTGGATGTCCCAAAACACCCTTAGCTTATTCTTTTAAGTTGGGTAGAATACCCCACGTCTTGACACACCCTTGACCATTAAGGAAAAACAATTAGTATTATCTAGCCCATAGAGACTAGAGAAATTTAACCCATTTGGTCAACCAAGCCTTGGTCAATAAAACCGTAGAATGATGGTATAGGAATAAACAAGACTTAGATCCTTATGACTCTTAGACTATTCATATTGTTTTTATTCATCTACCATCGTGCCTATATTTTTACTATCTAAACTAATGATGCTAATATAGCCTAGTTTTTGCAAGCTTATCTTTCATCGAGCTTGTTCAAGACATATGTTATTGGAAGAGCTCCCACTAACATGTTGTCTAATCAGAGCCGGTGCATAATGGTCTGATCAACCAAGTACATTTTGGTTCGCTTTTGCCTATTATTCTACGTGGATGGGGATATAGTTAAACTTGTCCTCTAGAGTCCCATCCGCGACTGCCTTGGCAACTCCTTTGAAATTTTTCGATCGTCTTTGAATCACGTATTCCTATTCGATAACGCCTCCTTCGAACTCTATATTGCTTTCGCCTTCACCTATTTTAGGAGGACGAAGGCGTTATACTAGAACTTTCTCTAGCCTTCCTATCGGCTATGACCATTCTTACTCGATGTTGCTATATCTTCATCCTAAATTACTCGACCCTATCAAGACCCTCTAATCGCTTAATTAAAGCGAATTTATTTCGTTCTCTTAATTGTGACCCTCATTCATTACCCGTGACCATACCGTATTATTTTTCTATAATCTAGATCGCGATTCTTACGGCATAATTTTGTTATCGATTGTTCCCCATCGATACCCCCTTGTGTCTTCTCACCCCCTACTAATTCTTAATTTCGAGGACGAAATTCTTTTAAGTTGGGTAGGATGTAAAATCCCTAAATTTATACTATTTTTTATTTATTAAATTTAGTACTGATTTAAAATTTTGTATTGTACGTCGCATAGTCATATTGTACGTCGCGCACGAAATTTTATTTTTCGTAGTTGCTCGTCGAGTGCGAATATGTGCGAGCGTACATATTTTAGAAAAACATTTTTTATCTATTCTATTATACACTTCCAAAATATTATATAATTATTCTTGCTATAAAAAGCCTTTTGTCTTTAGCAGTGATTAATCATAAATAATATTTATTGTATACTAGGAAAAAAAATATAATCATGTATGCATTATTCGTGCATACATATATTTCATAATTATTTATTAGCCTATTCTTAATAAAAATGTAATTTTTGAGATTTATTAATATTAATATTTTATTATTCAAAAAGATATTTAAAAATATTTATTATTTTCAAAATTATTATTATTGTTATTTTGGAAAATATATTTCGAAATTATTGTGGCGATTTAAATCTTGATTTGAATTTATAGATTTATTTAAATAGTAAAATATTTGAAATTGAATTATCCTATTCGATTTTAAAACTAAAATTTAATTTGATTTAAATTAGATTTGCATTTAGATTTGGATTTGATTTTAAATTTATTAGTAGCAATTATCTACTTTGGGTTTTAAAATAAATCCTAATCCTATCCAATTGGGAATTTTCACATCCTATAAATAGGCAGGTACTCCTCCAATTCATTATTCCTCCACAAATTTTCCACCACAAAAGTGAGTGCATCGTGTCCATGACCGTGTCCGTGTCCCATCCACTATGTGTTCATTGTACAAATAAATTTCTCTACCCCGGGTCCGACAAATCCGAACCTCCGTCTCCGTCGTGTCGGACACACCCGACACGACTCATCCAAACTCAACCCCAAATCCTAACCGCTACCCCGACCCGTCGGCCCCGTCACCCCGGCCTCGTCCAAACCCAATCACGACCATCCGCCGTGCCCATGTCCGCCGCTCTTCCAACCCTCCGCCGGCCGGAAACCCCGCTCCTCACACCCCCTTTCACCGCGAGACCGCGGCGCCTCCGCCCTCCGTACGCCGCGAGCGCCGCCCCCTTTCCAGCCCATCTCCTCCACCGCGTCCTTCCGCCGCCGCGCGACGAGCAGCCCTAGCCGAACCCCCTTCCCGCCGACGTCCTCCCTCCGATCTCTCCGCCTATCACCCTCTCTTTCTTCTCCTCAGCCCGCACCCGCCGGAGCCCTGACGACCCCAGCTCCGATCGTCGCCCCCTCTTCGTTCTCGTCCTCACATTCTCGCTCTCTCTCTCCTTGTTTCTTCTTTCTTTTTGTTTTTTTGGTGTGGTACTTCAAAGTCTTCCTTAGGAAGACAGCAGTCTTTCTAAATTTTTTTTAATGTGAATTAATATATAATTATATGTTATTATTATTAGGATATTATTATTATTATTATTATTGATTATAATTACTATTTTCGTTAGTATTATTATTTAGTATTATTATTATTATTAATCATTTTTGTTATTTTGCGTTGCTGGTTTCTGTTGAGTTCTTTAGCTTCTTTATTTATTGATATTATTATTATTATTATTATTATTATTATTGATAATATTATCTTAGTACTTTTGTTTTATTATGTATATATTTTTGTAACAAAAATGTAGAAGTAACTTAACTCTACATATAATTTCAAATTTGATTCTATACCTAAGATATATGATCATATATTCTTTGGATATGGTGAATGTTTTACCTAAACTATTTTTGACACTATTTTTCTATATATATATATATATATATATATATATATATATATATATATATATATATATATATAAAAATATATATATATATATATATATATATATATATATATATATATATATATATATATATATATATATATATATATATATATATATATCTTGACTAGTAAATAGTGTTTTAAATATTTTATAAATATTTCTCGATTAAGTTAATTAAAATATTTTTGACTAAATATAGAATATAGTTTTCCCTACCTAAAATAGTATTTTGACAAACTTAGAGTTATAGTCTAAAAATCATCTTTATGACTTTAAAGTATTTTACTATGAATATCTTTGACTCATGAAACTAGTTTTTTTAGCTATTACAAATATCTTTCAAAAATTTGTATATATTATTATTTATTTTTCCAACTTTCTTCGATTTTTCTCCAACCCGTGACTTGGCCCATTATTACTATTCCTTCACCAATTCAAGTCTACCTTATGTCCAACCTAACCAATTTGACCCTTCTGGACCCAATAGTTATTGCACCGAAGTCGCAGTTCGTGCCACCTTGATTACCGCAGCACACTAGGCATCCTACCAGGCAAGACACCTTGCCATTAGCTGTGTATTTATTTTAGCTCATATTTCATGCATTAGTATTATTTTCTTTATGCAAAATAAACTGTGATACATGGCTTAACCTGTTAGAACTTACTGTTCGTTTATATTTCCTGCTGTGTATTATTTTCTTACAAATTAAACCTAGATTTAAGGGACCACCTTTGTGTGTTGCATTCATGGCCTTGACACGTAGTACCACGAAGTTGTGTGTCGCATGTAGAACACGGAAGTGCATGATTGGCTGGCCACCAGTACGTACAAGCCGTGCGATAGGAATAACCGCTAATAGAGGTTGCATGCTTAGTTTGACTTAGCGGTTATAGAGGTTACTGTTGTGGATACAACAAAGTAGGCATTAGGCGGGGAGGACAATTCCTTAGCGTATGGGCTTCGATGCACTTTTCCTTTGTAACCCGTGAGCTCCGTCGGAGACGCGGGTCAGCTTACCCAAGATTACTGACGGCCACTGGCGATTCTGCGGAACATCATGCTCTTACTGATTGGGCCTCTGGTGTCTAAGGGGGGACTATGTCGATCCTATTCAGCCAGGGCCCATGCATAGGAAGGGTTGTTCTTAACTACATATCACTTAGAACGGTAGGCTACCTTTATCCGTTAGGTACGAGTACTTTTGGTTTGGGTACTTGTATCTGACCGTGGCTTGGAACAATAACTTGTCGCGGATTAGTTTGTCACATCTTGTCCTTGTTTGGTTGTAGGTGTGGCTTACTACTTCGATGAGAAGGTATTGAACATTGTTGGGGTCCGGATACCATATTGGATTCATAGCATGGAAAGATACGTCACCGTGAATTAGTTTACCATCTCCTGTCCTTGTTTGGTTGGGGGGATGGTACGCTCGTTCAGTAGGTGCGTATTGGACCATGTTATAAATTCGATTAACTTATTTATTTGAGCAATATTTATTCAGTTTATATGGCATGATATTATGTGTCTTCTTACGTCCCTCTGAGGACCTGGTTATCTCTCCAGGTGTGTGCTATTGTCTTTCGCAGGTGCTTTAGCTCTAGCCGTGTTCATCGCTATTTCTTCGAGGATGATTGCATTTGGATCGTCTTTGCTTCGCTCGCCAAATTTATTTTTTTTCTCATGTGTTTTTTCTTGACTTGTTGGTAGTGGATTTGTCTCCGCCCAACATATTGTATCAAGACAAATCATTATCATTATATAATATCTTTTATTTATTTATTTTTGTGTGGATGAGATTAGTTATGGTTCTACTGCATTTTACAGCTTATGTATTTATACGAGGCTTCCATATATTAGAGTATACTTCGTATGAATACAGCTGGCATGTCTACGTTCCTAGTCCTACGTATTTTGGGACTGGGGCGTTACACACACACACACATGAGGTGCAGCCTATCAAGGCACTGCACTGCTGCTGCCAATCCTCCTTCACTTATTCCTTTTACTTCCCATCTACCCGCATACCCCACTTATGCAATAGACACTTAGCTCCTCCATAATAGCTGACACAATTACATTCCTAGTAGGACTGGTATCTATAATCCTATTAGCTTATATAGGCTAACCCTCATGATACTAATACCATATCCCATTGTGAGCCAATGCAAAATAGCGTGGACTGACCATTGCTCCTTATACTTACTGCCATACTGTCACACTATCTCAAGGACTGAAACACTAATGTAATGGAATGACCAAATCATACTAGTTGGACTGAAATCAAATGTATATATATATACATATATATATATATATATATATATATATATATATATATATATTTTTATATATATATATATATATATATATATATATATATATATATATATATATATATATATATATATATATATATATATATATATATATATATATATAATCCTACACTCAAGCCTCCCTATTACTAACTGATACAATGTATCAAAATGAGACTGATACAAGGTTTAAAGGGACTGAAACTAAGAGTGAATGAAGACATATGGACTGATCAAGATGATGGGGTCTGCAATGTTCAAATATGACAGAACTCAAGGGAACCTAGGACTGAATATAGGGAAGCAGTAAATAATTTGAACTGCCACACCAAGTGTGGACTGAACATGATGTGCAGTGACTGATACCATGTCCACTAAGGATTGATACTCAAAGTATCAGTAGATAATTTGGGTGACTGATCACTAATGAATGTTAGGCAAGTCTGAAATATCAAATTAAACATGGATTGAACATACTTTTTGTGGACTGATACAAAAAGGGCATTGGATCGATATGGTATCAGATTAAAGAACAAGGGAATATAAGAGACTGAATCGTGTTAGGTATTTGCAGGGTCTGTCCTTCTTGTATGGCCAAGTAGCCCAAACTACTGTGCAAGTAGGACTACATAAAATATGTTCATGTAAAGTTCTCTCATTAGACTTGTTCTGATCTGATTGCTCTGGATTACTTGAACTTACATATGCTGGAGATCATTTCACAGTACAAAGTGTCACGATCCGCACCCTTGGGTTAGGGTACGAGAACGTAACAACGTCCAGCCTACGCCGCAGTGTCGACGGCAGAACGCTGTCCTAGGTCTCATGCATCTAACAGTATAAGGCTAAGCAGTTTATACTCCCCGAATGGGGGTGACATAGCAGATATAGTCTCAATCACAACTAAGGTAGAGCAAGATAAAATATAGGTAAAACATGAAATCCAAAAGAGATACAGCAGATAGAAGCCTAAGTGTCTAAGATACACAACCCAGAAATACATCTCAAAGCTCAAATACAGTAATCCATAAAATAAATATAACTCCAGACAACTAAAAATAGCGAACTAAACAACCTCTAATGTGTCTCCTCTAAGCTAGCAAGCAACCTCCAGGCTATCTGTAAAATTTATCAACAGGTCCAGTCAGGACAGGAGCGAGCACAATACATCTCAACAAGTCATAGCAGGAAAGGAAATGTAATCATGCTAGAGAATAAAATACAGGATCTGAAGAAATAGCATAATGTAAAAGAGAGACTGTAAGTAAATATCTATGATATATATAAAAGAGACAGTGCTAGTGATTTAGAGTACAGACGA
Source organism: Iris pallida (assembly GCA_029216955.1). Lineage (NCBI taxonomy): Eukaryota > Viridiplantae > Streptophyta > Magnoliopsida > Asparagales > Iridaceae > Iris > Iris pallida. Next base: position 30,139,928 of record JANAVB010009198.1, on the reverse strand, counting down.
ACATGTGAATGGCTTAGGACTGATTAATGACTACACTAAGAGTGATTCATGACTACACTACTTTGGATATTTATTCACATGACCATTCATACTCCCCCGTACCCCAATCAATACACAAGGATCCAGTCAAGCTACGTTAAGATTCATGATTATACTACGTTGCCCATAAAGGGAGATTCATGAATTGATTCGTAAAGGCTCGGTGATCATGAGGGTACATGAGTCACTAGCTGATTCCCGAAGATTCATGATGATAGAAGCATATGATACGTGATGTAAGTAAAACACACATGACAAAAGTATCTGATGCTCCCGAGAGAGATAACATCTCATGAAGGGATCCATATAGTACCAATCCGTGTTACCAACGTGTCAGTATCAAGTAAGATAGTCTAAAGCAGGAAATATAATCCTAAACATGATATGAAATGATCAGAGAATATACTCGCCTGATAACCTGAACAGCTGATAAATATAGGGGGTCCAACTGAAGCCACAGAGTCCTATTTAAAGCAACACAGGTTACAAGGTGTTCAAGTTGTAATAAATGAATCTCTACAAGCAACTTATATTATCCTAGGTTCTTCTAAGTCAAAACAACTCTAGGTCAACTCCGGTCAACAATCTAGTCAAACTAGGTCAAGTGTTGACTTACAGTTGACTTTTGGTCAACTGGTCAACTCTGGTCAACAGGGTCAATTCTAGTCTAATTATTAAAGATATAAGTGTACTTCGTTATTTGTACGTCAAAACTTACGACACGCAAACCGAGATAAGAAGATCAACGGTAAAGTTGATAATCTTATTATAGTGATCCACGTGTCGATCTTGTCAATTTCAGCGATGTGAGATCACTGAAATTGACTGAGCTCAGTTTCGTTGTACTAATCCCGAAATACGAACATTATAAGAATTAATTATTAATTAATTATAAAAAGGTTAGACTCAGAGAAATTATCAACAAATATTGTCGGACGATGAAATAAATATCGCCAACGTGTCCAGAATGGTCAAATTAGCTAGGATAGCCTCTCCATTGGTCCAATTTGGACACAAGGGCAAAAAGGTAATTTCGGGTCAAAACGGTATCCGTGTCGGAATCGTTTTGCACCGAAATACGTACAAGAAAACAAGTCGATAAAATATAGCAAATTATATGTCCACGAAATCAGAATGATGATACGAACCCAACGGTATCTCCAGAATTGGATTTCGTTGACCCGATCTCAATTTGGTCCGTTGACCAGAACTTGGAATTCCGGTTTGCATGGAAATGCGTGCCGGAGCCAAAGTTCTCAAAACTCAGCAAACTATATGTAAACGAGTCCAAAATGGCGATACGAACTCAACGGTATATCCGGAATTGGATTCCGATGAGCCGATCTTAAAATGACCCGTTGACCCGGATATTGGTATCCGACTTGCACCAAAATGCGTGTCGGATCCAACGTCCACCAAAACCTAGCAAATTATATGTCAACGAGTCCAGAATGATGATACGAACTCAACGGTATATCCGAAATTGGATTCCGATGAGCCGGCGTCAAAAAGTCCTGTTGACCCGGACTGTGGGACCCACTTTGTACCGAAAAACGTGCCAGGGCCCACGTCCTCCAAATCTAACAAATTTTATATGAAAACATGCCAAAACGACGCTACGAATCTACTGGTGGTGTCAGAAATGAAATCTGGAGTCCCGTGTTCAAAAATAGAATTTTATAAGTTGGAAATTACGAATTCGGATGGCCAACTTTGGCGTCGAATTCAACCAATCAAACAAGCTCACAATGAAACGAAACTGGAGGGGTAGCAAGAGGGTTATACCATCTTCGCACAGGAACTGGTAGCACGCCAAACGGAACTGCGGTGGAGGAGGTACAAGCTGACGAAGTTGACCCCGCAAAACTGTCCAAAATTAATACAATTTAAACGGTCAACTTGGTGGCCGGTTTTGATGTATCAAACGATAAAATCAACGGCTAAAAATTGACAGGGGTGAAGGTGGGTATACCGAGATTGCGACGGAGCGAAGAAATCGCTGATCCAACGGTCGGATTTCTCGAAAATTGTGCATGAAGTTGCTGCGACGGGACGCCAAAACGGACTTGATTTTGCGCGCATCACGACGGAACTTCGTGCGAAACGCACGAATCACCTCCGATACACATCGTACAGGTGAACGGCGGCCACGGGACCTGCCCCGGGGGTGCGCCCGGCCATGTGGGGGTTGGGCACGCCGACCACGGCGACGGTGGCGCCGGCGGTGGCGCCTGCACGTGCGCGAAGAGGTGCTCGGCTGTGCGCTGCTGCTGTGTAGCTACAGTTGCAGCTCTGTTCGATGGTGCCCGACCCAGCTAGGCACGGCGGCGCAGCCACGGCTGTAGCCTCGTGCGACGAGGGCGACGCTCGGATGATGGAGGTGGCGGTGGATATTGATGGTTGTGATGATGGCTAAAAAATGTGGAGAAGAAGGAGGAGGAAGGAGGTGCTGGTGGGTGACGGTGGTGGCCGGCCGAGCTCGACCTAGGTGGGGGAGGTCGGGCTCGGCCACAGCTGCTGTGTTGGTGTTGTGTGTTTTTGTGTGGAGAAGAAAAAAAGAATAGAGTGGGAGAGAGAGAAAGGTGAGAATTAATGTGTGTGAGTGAGTTTGTGAGGGAAGGAGAGAGAATAGGCTATCCCTAAAATTTAGGGCCGGCCATGTGAGGGAAAATAGGTTGTTGGCTGATATGGGGGAGAATTAATGGTTGGGATTACATGAGAGAATCCAAAGGCTAGAATTAAATATAGCTAAAATAGGTCATTCCAATAGGGATTTAAATCAACAGAAATTTACACTCAATATTTGGAATAGAAAACTAGGTATTGAATATTATTTTTGGACACGAAAAAAATGAGGGTGTCATGAGAGAGGGAAACATGAAGTTTGGACTGGGTTCGGTCAAGCCGGGTTGGATCAAAACCGGACATTGTGCAAAAATCGAATAAAAATAGGTGTTGATGATCATGGGCTAATAAGTAGCACATGGGGATTCCAATAAATGGGACACAAGTGACATACGGGTAGTAGGCTCAATGTGGGCCATGTCCATAATTGGGGCTGACAGATTTTGGTCGACAGGGTACCCACAAATCAAGTTGGAAAATGAATGCGACACCGTGGGGTGAAATAAAATCGTATCACGTGTCAGGAAAGTTGTGTGAAGCAAATGGAGCACAAAATGGTGTGTCTGAGTGGGACACGAAGGTCATGGGTGATGAGCGTCTCGAGTAGATAATGCATGAGAAGTTGGTTCCAAGAAACTGACTGGTCTTGTGCTCCCAAATGAAAAGTCACGGTAACGTGCTAAAAATGATCAAGAAAAAGAGTGGGAAAATTAATTAATAATCAAATGGTCTAAATCGACCCGAAGTTGTGCGAAGCAAAAAGAGTACAAGGGAACAAGTTTGGATGGGACACTATATACCATCATGAAGGTAATCCTATCCACTACAAAACTCGTGAAGAAGATTTCCAGAGTTGAACATCCCTGACACTCCAAATATCAAAGGCACGAAAAAACACATTTACAGATAAATAAACAGAATAAATTATTTCTCGAAACTAATCAATCAGAAAATTAAAATAAAATAATAAATAAAAAAAATTAACCCGAAATTCAGGGTGCTCACATCCTACCCACCTTATAAAAATTTTGTCCTCGAAATTAAAATGTTCATACTCCCTCTAGGTCAAACCCCCACAATCAAGTCCCGGAACTTAAATAAAACATACCATCAAAAAGATGGCATACAGGGTCATGGCATACGGTGGTAGTGAAAGTCTCATCTAGGTATACTAGCCATGCTAAACCAAAATGGTCATAGGGTATCAAAACACACAAGCAATCTAGGGTGCTAAACTAGAAAAGTTACAGAAATAACAAATCATCAAACTGTAAGGCAGTCTACCATCCTACATAAAAACTGGTATCATCAAAAAAAAAAAATTAAAGAAAGGTAACTACCAATTATCTATAAAGGGTTCAGAAAATCAAAATCAAAAGTTAAGGAATGAAAGTCACTTACATGGAAATCCAATCACAATATGTATATATATAAAGGGTGTGTTAGAGAGGAAAAAGCTAGTATTATGTAAAGGTTATGTGGTTCGTGTGTGTATTGGTATATATGGACATGTTCATATGGTTAAATAGTAGGCATGGGTGTATGTGAAATATACATGAAGAGTATAGGAGGATTTGGGTTCCAAAACAACGGCTATCAAGTTACACTACTCATGGCATATTGGTTAAACAATCTACCATACACAACCTATTTACTCATAACATGCATGGCTAACCATATACATATATATACGTAAAGAGGTAGAGATTTAGTTATGTATCTATATACATTATAACATGTATGCCTAAGCTCTATATGTATCTATATAGATATATGAACATAACATAGAGAGGAAAGGTTAGGTTTACATGGCAGTGTATACTAAGTTAGGGTGTGTGTGTCCTTGTACCGGGTATAGCTTAGTATTGAAAGGTTAAATCCGATTTTAGTTCAGCATTTACATACAAAATCTGAAAATGAGCTAACATTTAAACCAGTACAATATTAACATAATACAATTTCAGAATCTAGGGGCTTGAACATCACAACCAACTTAATGCTCCTAACACAACCTAACATGATGGAAATAAGACCCTAACATACTATCCATACATTTATCTATGCATACAGTTCAATATTACATATTAAATTTGAAAGTGAACTAAACATGGAAATCAATGTAAAAATGTTAACATGTATTCAGTTTTAGGATATTAGAGAAATTTGAACATCAACCAACCCAATGTTTATCACAACCTAACATGTAAGAATACGAAACCTAAATTTATATCCCTACATACCACAATGTATATAGCTCAAAACATTACATTTAAAACAACAATTTGAACTAATATTTAAAATCCAATATGAAGGGTTAATATGCACACAGTCTTAGATTTGACAAATTTAAACACAAAACTCAACTAAATTTATTTATTTTTGAATTGATACCCTACGTATAACGTACATGTGCAGCGATGTAAACATAACTAATAACATGAAATCTTTATTTGAATTACGAATTTAAACTGGAAAACTAGAAAACCAGAAATATTAGGATTTTGACAATTTAAACATCAACAACATATTAATATGTATTTAGATAGGTGGGAAATCAAGTGTAGCATGCATACGTGTCAGGCAAAGAGTCTGTGTCCAATATATATATATTCTCATGTCCCAATATAAAATTAATTCTACGTTAAGACTAACATTTAGATTCCTACCAAGATTGCAAGTAGGTGATTGGTGAAATCATGACAGTTTTATTATTATTATTATTTAATACAAGGATAGTAGCAAGAAGGAAATAACGATAAAATCTGTTCTGCTTATCTGTTTAAAAGAAGGAACCATTTTGAAACCCAGAGCTGAAATATCAAATCCAAAATAAGTCAAGCAAAATCATTGATTCATTGTATTAAGAAGAAATTCATAGAAAGAAGTTACACAAAGGTTTATAAAAATAGCTAAACCTACTCCTAAGTTAAATAATGAGAAGCAAAACAAAACAACAAGTAATAATTCCCTTTTTTTTGAAGGACTGAAACAAAAGTAGAGAAAACATGTTCGAAAATATTTAAGGTACAATCTGATAATCATATGCGTCTATCCACAATCATGGTACTCTAAATCCTCGTCATACTAGTAAGCAAGGCTACGATAATCACAAAGTCCTCGACTTAGGCACATGCCTCTAGAATCATGGTATTTAACATTTTTGCGATGCCGCTAGCTTGGCTGCGAAAACCTTAAATTCCCACACCCGAGAAATATATCAAAAATCAGACTATATGTCCTCACCATGCTGGCTAATGTGACTATAGAAGACTAGATTCCATAACTTAGATGACCTAGCCCATATAATTTCATCTTGACAAAAATTAAATTAAATCAACAATGAATACCCAAAAATCAAATTTATCACGAACATCAAGATTCAAAAATGAACAAAAATCCTTCAAATCATATAAATACAAACTCGGATGCTACAGCTAACATCAAGATTCAAATTCAACAATCTTCCTCAAAATCAATAAATACAAACTCAAATTCAATAATAATCCATCAAAATCAAATTCACAACAGAAAGTAAAGATAAATCAAATCAATGGAAAAAAAAGAATTTTCAAATCGGAGTTAAATAAGATTCTCAAGGGTCGTCCCAGGAATCTCTCAAGGGATCCCAACTGTGATTGAGTATCTTCAAAAAATATATCCTAATCCTACTGCAGGCTATAGTGGTACTCTAGTTCGAATACCACTACACTTCTAGTCTCGACCTGCATGGGCCACCACTAAAAACGTGTCACGACCCGCACCCTTGGGTTAGGGTACGAGAACGTAACAACGCCCAGCCTACGCCGCAGTGTCGGCGGTAGAACGATGTCCTAGGTCTCATGCATCTAACAGTATAAGGCTAAGCAGTTTATACTCCCCGAATGGGGGTGACATAGCAGATACAGTCTCAATCACAACTAAGGTAGAGCAAGATAAAAGATAGGTAAAACATGAAATCCAAAAGAGATACAGCAGATAGAAGCCTAAGTGTCTAAGATACACAACCCAGAAATACATCTCAAAGCTCAAATACAGTAATCCATAAAATAAATACAACTCCAGACAACTGAAAATAGCTAACTAAACAACCTCTAATGTGTCTCCTCTAAGCTAGCAAGCAACCTCCAGGCTATCTGTAAAATTTATCAACAGGTCCAGTCAGGACAGGAGCGAGCACAATACATCTCAACAAGTCATAGCAGAAAAGGAAATGTAATCATGCTAGAGAATAAAATACAGGATCTGAAGAAATAACATAATATAAAAGAGAGACTGTAAGTAAATATCTATGATATATATAAAGAGAGACAGTGCTAGTGATTTAAAGTACAGACGAACATGTGAATGGCTTAGGACTGATTCATGACTACACTAAGAGTGATTCATGACTACACTACTTTGGATATTTATTCACATGACCATTCATACTCCCCCGTACCCCAATCAATACACAAGGATCCAGTCAAGCTACGTTATGATTCATGATTATACTACGTTGCCCATAAAGGGTAATTCATAAATTGATTCGTGAAGGCTCGGTGATCATGAGGGTACATGAGTCACTAGCTGATTTCCGAAGATTCATGATGATAGAAGCATATGATACGTGATGTAAGTGAAACACACATGACAAAAGTATCTGATGCTCCCGAAAGGGATAACATCTCATGAAAGGATCCATATAGTACCAATCCGTGTTACCAACGTGTCAGCATCAAGTAAGATAGTCTAAAGCAGGAAATATAATCCTAAATATGATATGAAATGATCAGAGAATGTACTCGCCTGATAACCTGAACAGCTGATAAGTATAGGGGGTCCAACTGAAGCCACAGAGTCCTATTTAAAGCAACACAGGTTACAAGGTGTTCAAGTTGTAATAAATGAATCTCTACAAGCAACTTATATTATCCTAGGTTCTTCTAAGTCAAAACAACTCTAGGTCAACTCCGATCAACAATCTAGTCAAACTAGGTCAAGTGTTGACTTATAGTTGACTTTTGGTCAACTGGTCAACTCTGGTCAACAGGATCAATTCTAGTCTAATTATTAAAGATATAAAGTGTACTTCGTTATTTGTACGTCGAAACTTACGACACGCAAATCGAGATAAGAAGATCAACGGTAAAGTTGATAATCTTATTATAGTGATCCACGTGTCCATCTTGTCAATTTCAGCGATGTGAGATCACTGGAATTGACTGAGCTCAGTTTCGTTGTACTAATCCCGAAATACGAACATTATAAGAATTAATTATTAATTAATTATAAAAAGGTTAGACTCAGAGAAATTATCAACAAATATTGTCGGACGATGAAATAAATATCGCCAACGTGTCCAGAATAGTCAAATTAGCTAGGATAGCCTCCCCATCGGTCCAATTTGGACACAAGATCAAAAAGATAATTTCGGGTCAAAACGGTATCCGTGTCAGAGCCGTTTTGCACCGAAATATGTGCAAGAAAACAAGTCTATAAAATATAGCAAATTATATGTCCACGAAACCAGAAAGACGATACGAACCCAACGGTATCTCCAGAATTGGATTTCGTTAACCCGATCACAATTTGGTCCGTTGACCAGAACTTGGAATTCCGGTTTGCACGGAAATGCGTGCCGGAGCCAAAGTTCTCAAAACTCAGCAAACTATATGTCAACGAGTCCAGAATGGCGATACGAACTCAACGGTATATCCAAAATTGGATTTCGATGAGCCGATCTCAAAATAACCCGTTGACCCAGATATTGGTATCCGACTTGCACCAAAATGCATGCCGGATCCAACGTCCACCAAAACCTAGCAAATTATATGTCAACGAGTCCAGAATGACGATACGAACTCAATGGTATATCCGAAATTGGATTCCGATGAGCCGGCGTCAAAAAGTCCCGTTGATCCGGACTTTGGGACCCACTTTGCACTGAAAAATGTGCTAGGGCCCACGTCCTCCAAATCTAACAAATTTTATATGAGAATATGCCAGAAAGAGCCACGAATCTACTGGTGGTGTCAGAAATGAAATCTGGAGTCCCGTGTTCAAAAATAGAATTTTACAAGATGGAAATTACGAATTCGGACGGCCAACTTTGGCATTGAATTCAACCAATCAAACAAGCTCACAATGAAACGAAACTGGAGGGATAGCAAGAGGGTTATACCAGCTTCGCACAGGAACTGGTAGCACGCCAAACGGAGCTACGGTGGAGGAGGTACAAGCTGACGAAGTTGACCCTGCAAAACTGTCCAAAATTAATACAATTTAAACGGTCAACTTGGTGGCCGATTTTGATGTATCAAACGATAAAATCAACGGCTGAAAATTGACAGGGGTGAAGGTGGATATACCGAGATTGCGATGGAGCGAAGAAATCGCCGATCCAACGATCGGATTTCTCGAAAATTGTGCACGAAGTTGCTGCGACGGGACACCAAAACGGACTTGATTCCGCGTGCGTTACGACGGAACTTCGTGCGAAACGCACGAATTGCCTCCGATACACGTCGTACAGGTGAACGGCAGCCACGGTGCCTGCCCCGGAGGTGCGCCCGGCCATATGGAGGTCGGCCACGCCGACCACGACGGCGGTGGAGCCGGCGGTGGCGTCTGCACGCGCGCGAAGAGGTGCACGACTGTGCGCTGCTGCTGTGTAGCTGCGGTTGCAGCTCTGTTCGGCGGTGCTCGGCCCAGCTAGGCACGGCGGTGCAGCCACGGCGGTGGCCTCGTACGGCTAGGGCGGCGCCCGGATGATGGAGGCGGCGGTGGATATTGATGGTGGTGATGATAGCTAAAAATGTGGAGAATGAAGAGGAGGAAGGAGGTGCTGGTGGGTGGCGGTGGTGGCCGGCCGAGCTCGGCCTAGGTGGGGAAGGTCGGGCTCGGCCACAGCTGCTGTGTTGGTGTTGTGTGTTTTTGTGTGGAGAAGAAAAAAAGAATAGAGTGGGGGAGAGAGAAAGGTGAGAATTAGTGTGTGTGAGTGAGTTTGTGAGGGGAGGAGAGACAATAGGCTATCCCTAGAATTTAGGGCCGGCCATGTGAGGGAAAATAGGTTGTTGGCTGCTATGGGGGAGAACTAATGGTTGGGATTACATGAGAGAATCCAAAGGCTAGAATTAAATATAGCTAAAATAGGTCATTCCAATAGGGATTTAAATCAACAGAAATTTACACTCAATATTTGGAATAGAAAACTAGGTATTGAATATTATTTTTGGACACGAAAAAAATGAGGGTGTCATGAGAGAGGGAAACATGAAGTTTGGACGGTTCGGTCAAGCCGGGTTGGATCAAAACCGGACATTGTACAAAAATCGAATAAAAATAGGTGTTGATGATCATGGGCAAATAAGTAGCACATGGGGATTCCAATAAATGGGACACAAGTGACATACGGGTAGTAGGCTCAATGTGGGCCTTGTCCATAATTGGGGCTGACAGATTTTGGTCGACAGGGTACCCACAAATCAAGTTGGAAAATGAATGCGACACCGTGGGGTGAAATAAAATTGGGTCACGTGTCAGGAAAGTTGTGTGAAGCAAATGGAGCACAAAATGGTGTGTCTGAGTGGGACACGAAGGTCATGGGTGACGAGCGTCCCGAGTAGATAATGCATGAGAAGTTGGTTCCAAGAAACTGACTGGTCTTGTGCTCCCAAATGAAAAGTCACGGTAACGTGCTAAAAATGATCAAGAAAAAGAGTGGAAAAATTAATTAATAATCAAATGGTCTAAATCTACCCGAAGTTGTGCGAAGCAAAAAGAGTACAAGAGAACAAGTTTGGATGGGACACTATATACCATCATGAAGGTAATCCTGTCCACTACAAAACTCGTGAAGAAGATTTCCAGAGTTGAACATCCCTGACACTCCAAATATCAAAGGCACGGAAAAACACATTTACAGATAAATAAACAGAATAAATTATTTCTCGAAACTAATCAATCAGAAAATTAAAATAAAATAATAAATAAAAAAATCAACCCGAAATTCAGGGTGCTCACACAAAGTTGGGTCATTCTTGAAGTAAATATGATGACGTGATAACTTTGAACCAGAAATCATCTGAGCATCAGGATTGGAACCTAACCAAAGTTTTGATAATACGAGAATTGAGCAAAGCAGTCCACTGAGACTACCTGGTCATCATCCCGATCATCATTCAAAAGATGGACGGATGGATCTAGGGGGATTGCCTGGAATACAGACAGAGGTAATTCATGTGTTCCCCTTATTGGAAATACAAGTTCCTTTCATATAGCTCTATATCAGGTTCATTTACCTCTTGCTCTAATTTAGACTTAGCAATAACCATATGCTACTTGATATTTGTTTATGCCTGGCAAACTTTTTCCATTAAAAACTATTTTCTTTGGTTTAAAAAGTGTAACGCCCCAGTCCCAAAAAAAGTAGGACCAGGAATACGAATACATGCCAGCATCACTTCACTATTGGGCCAAGCTACACAACAAGCCCATTAGCGAAATACTTAAGCTGTAAATCATGATAACACCCAGATATACAACACAATCCACAGGTATATACACCTAATCACATCCACAGAGTCTACAAAGATATCAAGAATAAAGAAGAAAATGTCTCAAATATCCAGCAATAAAAGTAATGAAGTCTGTGCGGATAAAACATCCCGAAACCACAGAAATAGAAACAAAGTACAAATCAACTACAAGTGTGATGAAAAGAAAAGGGAATAATTTAGCAAGACTAAATATAATGATAACATGATCACGAAAAATCCTCTAGCACTATCTCGTCCTCCTGTGCCGGTATGCCTCCGGTCTCAGCTCCCGAGCGGTAAACCTCCGGGTAGTCTTCAGCTTCGTCTAAGCCTGGGAAATAGCCAGGTCCTCAGAGGACTAGCAAGGTACATAATATACATGCCAAGGTACAAAAATAAAAATATAAACTAAGAAAACCTACTGTATCCGTTTATGTACTATGCAAGTGAGATACTTTTCTAGAATACCATACCCCTTCTACTAAGGCTCACTAGCACCTCAGCAGGGTATTGTCCCCAGTACCTGTGTCGTGACACAAAGTACAATCAATTCTCGACAGTGATAATCCCTTACTCTTCTACAGAGATAAAGGTCACTAAACAATGAACAACACGATAATAGGTCTGATATTGTAGTCAAGTTCTTCCCAATCTCCATGTCTAGAATCTAGCAATGTCAAGTCTCTACAGTCATCTCGAAAGTAAAAAAATACTGATAAGGAAATATGGAATGCTAACACGAGGTTAATACCACGAATAGTCATGTAAACCTCGTATCATGAATGTGTCGGTGTTCTGTGGTCAATTGTGTCAATGAACACATCAGTATGTACGTAATGTCTAATGTCAATACTCGATGTCACTATCATGACATCGGCACCCGTCTATAAATGTACACAGTATCAACGTCCTACGCCATGCAATGCTAATTAGAAAGAACAAAAACAGAGAAGAATAATCTGTAATGAAGGCAAGGCACGCTTGCCTGTAACTGCTGTCTGCGGATAGGCCTGACCAACTCCGGTGTCCTTGTCGATCCTACCAAGATCACCTATAATAATGCATATATTTAATATTCTATATCAATATATCATATATAAATTATATGAGTATCTATGCCTCCTAGTTGCCATAACGTTGTTACGATACTGCATCTATTATATAAGTACATATAGGTACCAAAATCTCTCGTAAATACTTTACAATTATAACAAAAATAATATATTTAAAATTTGGAATTTATCTATAAATACCTATATATTTCTATAATTATATTTCTAATAGGGGAACCCTTTCACAAGAGTTCTTATGTCAATGCCACATATGACTTCCTCAATTCGACACATCAATTTAGTCCCGAAACAACGATTAAAATAAAATTAATAAATTCTATAAAAATCCCAGAAATTAGTTAAAATAATACTTATAATGTTAAACCTTGCACAACATAAAGTTTAACATGGATTCATGGAGTTTTGACACTTTTGGACACAAGAAAAACAGAATTTTTTGGAGTTCGGTGACAAGACAAATGTCATAAATTTTTAAAAATAGCAAACGGATACGAAACCTAACTTTCAGATATGCGTCAGAAAGATATCGAAGTTTAGATTTTTTATAAAAATATAGAAAGATTAGAAACTAAACTTAGATAGGCAAAAAGTGGCCCGCAACAGAATTTGTCAATTCTGGATACCCTGTCGTAGAATCAACGCCACGGGCAAACCGCTTGGAACTAGAAGATCCGGCAATCATACGTTGGAGTAGACATACAAAGGTAACTCTCAGATTTGGTTTGAGGAAAAACGGATGAGAAAAAGTGGATGAAACATTATCTACAAATTGACTAACCTGCTATGACGTTTTAGACTTCGATTCGACAGAGTTTCGGCCCAAGTAGCGCATCGTGCACCTCTCTAACGGCCGCAAGTTTCCTCCTACAGTTGCTAGGGTGGAAGAGAATGTTAAGAGGGTTGTGTTAGTGGTGGTGATGGTGCAAAAATTGAGGAAAAATTGAAATTTTGAGAAGGAAAGGGGGTCGGCTAGAGTTTCAGGTTTGGAGTGGTGGTCGCTAGGTTTGGGGGAATTTGTGGAGTAGTGGGCGGTTATGAGAGAGGAGGATGGTTAGGATTTGATAGGTATATATATATTTAGTGCATGAGCTTTATTTGATCTAATTTGGATAAGATTTGGTTCTCCAAATCATACTATTATTAATAGGTTTCCTATTTTGGTTAGATGTTTGACCAAGCCAAATATATAAGGGAATGTTGCATATGGCTGCAATTAAACCTCTAAAATTCTCTTAAATATATATATATATGGTTTCGGTACTCTTAGTTAGGCTCAAACTAGTAGGGTTGACTAGGTTAGGGTCCGAGTAGCACTACTAATCAAATTAGACCCGAAGATCAATTTAATGAGTCTCATGTGCCATTTGCAAATAAGTAGCACATGGGAACTTGGTTGGATGGTACAACCTAGGCATGTGCATTGTAGACTCAATATGGGTCAAAACCATATATTGGGTCATACGGTTTCGATCTATGTCAAGTCCCAAAAGCAAATTAAAAGTCGGCTTAAAATTACGTCAATGGCTCAAATTGGCCTAAGTTGGCCCGAAGTTGCGCAAAGTCAAAAGAATATTGAAAAGCAAATTTGGATGTGACATGATATATCAAACTGAAGGAGGACGAGTCTAAAATTCAAATATGGAACTGAATTTGAGAAAATAATATTTGTTGTGCTTCAAAAATTAAAGCTACGGTAAACTACTAACATAGTCATCATTAACTTTAATAAATTAAAATATCCATATAAAATAAATAATAAATAAATAAAAATAAAATCCAAAAATTAGGGGGCTTACAAAAAGCAATGAGTGGTTGTGCACAATAAGTTTTGGGTGCTATACCATTTGATACTTAATGATGCCCTCATGCCACCACCTGATTTGGGTATCTCTTTCTTTGTAAGGCTGTTATGTATACCATATGATACTTAATAATGCCCACACTAGTTCTCCTACTGCATACTAGAACCTTTTCTATCCTACATTGGTCTGTACCCCCAGAACTGAACCCTCTTCTAATGCTATGTAACTAATACTCTAACCAAGCTATACACACACACACACACACACACACACACACACACACACACACACACACACACACACACACACACACACACAGATATCAGTCCTCTATACCAAGCTTCTACTGCTATCCAATTCCCTCATATATTGTTCTTATCACTACACATTAGTGCATTGCTATGTAATATCCCAAAGCATAACTTAATTATCCTTACCTTATGTGCATTTCTTGCATATGGTCACCTGCACATGACAGGACCCCCAAGCCTCTAATTCCTTCTCATGAGCATGCACTACAACAAATATGGCCTACAATAGCATGCACAGAACGCTATAGAAAGCCTTCTATAGCATATTCTGTCTGCTATGATCGCCCACGCTATAGTATGTCCAGACATGTGAACGCTATAACATTATAGCGTTCATGAACGCTGTAGAAGGTTTATAGCGTTCGTGTATGCTGTTGATGGTTTATAGCGTTTATGAATGCTGTAAATACTTTCTAGCATTCTAGAACGCTGTAGATAGTTTATAGCGTCCGTGAGTGATGTGGATTACTTATAGCGTTTATGAATGTTGTGGATTATTTATAGCGGTTTGTGAATGCTGTGGATGATTTATAGCATTTGATGAATAGTTTAATTTATTATAGCGTTCATCATATGCTATCGTGGTAGCAGCAATTTAGACATTTTGAGTGCTATAAACCTGCTACAGAATTTTATATTATTTCATATCTGCTACAGAATTTCATATTTCATAACCTGTTTTGTATCACATATAAATAACAATAATTGCAAACAATTTCAATCGCAACTTGCATTTCGATCAATCAAGATATAGTAAAGATTTGCCAAAATATGAAATATTTCATTAGAACATTCAAGATGTACAAAAAGTAGTAGTCATTAAAACATTCAAGATGTAGAAAAAGTAGTTGTACGCCAAAATAAACCATTCCATTTACAAAATATCTGTAGTCCAAAATAAACTATTCCATTTACAAATATCTGTAGGCCAAAAAACAGATCGATCGCCTCTTTCCTTCTAGCAGCTATCCACAACCATCAAAAACATATACGCCAACCTACACAAAATTGAGAAGAAAACACATTATGATATAAAAAATAAGATAGAAATATTTGACACCATGAAATGAACTAAATACGCAATAGCGAATACAATATGTTCAGTGGCTAAGGAGGCATGCAGTGTGTTAAATGTGAAGTTGCAGGGACAGTAGTGTTATGTAAAGCAGTGTAATACATGAAGTAAAGTGCAAGAAGGTTTTACTGTACGCAGTGGCTAAGAAGGTTTCCGATCTCACTCAAAGATACTCTCAGCATGCTCAACCATTAGACAACTACAGGTGCAAATAGAATAAATTCAATGTACTCGTCCAAATACTATCAAGCTACAACATGCACCGCTACTGAGGAACAAATGACATTAGGCATAGGCTTATTCCGCCCAAGGTTTACAGTATCGATATCGGAATCGGTATCGGACCATTCCTATGAGTATCGGCAGTATCGACAGTATCGGTAGTATCGGTAGTACGGCGGTTTCGGATCGAAGTATCAAATTTTTTTGGTATCGAAAAACAAATAATTATTAACATTTAAAAATTATATTTTATACATTTAGGCATAATTTTAAGTATTTCCAGTGTTATTTCTTAGTAGTCCAGTGTTATACATTCCTACGGTAACTCTCACTACAACAAATGAGATATAAGCAATACCATTGTAATGAAGGAAAAAATTTAACTTCTCCTCTAGTAGGTATCTGGAGTAAAAAAAATAGTGACTTTATGATTAATGTTGTCCAAATGATGTAGAAAGAAAGCGCCCATCACTTACTGACATGGTGTTTGAATGCCAAATATGTGTAACTTTGTGTAGAATCAAACAATAAATTATTTAATTTGGACCAGAACACATTATATGTGGAGTCCAATTCCACTAACAAGTTATTAAGGCAAAAAAGGTATTGCTATCTTATAACATTAAACTTTGGTCCATGTATAAATCCAAATACCAAAGAAGAAAAAAATGGGGATAAGGGTGGCAAAAAGGACAAACTATTTCAATACCTTTTTTTGGTCAAAAAGGGCATGAATTAATAATTTCTCTTTCGATCTTGGGCCATTTCCTATAGTTCTGGAGCCTGTGAGCAATGTGGGACAACCTGTAAAGAGACCTTGCAATTAAGAACACTGTATGTGTCTACTATTGAAGTTATGCAAGAGAGACTATCATAACCTTATTAAGGTCAACACGAAAGATATAATAATACAACATTTCTTGCTAATGTTTTGAGAAATATTATGGACATTAAAGGAAGTAGCAGGAATAAACATCAAGTAACTATAATTGTATGGTTTCACACAGCCTGTTACGTTTAAACCTACTACTTTGATTTTGATGAAATTGAATGAAGCTCCTACTTTTTGTTTATTATCTTATTAGTGTTACAAAATTACATTTACATACGGCATAATTAGTATAGATGGATGCACAGGTGCCACTTTCTTAAACCTCTAGAGTTTGGCACAACCACCTACTTTCTACATTGGCTTTCTTTTAAAATACATATACATAGACGAGAAATAGTGCACTTACACTGGTGAAATGTCAAATAATTAATGACAATAGATTTTTGAATTTGTACACCTGCACCAGCATTCATAATCAGGGTGGGAAGGAAACTAACAGTTGAAATATGAATTGGCCTTAAGGAATAGCATAAGTAAATGGTACAGTGTGAATTAGAACACACCGAGTCAGAGGAAATGAAAATCAACTCAAGGAATAATTGTTTTACCAGCTGATTACGATAGGCAATTGTTGAAATCAAAACATTTATTCATGAAGCACAATCTAGTGATCACATATTCTTGAAGCACAATCTAGCTATTTAGTAGAATTACTCGAGATCCTGTATCCAGGTATAGGAAATGGGTTGAAGGGAATGGTTGGTGGTCTGATGCCGATGAAGCTGAACTCAGAAGCAAAGTCAGGAAGGATATTGTCACCTGAAAATAACTGCTATTGTAGCCCATATTTGTTGTAGTGAATGCCTTTCTTGTCACCAGCCCCATCAAGAAAAACAGTATAGTCCTTGGATATTGTCACCTGAAAATAACACAATCCACAAGAGATACTTAACAAAGAGATTAAATGCGAACACATATAAATAATACAACTTCATGAAGAAACTGTTTACAGATATGACCTGTCAAATAAGCTCTAGCAATCCATCAAATAGACCAAAACTTGAAACATGCATAGAGTCATCAATGTTGTAATCGAAGAAAGTATTGAAGGTAACATAACACATTGTAACTTCAGTCACAGCCTTGCAGCAAGTGAAAAACTACATTTGGAGTGCAAACTAACTGAATACATATGCAGTACGAGCTCTCCAATTAAGTACTTTTGAGAGGCAACTAGTCCAAGAGCAATGTTTTCTTTAACATATAAAATCATCCAAAGGTGAACTAATTGAATATTTTCTTTGTTTTTGTTTGTTTTTATTGTACTTGCAGTAAATTCAGCAAACCTACTATCAAAAGAAAAATAAGAAGCAATAGTAACAGTAAAAAAATAGGCAAACCAACTTATTCCGTAGCATCATATCTTCATGCTTAAGCATACACATGTAAATGGTTTAGCTGCAGTACCAAGTCTTTCGAGAGAAACTTGAAAAGCAAAAAACAATGACATGAGCATTGCACTCCCAACCAAAGGAAAACACAAGGCATGTTCATTTGACATCACCTGCAGGTATTACATGTAATTAATAAAGGGAGAAAGTATGTGCAGCATATATGATCATCAAATTATGTTCTATATAATTAGCATCAAAGGACATTCAGAAGACCAAAAAAACTTACTGACGGAGGGGCCGGCTTGACTGACCAATAGCAACCCACATAAACAGCTAATTAGGAAGTTGTTAAGATTACATTCAAGTTGGGGTCTACCTTCAGTACTAGCGGTGCAAAGGTACGGCCTTAGGAACAAGCAGATTGATGCTCATTAGCATATCAATGCAATCTTTATACATAAAAAACAATAAATAAAATAGCACTTCTTATAACCCATTACTAACTCGAACAATTAGCTTGGAACTACAATCACCTTGTCGCCATCACCTCCAAACATAATCAAGATTTTTTTATATATATTGTGACAAATGATAGTTAACAGAAATACAAAAAAGGATAAATATATAAAATGAGTAAAAGAAAGATTTTATCTGAAAATTTTATGAGATAATTACATGAATATTTTCTTCTATTCAGCTCCATGAAAGGTTTATCTCATCTGTAATGTTAGCAACAAGCTAAAATTACATATTTATGTGACTAAATAATTTTCTGATGGTTCTGATCTGCACCAAGAAAAGGAGTTTTGGACTCCAAACAAGACTATTGTCCTTAGAACATTTGAAAAGACCAAAAGGCAACAGTTGGCCTTCTTCTAGTGTCTTTGGTCAGAAATTTAGGTGAGAGTTATTCTTAGTATCATAGGAGAACCGCAAATAAAACTATAAACAAATAAAGAATACTTGGGTCCAATACATGGTCAGATGATATGCATATATGTCACCATGTTATTTGTGCAAAACTTGAGAAGTGAAAACTGTGCCAACATGTTCAAATATCAATTCATCTTTTTATCAAAAAAATGGAGAGAATTGAAATTCACATCAATCTAAATATATGTATATGGAACTCTCAGATTACCAGCATGTTCAAACTTTGATTCATCTTTAGGGCATGTTTGGTCCAACCCAATAAAGTATTCCAAATCCATGTATCTATGGTTGCATAGTACATTCAAAGAATTTGAAATACTTCCATGTGCATGAACTGTATCTAATCTCTCTCAAATATTTACACGTTTATTACAATAACAACCTATTATTTGGAAAACGGTAAACATAAAAAAATGGCAAAAAAAATAATGCACGACAGAGTTGCCATTAGTTCCCCCACCCCTTATCATTCTTTTTTTTTCTTCTGCTGTTCATTGTCAACACATCAGCGCAAAAGGCAAAAGCTCCAACAAAACGGATAGTACGAAGTTTCCAAACACATGGGATGACAAGTCCATTTCAATTAATTTGAACTCTCTCGTAAAAGTATTAAATTCCAAATCCTTTTATTTTCCACTTCAAATTGGGACATGAGATTCCCAAAATAATTTTTCATTCCCAAGTTGATGTAAATTGAAAAGTTAACATTGCAAATTTGACCAATACACTGAACTCCACGAAACTCACATTAACAACCCACTCCCTTATAATAAATTACCGAATCAGTAAATACTAATATCCACTACCAGCGCTTCAGTGACACAAATACGCTACAATAGAATACTGACACAGTACATACTTCGGTGTGTCCTAGTGGTCGTGTAGATCCACGTAATAGAATAAAACAATCTCAGTTAAATTTTAGATATAAGGATATAGACAGGAGCAAATAAATGATACCTAAAAGAGGTAAATTAGCGGGACGTTCATGCTTCCTCATCTACATCAGCATCAGCAACAGAGATTAAGAAAATTTCCTGATTGGAAAAAGAAAAAGTTAAGATAAAAGAAAGATTTTGAAGAACTATTTTTTTTACATCAAAAGAAATTTATGGAGAGAGCTTTCCCTAAACGAGTCATGGACATAGTAGACAGACATTTTCTTAGATGAATATGCAGGGGACGACAAAGACAACACTCGCTGAAGCATGTTCACGAGAAGAAGGGGGAATGCTCATGAATTAATTGCACATGTACTTAGAGTTGGACTCTCGTGCTAGGAATTTCAGAGTGGACAAATACAAATGGGCAATGTTCATGAAATAATTGTAATAAGTAAAGCAAAATTAAATCAAAATTTGGGAGTTAGAAAAAATAAGAGTATTATTATTACCGACTCTTTGGAGAATTCAGTCGAACACTTGGTTGGCGGAGGTCTGAAGTTGGATAAGGCATTGGGTATGTTGGTGCTGGCGACTCGACCAGGAAAAATCACTGGATCCAGGGGTACACGACAGAGTTATGGCGAGGAGGAGTAGGGGTTCTGCTGGGAAAGATGAGTCAAGGGTTCTGCTGGGGAATAGTCGAGATTCCTTTCGTAATAAATTAGTAAAATAGTTTGGTCATCGTGAGTAAGCCCACAATAGGCGACCGAATCCATCCAGAAGAGCGTGGTCTTGGCTTGAGCATCTCAGAGAAGGCGGAGGCGTCAGGTGGAGCTTCTACTTAGAAAAAATTTAGGGAATTTGGTCGTGAAAGAGAGAGAGAGGTAGATAAAGTTGGAGGAAAGTGCTCTCTGATGATTACAAAAATCCCTAATTACCACCGAATGATTGTTCCATGTACTGCTATTTTACACTCTGAACCCTAGGTAGTAATATATATAGATATTAAGAAAGAAAGAAAGGTAGAGATGAAGGACCTTGATGGAGACGGTGATGGCGGCACCGCCGACGACCAGCCGGATGTCGAAAATAATTAAGGCGGGGGAGAGGAAAGAGAGAGAGAGAGAAGTGTGTTTTGTATTTGTGTGTGAGAAATGAGGGAGGAAGAGAGAGAGAGAGAGATGAGGGAAAACACTATAATTGGGCTGAGGGGGGCTGGGTGCCAAAATGAAAATTTTGGGGGGTGAAACAATTTTTGTGATGGGGAAAACACTATAGTTTTGTAAATTTGTATACTTTCATGCCAAATATGCTATAGTCTATTTTTTTGTCATATAAAATAAAAATCTACGGTGCTTCTCCTAGGATTCGAACATGAGATCTGCTTTGACATACAAACATAGAAATGTTATAGATTCTACAGCATTCAGGAAACGCTATAGATAGATATTGTTATAACACTTCAGAAAGAACGCTATTGTTGATAACATTCTATAGCGGGGACACTTGTACGCTATAGAAAAACTGCTATTGTAGGCCCTATTTCTTGTAGTGATGTGTACCCACGTAGATATCTCACACATCTCCCTCTTTCCTCCGTATCGGTTACTACTGCTACATGCCACAGTGGAAGCCCTTCATTGCTACTCTCCTCCAACCAACTGTCATATGACTTATCTAACCTAAGCTCCTATCATTCCACATGGACTGAAGCATAAAAATATGGACTGAACCGCATATGATGGTGACTGAACCTATATAAATGACTGAACAAGAGCATAGTTAAATGGACTGAATTACATAGGTTTAATGTAGTGTGAAGTAAATGACTGAAGATAAATCATCCTAATTACTACTTAGTAACAGGGGACTGGAGATATAGTAAATAGGGACTGAACTAACTGGCTCAATCTAGGGACTGAATATCCTGGACTAAACAATGAAGTGGTGTCTGCTACATTTAAGGACTAAACATGTAGGAAACTAATGGACTGAACTTGAATCATATAAAACCATCAATGACTGACTAATGAAGGTATTGGACGAACCTATAGTTCAATAGGGAATGCTCTGTTCTAAAGGAAGACAGTAGACACTGCTACCAACCATTTATAACTATATGGCCTAAAGCCAATGGACTGATACATATATAAATACGGGTTGTACTAAGTAGGCTTCTCTTCATATTTGTAAGACTTACTTACATATACATATATATAAGATAACACATAGGGACTGTACCAAGTACAAGGACTTAATCAATCAATGCAATATCTCATTCATGTCAGTTCCAAATATAATCACAACAGTCCACATAACTCTAAGTCCCCAACTCAATAAAATCACTCCTAAAACATTCCTAATTACTAGATAATCACACCAATAGTAATCCCATAGCAAGCCACACTCAATACAAAGGCCAAAATTGAATTTAGAGCACTTAGAACTCTTTGGGTCATTTTGTCAAACACTTGGCATGCGTATCATACACGTCTATGATACGTACTCCAAATAGATTCAAACTTGACACCAAGCTCACCCTCATGTCTAAATCATCATTAGAGCCTAACAAACCTATTTCATAAACCCTAGAAATCTTATTCTCGGATTTTTCCCAAAATGGGTCAAAATACAAAGAGAAAAATCTCCAAATGAGAGGAGAATGAGTCAAAACTCCTCTCCATGAAAAAATTAATGAATGAGGGTCCCTAATGAATGCCTCTACATTAATTTGAGTGAATTTAATAGGTAAGAATGTTCATTCCAATTGGGAGATAGATTCCTAATAAAAATGGATCCAAGATCTAGAAATTTTCAAGCTCCAAGGGCTCCAACCTCTAATGTCTTGCTTCTAGAGTACTATACTCTTCAAGGGGAAGAGAATGAGACTAATTTAGGTCAATTTGGAGAAAATTTTGTGGTAGAAGGATTTGAGGAAGGAGCTCCTAATTTGGGTTAGGGTTTGGGATGAAAGAGGGAGGAAGATGATGAAGTGGGGCTATTTAATGAAGGTGGGCTGCCATATAGGTTTAGTTTAGGGTTTTGGACAAGGAAAAAGGTCTAATACACCCCTCTCTATAGTCATGACAAGTTAGGGATTAAACCTTCCTTTCTAATTAGGTGTTTAGCCAAACCTTCTAGCTAACTCTTCTAATATAGCTAGAGACTAACTAAAGTTTATTTAGGCTAGTCCTAATCATCTAGTTGAGTGGTGATGTCAAGTTGGTTTGGTCATCTAGGATCACTAACCACTATTCTAATCAATGGCTATCCACTAGTCATATTTAAAATATAACACATGCACTATTTAATTTATTTAGATAATTAACAATAATATAAAGTTTTAGTTTTGAAAATTAATTTACCACTCAAGATATAATATGAAATCACACTAATAACATCAATTAGAAAAAAGTCAAAAATATCCTTGTTCCAGGAAAGTGGTGGTTACTAACCTAACCCCATTAAAAAAATTTCGTTCTCGAAATTTAAAGTTGGTCGTACTCCTTTTAGGTCAAACCCCCAACAATCACAGTCAAAAAATTTATATCTAACATCATACATAATTATGGTCGTACTGGTCGTGATTTTACAGTCTCAAACAAGGTCACTATACTATCTAACACAACATAAAACTTCTAATAGGTACTAATAGAATCACAAAATAAAGATGGAAAAGATAGGAAGAAGAACAAGAAAAACACGGACCTGCTAAACCGTCACTCGTAGCATCGGCCTCCTCGACCGTCAACACAAAAAATTTGCCCCTCGGGGTATATCCCTCTGATGGTGCGGGGCATGATGCTGCACCACAGCCGGCCTAGATCCCTCTCTCTTCTTCATGATACTTAAGAAACATCCACACTGATATTTTACTCCATTATGCTAGGGCACCATCTATAGGGTATCTATTCTATAATCTGATAACCATACCCATCTATCCAGAATTAGGTTACCAGAATCCTCGTCACGCCATTAAGTATGGTTGTGATAAACCATAGGGTCCGCAACTAAGGTACATAACTCTAGAATCATGGTATCTAAAATTTTTGCATTACCGCATGCTTGGATACGAAAACTTTAAATTCCCACAACCCGAGAAATACATCCAAAATCAGACTCTATGTCCTCACCATGCCAGCTAATATGAATGTGGAAGACTCTAGATTCCATAATTGAGGCAACTTAGTGCATAAGGTTTATCTTGGTAGAAAATCAAGTCAACAATGAACACCAAGAATGAAATCCACAACGGACAAGAGAGAGTAGACAGAAATAGTTGGAATCGAATTTTGAGATAGTTTATAATTAGATTCTCAAGGGTCGTCCCATGAATCTTCTCAAGATGTCTTAACTGTGATTGAGTATCCTCTCACTCTATAGCCTATTCCCTATTTCCTATCGCAGGCTCTCAGCAGTACAACTAATCCTTTGTACTACCAGGACATCGCACAAATGCGAATCTCCACCTGCATGGGCTACAACTAAAAACGTGTCACGATCCGCACCCGATATAGGAGCACGAGTGCGTAACAGCGCTTAGCCTACATCGCAAAATCGACGGTAGAACGCTGTTCTAGGTCACTAGCTATCAAACTCATATAATGATATAATGTACCTGTCATAGATCTCAACTTTGAATGAAGGACAAGTAATATGATATGGTAAACACTCAATCACAGTCTAAAGCACGATAAGATATTAAAGAAGTCTAAATAACTATAAAGACTCAACAACAACAACTAAATAATATCCAAAACAATTCTCAAATACAATGTAAAAATCTTTCCATTATTATAATTCAAAAGTTCTAATGGAGAATCTAAAACAAGTCAAACTAGAACTAGGTATCTCGATCACTGATGAGAATCAGGACCCTAGGTAGATATCCCCTCCTCGGATCCATAGTAGGTAGGACCCAGATCCTCTGAACAATCATCTAAAAAATATATCCTGTCGGGATGGAATGAGCACATCTCCTCTAGCAGTTCCAAATAAATGACAAAGACTATAAAACAGTTATAGCAAGAGATACTTGATGAACATGGAAAGTTTGAGACATGAAGCAAAATAGAACAACAGTTAGAACAAGGAAAGTAAATACAGTAAAATATAAAAGCATGACAGTAAAAACTTTAAATAGAGATAATGAACTAGAGCAATGTGATATGAGTTCAGACAGTACAATGTGAGTCAAGTGTGATTCTAGTGTGAGTCCAGTACAAGGCACTAACCAGTATGTTTTAAAATACCATTTTCGACATGTAAACGGTTAGGGGGTAAATACGACACATCGCACGCTTGGCAAGTGCACGACGGCTATCTTTCTAGATTAGACTAGTGGTGAATACGGCACGTCGTGCGCTTGGCCTAGCGGCGATGGCTATCTTTCTAGTAGGGGTAGTTCCAGTATGATTGGGAATGTTTACATGCCTACTTGAGTATTTTCCCACCCAACAAGTACAAGTGAATCCATAACACAACACATAAATCGAATACAAGTCCAGCCAGAAATTACATGATGCCCGTAGGTGATTCTAGTAGGTGGTTCCGGTGAGTGATTCCAGAAATAGAGGCCAGACAAGTAATGTATATGTGTCGTATGCTATGGATCCAGAAATACAATCCGTGTTGTATCAGAGAATCAAATAGAACTATACTAGAAGCTGAATTATAATGATCATCAAATAAATAAAAAATATCAGAGAATGTACTCATCTGTCATCCAAAGCAATCGATGAGGATCGATGCCCAAAGTGGTGTCACACAAACCTATATATGAGATTTGTTAGGTTATTTGGTGTTCTAGAGTGAACAGTATAGTTAAATGAGTTAATTACATGCTTCTAGGCCTTTTCTAGATCAATACAAGTTAAATTAGGTCAATACTAGGTCGTACCTTGCCAGGCTAGGTCAAACTAGTCAAACTAGGCCTAGTCTAGGCTTCTAGGTCCATACCCATATCCTAGCTCATTTATACATATTTAGATAGCTCTACGTAATATCAATTGGATTACCTTACCTATTTCCTCCTTACATTGTTCACTATTTCATACCCCATACTACTAACCCATATATCAATATCCATAGCCACATTCCTATCATCCTATGTAGTGAAGTTTGTGAAACCATACCTACACCTTGTCAACCCATTAGCACATGTCACTACCACATTTTAGCTTGAGGATATTTTGGTCATTTGTGAATTTTTTGAATTTATTTTGATTTACTAAATTGGTGAATGTTATTTTTGACTTTGACTAGTTGAGACTTTGGAGACTAACCTAGATGTTGACCCTAGCTATGGTGACTTGGTTAGCATGGTGGGACCCTAGTCTAACTTAAGTCAACCCAATTTTAGTCATCTAGAACCAAGTTTGAAATAGGAGAATAATGACAAGGTTCATGACTTATGACTTAGGAATTTATTTCCATGACTAATACAACTTGGCCCATAGCCCATTAAGGAAACCCTAACCCTAATTTCAGTCATAGTGGCCGACCCCTAGGGTTTCCCCCTATAAAGTATCTTATTGAATGTTCTTGCCTCTTTTGTATTGTTTTAACATTTTGAAGAATGAGGTAAAGAGCAATCTTTCCCAATCCATAACTTTCTTATTTCAAGTTCTTTTTGACTCAAATCTTTTGTAATAGTTTCTAATCATCCTCAATTTGATATTCATGGAGAGTAATTTCAGTTTGGAATCAATTTGGAGGATTTGGCTAGCAACGAAAATTAATCGATTTGGGGCTTTTCTTGCCATTTGACATCCTATTGGTAAACCCTTCAAATTACATTTTAATTCTATTTTCTTTGTATGGTAGCCTAGATCTAGGTGTCCCCTAGCTGTAGTGAAGGTTTGGTGTCAATTGCATTTGATTTCGTATCCGTATCGGACTCGTATCCTAACCTAGAACTAGGTGTTCGATAAAATGTCACTCACTATTTTGTGCTATTTTTCAAAATGTTTTTGAATGGATTTATAGATCTAGGGTTCGTTTGTGATTTTGTGTCCTTGGTGGGTGGTTTTCGTTTCGAGTCGTGTTAGTATGTGGACACGAAACACGCTGTAGCAGCTGTGAACGCATTGTCCTGCTACTCGGGTAGGATTTCTTACTAGACACGGCGATTGGACACACGCCACTTGGCGAGGACCGAGGGGCAGTGACTAACACAAGACCCCTCGAGTCTTGAGTCGTATCGCGTCGTGTCGAGTCAGACACGCTTTTGTGCCCGCACTGGCCGTTGCCTGCGGTATGCGCGTGCTACAGGCGCTGCTGACACGAGTTTCGTGTCGTGTCTACGTGTCTCATGGACACGATTCAGGATGATACGAACCTATTCCTATGCTAGACGAACACGTGTGCACGACCACGTGTCTCCACGTGGCCTGTGTCGTGTGCTAGACACGCGTGCACGTGTGCACGAGACTGTGCACAGTTCTAGTGTTTTCGTGTATTTAAATTGATTGGACACGTCGTGTCCCACTTTGGGGACACGATACACACTGTGAGGTATGTTCACATGTAACCCTATCATTACCAACCATTAAATCAGAATAATAATTGTATTTTCGTATTTAATTTGTAGTTTCCCCCAATTACTGATACATAGTTCACTGTTGTTAATTTCCTGAGAATTCGAATTTGGTTTTACTGATTTCTAACTGATTATTGCAATGTTAAATTCATCTTCATGTATCTAGGTTTTAGTCTCATGTTAGGGTTTTCATGATTGGTGTTTAATCTTTGAATTTCGAAATGCTTATGACTGTTTAGCTGAGGACTGTTAA
Source organism: Iris pallida (assembly GCA_029216955.1). NCBI lineage: Eukaryota > Viridiplantae > Streptophyta > Magnoliopsida > Asparagales > Iridaceae > Iris > Iris pallida. Next base: position 30,112,429 of record JANAVB010009198.1, on the reverse strand, counting down.
TTGAAAAATGTTTATGCATTATTCACTGAACTTTATTGAGTTTAATATACTGGTTATACACTGTTTCTTGTGTATTAACGACTGGTTTTCCTATCTACTGACACTCACACACATTACACCCTCACGCATGCCAATTGATATATATATATATATATATATATATATATATATATATATATATATATATATATATATTGGCCCTCATATTACACACTAAAATCTGAAATTATATACTCACACCTAAGCACAACCTGAGACACATTGGACTATCAACTAAAACCTGAGAACTGTAAAATCTGAGATATATGTATCACACATATACACACAATCTCTACTAAAATTGAGATAGACCCTAGCGTAATATCCCCACACACACACACGTATGGGCTGAACTGAGCACTGTTTTCATATTATGCACACACAATATTGATATGTACACACATGTAGGAACTTGACACTATTGCCTATGTTCCCTACACTCTTGCACATAAGCTCAAATCTGAGAACACTGCTACCTATATTCACATACACACGCATATATGTTTACACACACACATATGTATTTTTCTGAGAACATTGACACCCCTAAATCTGAACCCATACACACACACATGTAAACTAATAACTCTAGCCTATGTCATGTACACACACACTCACACAATATTGAAACACACACACATGCACATGTATCTCTCTCTATATATATGTAATATATATGCATATGGCCTATATATGATATTTATATGTTACTTATGTTAATTTAGCATATATATAATATGTGTGAAAATATGTGATAGCCTATATAGCCCTATGGCATATAGCCTATGTATTCCGATGATATAGCCTATCTGTATACGGCATGTATACACATGTGACTTGTGTGTTAATGGCTTGTATGGCCTTGTGATGATGTGTGCTTGCTAGAATAGACTGGCTAGGCTTAGTGAGACTTGTTTGGGTTAGGCTTGACCTAGTTGACCTAGTTTGACTAGTGTAGTTGACTAGAGTTGACCAAATGTTGACTTTAGCCTAGATTGACCCAAACATCATGTAGAATACATTGTAGCAGTCTATTTTACTATTTTGGACATGTGGTGACTTGTACTGTCCTATAGGAGCCAGACACCACTCCTCAGACAGTATATTCTCTTCAGACATTTAGATACCAGGCGAGTACATTCTCTGATCATTTCATATCTTGCTTAGGATTATATTCCTGCTTTAGATTACTTTACTTGATGCTGACACGTTGGTAACACGGATTGGTACTATATAGATCCCTTCATGAGATGTTATCCCTCTCGGGAGCATCAGATACTCATGTCTCGTGTGTTTCACTTACATCATGTATCTCATGCTTCTATTATCATGAATCTATCATGTATCTGCTTGTGATTCCTGTACTCTCATGAATCACAGAGCCTTCACGAATCTATTCATGAATCACTCTTTATGAGCCAGTAGCATAGTCATGAATCTTACGACAGCGGTTCTTCGTTCGATATGATTCACCCGGTACCTGGTATTGGTAGTAGCATCAGTCTATTTTCCTTCCCTCTCCTCTATATGAGTTGAGAGGCTGAGGGGAAGTCTACTAATTATAGAACTACTCCTGATTGTTGTCTTCTTTCAATAATGCTTTGTTGGTCACCACTGCGAGAAAAAGCTTAGCGCACTACGTAACTTGACTGGATCCTTGTGTATTGATTGGGGATGGGGGAGTAGAACTAAACATGTGAATAATTCCAAAGTAGTATAGTCATGAATCACCTCTTTAGTATAGCCATGAATCACATCCAGCTGTTCACATGTTTATCTTGTACTCTGAATCACTAGTCACTGATAGTTCTCTTTATATATTATAGCTATTTACCTACAGTTCTCTCTTTTATATCATATTGTTCTTTCAGTTTCATGTATCTTACTCTCTAGCATGTTTATATTTCCTAAACTGTTATGATTTACATGAGATGTATTGTGCTCGCTCCTGTCCTGACTGGACCTGTTGAAAATATTATAGAGGATGAGGACGAGACGCTCTGTACCACTTATTATGGGACTACCCTAGAGGATTGCTACGACTTGGACATCCAGCAGGATCCATTAGCAGTGGATGACACACCATTAGTTTAGATTAGTCATTTCAGTTGTATTTATTCCCTGGATTACTGTATTTGAGATTTGGGATGTTTCTGAATTGTTGTGAGATCTTAGACACTTAGACTCTCTATCTATCTGTATTTTGTGGATTCGTTTCATATCTATCTATCTAATCGTTTTTTTGTCTTAGATGTGATTGAGACTGTATTCTATTATGTCACCTCCAATCAGAGTGTATATACTGTTAAGGTACCTTATATTGTTAGATGTTGTGACCTAGAACAGCGTTCTACCGCTGACACTGCGGCGTAGGCTGGACGTAACCACTTTTCGTGCCCTTACTCTAGGGTACGGGTCGTGACAGCACATTATATATACATAAATATATATATATATATATATATATATATATATATATATATATATATATATATATATATATATATATATATATATATATATATATATATATATAATTTGAACTGCCACACCAAGTGTGGGCTGAACATGATGCGCAATGACTGATACGAAGTCCACAAAGGACTGATACTCAAAGTATCAGTGGATAATTGGGGTGACTGATCACTAATTAATGTTAGGAAAGTCTGAAACATCAAATTAAACCATGGATCATACTTTATATGGACTGATACAAAAAGGGCATTGGATCGACATGGTATCAGATGAATGAACAAGGGAATAGAAGAGACTGAATCATGTTTTATATATATATATATATATAATATATATATATATATATATATATATATATATATATATATATATATATATATATATATATATAACATGATTCAGTCTCTTCTATTCCCTTGTTCATTCATCTGATACCATGTCGAATCATGTTATATATATATATATATATATATATAATATATATATATATATATATATATATATATATATATATATATATATATATATATATATATATATATATATATATATATATATATATATAATGTGCTAATGGATTGACAAGGTTTAGCTATGGTTTCACCCTATATAGTGAAGTTTGTGAAACCATACCTAAACCTTGTCAATCCATTAGCACATTATATATATATATATATATATATATATATATATATATATATATATATATATAAAATAATATATATATATATATATATATATATATATATATATATATATATATATAAATATATATATATATATAAAATAATATATATATATATATATATATATATATATATATATATATATATATATATATATATATATTAATCAAGAACGATTTTATTGAAGACAAAAGAGCTCATGAAGAGCTATACAGTAGCAGGACTGGAAAACACAAAATAAGTCCTGAAGAAACAGAAAATTACAACAGCATGAAGAAGACGAAATATTAGAAAATTCGGATGATTGAGGGACCCAGATGCCGAAAGTCCATCCTTTGGGAGTTTTCGAAATTTTGAAAATCAAAATTTCAAAAACTTCGAAAAAGCTGGGGCCCGCAGCATGCAATGGGTTTGACCGGTCACGTGAAACGAGTGGATGGACACGAGGCCCTAGGCTGCGTTCAGTCCGCTGGAGTGATGGGGCGACCTGCCCGAGGTTGGGGGGCGCACGGCTCGAGGAGCCTCGCCCCCCCCCCCCCGAGCGCGGAGACCGGAGAGAGCTCCGACAGTCCGTGAGAGGTGGCTCCGCCGAGAGCCAGCCTGACGAGAGGAGAGGGAGACGGGGGGACGGGGAGTCGGGGAGTGTACGGCCGCCGAGAAATGGCGGTGATCGGGAGGGGGAGGCGGTTGGGGGGAGGGGAAAGTAGGGGGTGACCCGAGGGCGGGGTCTCCGGCAGAGGAGACCGGGGGATGGAAGCCCGAGGAGGAGCAGGGGGGAAGATACTACCGGGCCACCGATCGGAGACTACCACCGACGAGGGGAAGGGGTAGGGGCCTCCGGCAAGTGGCGGAGGGAGCGCCGGAGACTGACGCTAATAGGGGGAGAGCGTCTTGGGGGAGGAGCGGCAAGGACGGTGGTGAGGAGGCCGAGAGCTCCGAGGGCCACACCGGAGCGGGTGCTCCCGGGGGGAGCACGCCACACGCAAGGGAGGGAAGGGCCACCGAGGACGGGAACGCCGGAGGGGAGAGAGAGGGGGCAGCTCCTGAGCCACCGGGGAGGGTGGCGGTTGCTGGGAGACGCAAGGCTGACCCGGAAGAGAGCAGGGGCCACTGCAGGGGGGAGGCGAGAGGAGAGAAGGGCGGAGGGGGCGCCGGGGCAGGGAGGTGCGCGCCTGACGGAGGAGCAGGCGGCGAGGCGAACGTAGCTCCGCTAGGGGGGAGGGACGAGGCAGACGCAGGGGGCCACACCAGGGAAAGGAAGGCTGACGCCGCCGGAGGAGGGGGCGGCGTAGCGAGCGGAACGGCGGGGGCGCCGAAGCAGGTGGAGGACCGCCAGGAGGAGCGGATGACCCCGAATGTGGGGGCGGCTTCCTGCGCCTGTAGCGGCGGCGCCGAGGACGTCTCCGACGGGGGTGAGGAGGGGGGAACCTCCACGTCGGAGGAAGGTCGGCGGGGGAGGAGCCTCCCCACGGCGAGAGGACGCCGGCTAGGGGGAGGGCCCCCCACCAGGGAGACGGCCAGTCGACCGGCCAGCCTGGAAAACGCGGTCGACGGTGGGAGCCTTCGCCGGGGGATGAGCCTGGGGCCGGGCCGAGGAGGCCGGCCGGCCAAGCCACCCACCCGACCACGAGCGGCACGACGAGGAACCCATGCTCCGCTCCTAAGGAACCCGTTCCCATCTCTCTCAATGTATATATATATATATATATATATATTTCAAAACTATATGATGCATTCTCACATGCTACAATTCGACACACACACACATGAGGGGCAGCCCGTCAAGGCACTGCCCTGATATATTTATATATATGTCAACACTATATGATGCACTCTCACATTCTACAATTAGACACACACACACACATGAGGGGCAGCCCATCAAGGCACTGCCCTGATATATTTATATATATGTCAACACTATATGATGCACTCTCACATTCTACAATTCGACACACACACACATGAGGGGCAGCCCATCAAGGCACTGCCTTGATGCTGCCAATCCTCCTTCCTTTATTCCCTTTACTCTCCATCTACCTGCATACCCCACTTGTGCAATAGACACTTAGCTCCTCCACAATAGCTGACACAATAACATTCCTTGTAGGACTGGTATCTATAATCCTATTAGCTGATATAGGGTAACCCTCATGATACTAATACCATATCCCATTGTGAGCCAATACAAAATAGCATGGACTGACCATTGCTCCTTATATTTACTGCCATACTCAACCACTATCTCAAGGACTGAAACACTAATGTAATAGACTGACCAAATCATGCTAGGTGGACTGAAACCAAATGGAAGTATATACATAATCCTACACTCAAACCTTCCTATTACTAACTGATATAATGTAACCAAGTGAGACTGATACAAGGTTTACAGGGACTGAAACTAAGAGTGACTGAACACATATGGACTGATCAAGATGATGGGGTCTGCAATGTTCAAATAGGACAGATATCAAGGGAACCCAAGACCGAATATAGGAAAGTAGTAGATAATTTGAACTGCCACACCAAGTGTGGGCTGGACATGATGCGCAATGACTGATACGAAGTCCACAAAGGACTGATACTCAAAGTATCAGTGGATAATTGGAGTGACTGATCACTAATTAATGTTAGGAAAGTCTGAAACATCAAATTAAACATGGATTGAACATACTTTATGTGGACTGATACAAAAAGGGCATTGGATCGACATGGTATCAGATGAATGAACAAGGGAATAGAAAAGACTGAATCATGTTAGGTATTTACAGGGTCTGTCCTTCACGTGTGGCCAAGTAGCCTAAACTGTTGTGCAAGTAGGTCTACATAAAATATGTTTATGCTAAGTTCTCTCATTAGACTTGTTCTGATATGTTTGCTCTGGATTATTTGAACTTACATAGGGAATGTGTAGGAATGAATTGTAAAGCGCAATACTCTAGGGGTGAATATAGTAGGCAGAGGAAATTAGCTAATTAAAAATATTAGTAGCAATATCACAGATAATTTATCACAAGTAAGTAAATAAAAAGCAGAGATCAGAAAGCAAATACAAACACGATGATGTATATTGGTTTCCCTCTTGTGAGGACTGTTCCAGTCGGAAGAACTCTAGCTTCCAGTTGAATCCACTATGGAAAAATATTGCAAGTTTTCATACGAAGTCCTTGCAACTTCTACAACGCAAGATTTGATCTGAAGTACTCGACCAACTTCAATTATGAAGTATATTTCTGCAATCAAGAATCTGATTACAATCTCTCTGAAACTTCTAGACCGTACCGCACTGGCAAATCGATTAGAGGATTGTAACTGGCTTTAGATTTGAAAATAAAAGGGCTTAGAATACTTTGGAAGAATGTATTAAGCTTAGATAAAAGAAGAGGGAAGAAAGGTGTATTGAAATGTGGAGAATTCTTCTCTATTTATAGTTTTTCCAAAGAGAAAATTTAGACAGAATTCAGACAGAATTCGGACAGAACACTTTGAGAGAATCTCGACAAATAGCCGTTGCATTCATAACTGTAGGATGACCAAATTCAAAAATCAAATGACACCAAACGAATTCGGGCAGAATTCGGACCGAGCTCGGGCAGAATTCACCTAAGGTCCATTGAATGATTTTTGGGAATTTTGTAAGTCTGATTTTGGGTTTTCGCTTTTTGAAAAGTTTTAGCAGTTAAGAACTTTTTGTAAATGAGCTATTTTCAAAATATAAGATATTTAGAAAATATTTTGGGATAGCCTATTTGCCAGTACGACTCGGTGTACATCATATTTCTAGACTCAATAAATATGAAAATTACATTGAATATAAAATACAGACTCATATGGCAAAACAGCTTCAGTCTTGAACATAATGGTAGAAGTTTTCAGCAATCATCCAAGTAGCCCTTATATCGAGACATGGTTAGATCAATTATTAAAGTCAGGTTTGACCATGACCAATGGGCCAACAATCTCGATCTTTCATTTGAAAAAAAATCAAAATTTTGTAATGTACTTTTCAGCTTTGTAAGGTACTGTATCCGCAAAAAGATTATTCTTGTACCCTGCAATAGATGTTAGATTTATTTTCTCTTCCGTTGTCACTTAGCAAAATAATTGCAAAGAGAGAAGCTCCTCCGTAATTCATGCATAGGAAACAAATGTTGAAGAAATACAAAAAAAATACAGAAAGAAAAATATGTATTTCACAGGCAGTTTACATGTAGAAGCATAAGCTAAAGGAGATAATGCTACGCATAAACAAAATGTGAAGGGAATAGAGAATATTAAAAACTAAAATGAAAAGCATGCTAATGAGAGCATAATAGATGTTCCAAATACATCAATCTCAGCAATAGAAAGTCTCAGTAATAAAAAAAAGAGTACTATCTTGGAATGTTGGAGCATTTCTAAGCATACATGGACAATAAAAATAGAGTCTAACTAGATAAAATCTGGACAAAATATATCATGTTTAGATCAGAAATCCTCAGAATCATCATCATCATCAGTGCCAGCAGCGCCACCATGTCCAGATGGACCAGCTCTAGAAGTGCCAGCTCCAGAAGGGTGTGAAGTTGCACCAGAACCGCGGTATATATATAGCTGGATCTCGGGTTGAAAGAAGTGATGAACCGTCTCATCCTCATAGAGGTAGCCTGATATAGCTGGATTTCGGGAAAGAGAACTGGTAGATTGACCAATCTGAGCAAATCGTAGATCCGCAAAAGAATTTGCGAGAGCCTGGAACCGACTGGCAGCTCGGACTCGCGTTCCCTCGATGTGTCAGTAATAAATGCTCATAAATTAGAGAGATACTAGTAAATACCCTCATAAAACATAGGGTAGGTCCGAGGAGGTAGAGCAGGAGCAGTAGGAGGTGCAGGAGGGACGGCTGCGCTACAACGAGATAGCGGAAAATACTTGGGCTCAGACTCAAGAGCACAAGTGGATAAGTCAATCTCAAAATGTTAAAAGATGTTTGGGATAATCATCGCGTATGCAAGGTTTATGTGCCTTCCGCAACAATGTCCCATCTTCTGGATAATAGTCTTAGGAACAGAAAAAGGAATTCCTTTACGAATGTGATAAAAGGCAGACAGCTCAAGGGTAGTCACATTGTCTTTTGAAGTAGATTTGGACAAGATAGTGGAGTAGACGATGTGGTACAATTTATAGTTAAATAAGTTCATGTTTGCAGCTTTGAAATTACCAAAACGAACACGGCCAGGAGAACAAAGTTTGTTCTTGAAACTGCTCAAAGTTGTGCCTATGAGAAATTCAAATTTCATGATATCATCTAGCGGAGCACCTTCATTAGGGATATCAAGGATTTTTGCTAAGAGGACATCATTGAATTCAATATTAATTTCACCGACACGACTCTTAACAGTAAAAGTGTTCAGAGTGAAATTGCAGTAAAATAGACGAATAGCATTAGTTGCGACAGGATATGAGTGGGTGACAAGAACGTGCAACCCTAATGCTTCAAAGTAAAATCGATGGTCAGGAAATATAGTCCGTTTAATCGGTGCACCGGTGCATATTTTGCGAACAGTAAAATCTGCATACTATAAAAGGGACTGGACGTGAGTGTCAAAGTAAAACTCATTGTATGCTCCACCGGCCGATTGGACCGAAGAAAAGAGTGATCCTTGGATAGCATCCGAAGACAAGGCATCTTCACTAGCCGTTGTCTTCTTCCTCTTGAAGGGGTTCGAAATCCTAGGCTTGGTTTCTAAAAAAATATAGAAAACTAGAAATTTAAAAGAGAGGGAAGGATAAGGTTATACCTTCTAAGATTTGAGTATGTTGTAGAGAACGAGAAACTCCGCACGAATCCAAAATTTGGATTGAAGTCTCCAAAGGGATTGGAAGCAATGGGCTGGAGAAAATCTAGGGTTTTGGGAGCTCGGGCGCGGCTTCTGCTATGTTTTGATGGTTTGGAGGAGATGAATAGGAAGGGGCCACTCATTTTTAACTTAAAAGTACCCGACACCAATAGAACTCGGGACGAACTTGGGTCGAATTCGGTCTGAGTTCGCCTGGAGCTCTGTTGAGGCATTTTTGAGCAGAAATTAAATGCAGTGTCTCTTGATATCCATCAATCCTTTTCATTTATTTAATCCAAGTTTATTTATTTTAAATTTCAATTAATATAATTAATATTATTTTATGAATTAAATTTTGTTACGCAGCTACTGCCTCAGATTAGCTGTAGGGGTACTGTATCAGCTAATGAAGGTTCATCGAACACTTAAATACCGTTTCACTTTAGCTATAGCCATGGTGACAATAGACCCTTTGTAGGCTTGTATCGAAAATAATTTTTGAGTGTTGAAAAATAATCAATAAAACAAAATTAATAATATTATTGACATCTAAAATTCCTAATTCTTGACGTAAATAATTGAAACGATCTTTCGCTAATGGTTTTGTAAAGATATCAACCAGTTGGTTCTATGTGTCAACATATACAAGGTCTATATCTCCATTTGTTTGATGATCTCTAAGAAAATGATGCCGAACCTTAATATTCTTAGTGCGAGAGTGACATACTGGATTCTTAGTAAGATTAATAATGCTAGTGTTATCACAGAAAATAGGTATGTGTGAATACTGTAAACTAAAGTCTTCTAAGGTTTGCTTCATCCACAAAATTTATGCACAATAATGTCCTGCAGAGATATACTCAGCCTCAGTAGTTGATAATGCGACAAAATTTTGTTTCTTGCTAAACCAAGAGATTAGAGCCTTACCTAAGAAATGACACATGCCGCTAGTACTTTTTCTATCCACTTTGCATCTAGAAAAATCAGCATTCGAGTAACCGGTTAGGTCAAAGGACGTAGTTTTGGGATACCATAAGCTGACAGAAGAAGTGCCTTTAAGGTATCGGAAGATACGCTTAACTGCGCACATGTGTGATTCTTTAGGGTTAGCTTGAAAATGTGCATACAAGCAAATGCTAAACATTATATCTGGATGACTAGTAGTTAAATAAAGTAAACTACCAATCATACCTTGATACTTACGTATGTCGATCGGTTTGTCTTGTTCATCAATATCAAGCTTGGTCGAAGTAGCCATTGGAGTGACAAGTGGTTTGACGGTTTCATGTCGAACTTCTTTAATAAGTCTTTTGTGTACTTGGCTTGATTAATGAATGTCCCATTGTTGGTTTGTTTGATTTGCAGTCCGAAGAAGAATTTCAGTTCTCATCATGCTCATCTCAAACTCATTCTACATACACTTTAAAAATTCTTGACAGAGAGATTCATCAGTTGACCCAAAGAGAATATCATCTACATAAATTTGAATTAAAAGAAGTTTTCCATTAAAATATTTTATAACTAGTGTAGTGTTAACCTTGCCTTTTGTAAAACCATTATCAAGTAAAAAAGAGCTTAAGTGATCATACCAAGCACAAGGGGGTTGTTTCAAACCGTACAAAGCTTTCTTCAACTTGAAAACCTAATCAGGGTTTTTGAAATCAGTAAAACCTGGAGGTTGAGCTACATAAACTTCTTCTTTTATAAAGTCGTTCAAAAATGCATTTTTAACATCCATTTGAAATAGTTTGAAATTATGAAAACATGTAAATGACATAACATGCGAATGGATTCTAATTTCGCAATTAGGACATAGGTCTCATTGTAGTCGATACCTTCATCTTGGTTGTATGTCATGACCCGCACCCAGTGGAAGGGCACAAGACCGTGGGTACGTCCAGCCTACGCCGTAGTGTCGGCGGTAGAACGATGTCCTAAGTCTCAGTCACAAGCTAAACATAATATAATATAATCTCCAAACGGAGGACAATCTCAGAAGATACAACTCAATCACAACTCTAAGATAGATAATCAGCACGATAAGATAGATATGAATCACAAAGTGAGATACAACTAGAAATGAAATAGGTAGAAGGATCACAATGTTTAATACAAACCAGATTTGAAGAAGTTTAGTGTTATCATCGCCACACACACAGAGTATGAAATAAAAACATCTCATAAAATTACTGAAAACTACAACTAGACAAAAACCTAACAATCTATTCCAAGCTCTATTGGTGTCTCCTCTAGGCTAGCTGAGATCCTCCAAGTTATCTGTAAAAAATTTAACGTTATCTTGACAGGACGGGAATGAGCACATATCTCTGAAAGCAGTTTCAAAATATGATAGGAAATATAGAGCTAACAGTAGAATAAAGTACATGACGTACTGTAAAAAAATACAGGAATAAAGTATATATGGATAAGTAAGCTGAATCATGAAATATAGTAAGAGACTATGAACTATAATAAATTTAAGTATTTTATGGCACAAGATGATTATGTGATTGGCTTAGGTTTGCACATGGTTATTCTATGGTAACTCCATTATACGTAAGGGAATAATAGACATGCACAGTTTTACACTACTTGGGAAATTAAACACATAACCACTTCTACTCACCCCTACCCCAATCAATACACAAGGATCTTGTCAGGTTACATTACGTACATGATTGTTAGTTTACATGGAGCACAAGTGAGCACATGAGAGTATATGAGAGCACATGTGTGTATATAAAGAGATACGAGTACAAGGAGTACATGATGCACATGGTAAAGTATATGAACACAAAATATCCGATGCACCCGATGAGGCACTACAAGAAATTTGGGTTTCCGTGACGAGTAATTTGTGACAAGTGTAAAACTTGTCACTGAAAGGAATATTTTTGTGACAAATAATTTTTGTTGTCACTCATAATTTGATTCTGTGACAATAGTGGTTTTCCGTAACACAGTTAAACCATTTAGTGACCATGTTTTTATTGGTTGTCACTTAATATTGTCACTGAAATAAAATTTAAGTTTTAGACTTATGTCAAAGACAAGTTATGTGTGACAAGTGAAAATACTTGTCACTTAAGGTGTTTTTATAGTTACAAGAAAACATAATTGTCACATAAAGTATTAGCCACAAGATTTAAATTTTATTCATGTCACTTAAAAGTATCTTTTAGTTACCAAATAATTGTATGTCACAAAAAAGTATTAGTCAGAAAGAAAAAATTTATTTTTTGTAACAAAAACTTAAAATAATTTTTAAAAAAGTTAAATAAACAAAATATTCTAATTTTGATACTATTTTGACATTAATATTCCGCTACAACTTTTCATTTCCCTCATCCCCTCTCTCTTTGAACCCTCAACGAGTTTTCCTTTCCCTCCTCTCATCTCTCTCTCTCTCTAAACCCTATCTCCCTCTCTACTTTGAAACAAACTCACACTCTCCACATATAGAGTACTAGAGAGAGTGTGGAGATCGGAGCATCATGTCGGGATTTGTAGATCAGACGAGCGACGACGGTGGTCGTGCCTTGTAGAGCCGCGCCGATTGCCCGACCACCAAGACCCCTCTCTTGAGAGGGGGGCCAGATGCACCCAATGTGAGACATTTCCTTCTTTTTTTCCCTCCAATTTTGATTTCGAGCTAGATTTTCAATTGGGGGTTTTCTATCTTTTGGGATTAGGTATATGAAGAAGAGGAGGGAAGGATTGGGGATGGGGATGAAAGAGAAATTGGTGGTGTTGAAGAAGCAGAGGTCGAGTTCTTCTTCGTCGGGAGGCGGATGTTGCTTTCTAAAAAATTGATTACAGTTACTAACTTGTCATACTTTGTTAAGTCTTTTCTTCTTGAATACATATAGAATGACAAATTCTATCTATATGTAAATGTTAATAGAAAACCTCCCAAGGCTCCAATATGCCACACCATTGACTGAATGCAACATATACATTCACCACTACACCAAAAAGAACGATTTGTGACAGTTAGAGTTATCCAACAACGACGGACTAAAACTATCGTTATATTTTTTGATAGATTAAAACTGTCATATACCATCGAACCTATTTCACCAAAAATAAAACATTTGGATTTGACAAATAAAAAATGTTGTTTAATATTGAATTTTAGGCTCCAGAACCATTCCAATGAAAATTTCGCTGCTTGCTCTTTTCTAAAACTCGCAAACAGTACCCCCTCCCTCAAAAAAAAACTCGCGCTGAAACACCCTTTCTCAAAGCAGCTGGAACCGCCGCCATCATCATATTATTTCTTCTCCTTCGCATCCTTTCTCAAAACTTCATCTAGAACCGCCGCCAACATCAAGTAATCTCCTTCGCACCTTTTCTCAAACCCTTTTCTCCGTTCGAATATCCTTCAACTGAAATTTTGATGTGGTGATGGAGAACCTCTATGGTGGAGCCCGAAGGGGGATTTGTTCCTCTGTAGTGGCAGAAGGATTCCTTGTCGAGGGAGCGGTAGATGGAGGATTTCTTTGTCGAGGGAGCGGCGGAAGGGGGATTTTTTACTTTTCATTTTCTAGGGTTTATTTTATAGGATTTGTTCTTATTTATTCTAGGATCCATACTTGAAATTGTTGAGCATTTTAGGATTTGTTCTTTTTTATTTTCTAGGGCTTAATCCTTTTTTTTTCAATCCTCTATTCTTTCTAAAATTATTCACCATTTCTGGATCACTCTTTCTTTCTAGGTCATCAGTGGAAGAAGGGACTTCTAAAGCTAGGGTTTATTGTTCCTCTACCTAAGAACTTCCAATCTAGCAAGCAAGTATTTCGAGGTACAAATCTAATTACTAAGAATATTTTCTGACTTTTTGTAGATTTTTATGGGTTTATTATACTCGGCTGGCCCAAATTGATATATTGTCTTCAATTGGCACTGATTTTGATTATGATGCATATGCCAAAAAAAAGGGAATTTACTTGTTTTTATATATTGTTTTCTATAAGGATTTAGTGTTATAATAATTTCTCCTATGGTGGAAATCGGTATCTTTCTTTTTTTAGATTATTTTTGTAATAGTAAGAGTGTATATAATGCAAAACTGGAATCTAAGGACGCCAGAAACGATAGTCTTTAGAGAATACCAGGATTGGTGGATTTCGAAGAATGCTTTGAATTAGGACTGGTATAATGGTGTAAAATTCAGACGAGCAGCGAGCTTCGGGTTAAGTGTTCACCCTCCTTTCATTATGGAAAACATTTTGGTTAAGAGACTTTCTATATGTAGATAGATAACTCTAATAGGGTTATGTAGCTTATACTAGATCTATGTTGTTCTGGGTGCTAGGCGAGGTGAGACGATAGACCTCCTAACTCGTCTAGGCGTCGTCCACGAACGTGTTGGTTCTGTTGTCCTACAATCTTCCAGGGAACAACTAAACCAATGAATCCATTGTTGTTTTGACTCTTTTGAGCAGGAAATAACTAATATTCAGTAGCATCATAAGAAGAAATCAATAAAAAACTGAAGAAGTCAAGAAAAATAGCTGCAGAACACTAGACCAAAACCCTATTAAGACAATTAAAAAAATAAAATAGAAAAATTATATTTATACCCATCAAAAAGTTACCTCCTAAATTCTGAATTTTTCCCTAGGCGGCCATCGCCTAAGCTAGGGAAACATTGCCCAGGTCGAGGCATTTTTTTTCAACCTACGCGCTTAGGTCGCCTAGGCGTCGTCTGTGACAACATAGTACTAGATGGTGAAAAACCTTTATTTTTACATTAACTTGAACCCAGAGGTTTCCTGTGAAGGAGAGGCAATGCTTGGCTCAGCGCTATAGCTTGGTAGTTGGCTTGGTAGTTGGCAGTTGGCACTTGCATCCTTGAGGATCACAGATTGACTTGCAGTCAAGAGTTTCCTACATATTGACTCACCCTATACGCTGCCTGCCCTACATGAATCAGGGTCAAGTGGTATTGGGACATTTGATTTCAGTCTTAGGAGATTTAAAATTAATATAATCATTGTACTGCCTAGTTGGTTTCATAACACTTTAGCAAGATCTGTTCCAAAATTTCAATGTTATTAGTTTTTGCCTGGATAAATGCATGCTTGAAACAAGTTTAAATGTATTTTATTTGAATTTGGAGATAATTGGAGATTCATGGGGTTCATATGCTGTCTCCACTGTTTCCATGTGTTATTTGAATTAAAATTTTATAAAGGTCCGAAACAAGTACATATAAACTTGCGAATTCTTATGATTAAGCAGTTTCCCATTAATATTCTTATGGGTGTTATTACCAAGGCTCTTTGCAATCTAGCCTGTAAGTTTTAGCCACAATTTCATTTTCCTATTGATCTTTTTTTTTTTTGGAGTTGAGACCTAAAGGCTAAAATCAAGAATTTGGTTAGTTATTGAAGAGTTATACACTCTTCCATTTATGATAATCTGGATATATCATGCCATGAAGTAATTAACTAGAGGACATCTGATCAATTGATAACTTGTGGTTATGGGAGCTTATTTTTTGTATGCCTTCATTGCGGGTTAAAAATCAAGAGTCTGGGTTAGTTATTAAAGAGTTATACACTCTTCCATTTATGAGAATCTGGATATATCATGCCATGAATTAATTAACTAGAGGACATCTGATTAATTGATAACTTGTGGTTATGGGAGCATTTTTTGTATGCCTTCGTTACGGGTTCAATGTTATCTATAGTTGTTTAGTGAGCTAAAATTGGACCACGATTGAAAGATGAGGTTGAGCTTTGGATCCTTTCTGTGAGTATCTATAGCGTAGTATTGGACACTTTCAGTGGTTTCAGATTGGTGTATAGGAAACAAGGTTTCAACATCTTATATTTTTTTCTCCCACAACAAACACTAGCTCCAGAAAGGGTTGTCTAGTTCTGTCATCCGAGCTCGAAAGTGTTTTTGTGGTTTTGAAGCGCACATGAGCGCTGTTAATCCTTTCTTGTTGGGGCTGAAAACATCCACAAAGGGTGTTTCAAGTTGAAGTTTTATTAAAATATAGGCTGGTCAATATGTAAACAAAATTTTATAAATTATTTCTGAGTCGTATGTTGGTTTCAATGAATAAATCAAGGATGAATAATTCCTTGATTTCTATAAGATTATAACTTGGCAATTGCATAATTTAGGCAACTTACCGTATAATACAGGCTTTAAGTATTTTCACTAAAACATGAAAATGAAAGTAAAACCAAATCAAGTATGTATTTTAGTTAGTTACAGCAAAAATTTTGTAAGTTTGGAAAGTTTCAGCTACTTCCAACAAAATTTTATACTGTTTCGACTCTTTTGACACGTTTCAATAAAGTTTAGCTAGTTTCAGCCAGTTTCGGAAAGTTCAGTCTAGTTTTATACCAAACGGGCAGGAAACATGTGTGCCAATACTAATGTAATCCTGCAGTTTTAGGTTCATTGTCCTTAAATATGCAGCTATGGAGTATGGAGGACAAGTCACATATCTCTATCAGTTGATTTGTTAATCCTTGATTAAGGCAGCTGTACGTTCGTGAAATGTGTTTTCTGTTTGACAACCTGCATGACAATTACATATTTTAAAAAAGAAAAAGTATTTGGGATAATATATCTGCTTTTCTTTGTTCTTCAATGTATATCTATTTGACAACCTGCATGACAATTATCCGATACACCATTGACAACACTGATATATATATATATATATATATATATATATATATATATATATATATATATATATATATATATATATATATATATATTTTTTTTTTTTTTTTTTTTTTTTTTTATATATATATATATATATATATATATATACGTTTATTGTGACAACAATAAAAGTGTTACTAAAGTTGGTTTGTGATAGCAAATGTCGTCACGAAAATAATTTTTATTTTTTGTCAAAAAAATATATATTTATTTTTAATTATAATAAAATGCTTCTTGTGACAATATCGTGCGTCACTTATAATATTTTTAGTGACGAATTTGTTGTCACGAAAAGTTTACTATCACTGACAACATATTCTTGTCACAGTAGAGAACTTTCTGTGACAATGACCTTTGGTCGTCACCTATACTTTTAGCTACGGAGGTATATGCTACGAAAATCAGTCGTCACTGTGCTCGTCACAGAAGATGTGTTGTGACGACTTTCATATTTTTTGTGACAACGTTACATGTTACAGAAACTATGTTTTCTTGTTGTGAGGGGATAACATCTCATGAAAAGATTCATATAGTACCAATCCGTGTTAACAACGTTTCAGCATCAAGTAAAGTAGTCTAAAGCAGACAATATAGATACTATCATGAATGAAAAACTAACAGAGAATGTACTCGTTTGATACCCTGAGCAATTGATATGTATAGATGTCCAACTGGAGTCACAGAGTCCTATTTAGAGCAATATAGGTTATAAAGAGTTCAAATTAAAATAATTGAAGTGCACAATGTAATCTACATGATACTAGGTTAATCTAAGTCAAAGTCAACTCTTGGTCAACTTTGGTCAACCTTCTAGTCAACTAAGTCAACATCTAGGGTTTTGGTCAACTGTCAGGTCAAACTCTATAGGGCTATCTCAGAACTAACCATAGACTAACATATACTACGGATACCATATACTATAACAACTATCTATATACATATACATACTAATATATTTATACAACCATATCCAAATATCTCCTATATCCAATACTCTAGCCATTGCCTATATCACATATAAAATATATGAGTCTCAAGGCCTAACCTATATGTATACAAACCCATATACTCAAGCCTATCTCTCATGCCATGCCAACACATACTAATATAATGTAACTCATCTAACTCAAAGCCATATCCTATACTCTAGGATATCTCTCAAGACATATTTATATACCTTATATGATTACAAGATCTAAGGACAACTGATCTAAGGCTAGCCCTCTCTCATATGTATAACAACTATACTATAAATAAACCTATAGCTCAACCACACAACTCCCATTTAGGAAACACACACACACACACACACACACACACACACACATATATATATATATATATATATATATATATATATATATATCCCTCAATCTATATCAAAATATACATAATGTATATATAAATCCACCTCTATATACATCTATACATCAAATCACCAATTCATATATATTATTACATACTCTACAACCTGTAGGACCGATTATAGGAACGAGTTGTAAAGTACAATACTCTAGGGGGTGAATAGAGTAGGCAGCAGAAATTAACTATTTAAAAATGTTAGTAACAAGATCACATAATATATATGTCACATATGTGTAAATGAAAAGTAGAGAGTAGAGAGCAAACGCAAACACAAGGGTGTATTCTGGTTTTCCTCTTGTGAGGACTAGTCCAGTCGAAAGAACTCTAGCTTCCAGTTGAATCCACTATAGAAAATCACCACAAGTTTTCATCTGAAGTTCTTGCAACTTCTACAACGCGAGCTTTGATCCTAAGTACTCGACCAACTTCAATTGTGAAGTATCAATCTTCACTCAAGCCTCTGATTACAATCACTCTGAAACTTCTAGACCGTATCGCACTCGCAAATCGACTAGAGGATTGTAACTGGCTTGAGATTTAAAAATAAAAGCTCAGAACACTTTGGAAGAAGTAGTAGGCTTATAGAGAAGAGATATGAAAGTGAATTGGTGTATTGAAATGATCAAAATCCTTCTCTATTTATAGATTTTCCAAAGACAGAACTCTGACAGAATTCGTGCAGAATTCGGGCAGAACTCTATGAAAAAATCTCGGACGACAACTCTAGATAAGCACAAGTTTGAAAATACTTTTTTTAAATAATATAGAACTTGAGCTTAACTCATATATCCCCCATAAAGATATTTATACAAAAATATAAATTAATATAAGAAACATATCATCAATATATGGATGACAATGAATTATTCATGTATCCTTAATAAACATTTTAAAAAATTTATCACAAGATCAAAAATATGCATAAATATGCTTTATCAGACAAAGATGTAATTGATTCATAAGAAGTTAATCATAATAAAATTCGAGAATCAATAGTGAATATATTATGCAAGCACAAGGTTAACATAAAAGTATATGTATATACTTTTCAATAAATAGGAGACTTGTGCTAAACATACATACTCAAAAAATACAGATCAAAGTAAATATGACATGTTAAAGATAAATCGGTAAGAAGTGACCATTAAAAAAATTATTAACAACAAAGAGTCAAAAACATATTAACCAAAACAAAATTAAGCTCCAATAGACTAGAGTGGTATGCATGCTTCAAGAATAAAGATTAAGAGTAAAAAGCATACATAGAAAAATTTGTCAAACTAATAGAAAATAAAATACTATATAGTGTGAACTAATAATTTAAGCTAAACAGCTAGTCAAGCTAGGATTATGTCTCACATTGATTAAAATAATAAACAATTTAAAAGATATCAATGAAAGCTAATAGCAAGACATCAATAAGAACATGCTAGATATTAAAAACTATTTAGGAAGCATGTTACCGAAGTGGTTCTAGTGATCACACTTCTGTTGGTGCAATTGCATGGAAGATAACCTTTACAGCTTTGCAATTACCAACATGTTCCATGGTTCTATTTGATATGAGAATCTTCACCTGCAATATTAGGTGAAGACTTTGGTATCCAATACTTGGATCCACATTTGTTTGCTTTGGGAATCCATTTGCACAAGTTTATATCAACTAGTTTTTTAATCTGACAATGATTAGAAATATGCCCATTCATAACACAATAATGACATAAATTATTAATATTAGTGCTATATGCAGCAGTATGAGAACGTGCAGTGTTGTGATATGATGTACGTGGATACTTGTAATAGAAAGCATGGTTGCATGATGCTTTAGCTTTACTTGCTTCCTTTGTAAAAGATCTGTCGTGTGTGACTTTGTGATGTGTCACGTGTCTTGTGTTAGACTGAGTAATAGGTTGTACTACCTATTTTTCCAGTCTAATCTCTAACTTTCTAGAGTTAGCACAAATCTTATCGTATTTAGCAGAAAGAGCATCAATTCTACATGAAGCAATAGAATACTTCTTCTTTTCAGATTCTAGTTCCTCATTAAGTTTAGCATTTTTTTGAGTGCTTTTCTCAATACAATCAAGTGCCTCATACAATCTAAACTCAAGTAAGCTTTTTATTCTCACGCTTATAGGATAGAATATCCTTTCTAGCTTGCTTATACTTATCTAATACTTTCTTGTGTTCTTCTAATAGATCATTGAAAGCATCAGATAACTCATCATGAGAAAGTTCACTCTCTTCATAAAAAGAATTATTTTGTACCTCGTTAAATAATGCCATTGAGCATATATTTGTAGCTTGACGAGGTCTCGCTTCTTCTTCGAAATTGCTTGCTTTGCTTTTACACCATATGCTCGTGCTAGCGTACTTGTAATACGATGATCTTCCTTCATTTGATTGTTCGTAATGACTCTCCTTTCTAGCAGTACTACAATCTTCTTGGATGTGATCTATCTTCTTGTAGTTGTCATATACAAGCTCTTCTTCGTATAAGGGATTGTGGTGTACCTTAAATTCCAATTCTATTATGCACATATTTGCATCATTATGAAGACTATCCTTCTTTCTGGAGTTGCTAGCTTTTCTTTCATACCTGCACTTATAAGTAGCTTCTAGGACTTTCCAAAGTTTATGAGATGTTGTGCAAGTAGTAATAAGATTGAATACATTTGTGTCTACAGCACAATAAAAGATATGCATAACTTTTGCATCAAGGCTAGCTAACTTCTTCTCTTTCTCCGTGTAACTATAATAAGGCTTGTTGATTATAGAGGATGTGAGAATAGAAGTGATAGTAGGCTTTTTGTAGCCATTGACAACAATTGACCATAAGTCAAAATATAGAGACTTCAGGTAGAAGCTCATTCGTGTCCTCCAATAACTTAATTTGTTCCATCAAATAGTGGGAGTCTATTTGTGGATTACCCTTCAATTGTGAAGTACATACTTTCCATAAGTGATATAGTGATCTATGTAACAGTAGTTATGTAATAAAGAATATAATAGCAGTATTATTGCACTTTACCTGTATAACCAGCTCTGATACCAATTATAGGAGCAATTGGTATGAGCAATAATACCTCTATAAGGAGCACCTGCTCTGATACCAATTATAGGACCGATTGTAGGAACGAGTTGTAAAGCGCAATACTCTAGAGGGGGTGAATAGAGTAGGCCACAAAAATTAACTATTTAAAAATGTTAGTAACAAGATCACATTATATATATATATATATATATATATATATATATATATATATATATATATATATATATATATATATATATATAAATCACAGATATGTAAATAAAAGTATAGAGTAGAGAGCAAACGCGAATACAAGGATGTATACTGGTTTCTCTCTTATGGGGACTAGTCTAGTCGGAAGAACTCTAGCTTTCAGTTGAATCCACTATAAAAATCATCACAAGTTTTCATCCGAAGTTCTTACAACTTCTACAACGCGAGCTTTGATCCGAAGTACTCGATCAACTTCAATTGTCAAGTGTCTATCTTCAATCAAGCCTCTGATTACAGTCACTCTGAAACTTCTAGACCGTACCGCACTGGAAAATCGATTAGAGGATTGTAACTAGCTTCGAATTTGAAAATGAAAGCTTAGAACACTTTTGAAAAAGTAGTAGGCTTATAGAGAAGATATATGAAAGTGAATTGGTGTGTTGAAATGATTGAAATCCTTCTCTATTTATAGTTTTTTCAAAGGCAGAATTCTGACAGAATTCATGCAGAATTCGGGCAGAACTCTATGAAAAAATCTCTGCAAGATCCGTAACTACAGGAGGACCAAGTTCAAAGTCCAACGTCCACTAACCGAACTTTGGCCGAACTCGGGTCGAATTCTGTTGGAGTTTTTTCAGAGTTTTTGCAAATTGGTTTTGGGCTTTTTGAAAACATCAAGCAGTTAAGAAGTAGTTTTAGGCTTTGCTAAGTGGGCTTGTTTTCAAAATGAAAGGGTATTTTGAAAACATGTCTTGGATAGCCTATTTGCTAGTACGATGCAGTTTACATCGTATTCCTAGACTAAATAAATATAAAAATATATTGATCAAATAGGAAAACCAACAGCCCTTTGATGACACCTTTCTTCAGATATTTAAGCAGACTTGAAGACGACTTATTCCTTGACGGTGGTCGTCCAAAGATAAATAGATATAAAAATTTGAATACCTCTCGGCGGCTTCGCCCTCGAACCCCCATGAGTGGCGCTGCCCCCTCGACCCCTGTCCGCTGACTGGGCAGAGGAACCCCCGATGCGAGGCCCCGAATAGGTCATTAGGCGGTTCAGAGATATCTTCTTGTATAATGCCATCTTTGGACCATCAAATATTATTTATTGCATATGTCCTGGTTTGATCATACTTACTGCTTGTCTGCAAGTACATGTTAAACGAACAAAATAATATAATGCAGTATGATATAAGCATAGCAATATGATATAGAACATTTAGGACAATGCTAAGTTTAAGTAGCAATATGATAGTGATTACATGAATATTAGTGACATCACTAGTTAAATTTAATTGATTAGCCATATTCAAAAATATGATATAATCATTGGGCTAACAATCTCTCCCTTTTTAATTATGGCAAATCGGTTAAGTTTAAGATAGATACAATAGATGCATATATCACTAATAAACACATATTACTAAAATATTTTTTGCTAACTTAAACTTATTCTCCCCCTTTGACATGATCAAAAATAAGTTACCACGTAATTAGAGCTAAAATGAACTCAAGCATAAGTATAGGAGGAAGACAAAAATAATCATGATCAAAAATTAGAAGAACGGTGTAACGACAAGTTTAGAAAATTGCATAACTAAAATAGAAAAACTTGTCAAAAATACTTGGTCGAACTTAAAAACATTGAAATCAATCAATACATAGTTTACCAACTAGAAATCCAAAAATGACATTCAAAACACAATATGATGAATAAATAAAAATATAGTTTTGAAATTGACCAATAAAGGATTTTAATAAAAAAAATATAGATATCAATATAATAGAAATCAATTATTGGTCATAAATAACTTATGAGAAATTCACAAATCTAGCATATACAAAAAAAATCAAGAATATAATGAGACTTTTAACAATGATCACAAAAAAAAAAAAATATGATTCATAATTTGCCCATACAAATTAGTGAATCAATTCCATAAAGTGTATAATCATTGAAAAAGAAATCAAAATAAATATACTAGATTCTATTCAAAATCTATACCAAAGTTCATGCACTTGAATTCAATTACCTTAGCATGATATATATCCATTAGATAAACATGAAGGAAATGAAGACAAAATATTTGAGAATTAGAAATTCAGTCGACTTGAATGCTCTCCCGCAAAGTATGATCAGTCTAAATAAGATAATCATGAACTTTGAGATAAAATCTCAATAAGAGATGCCAAAATTAAAATAAACTCAAGAAATAATAAAATAAGGATGATTAAACATATTTGGCAAAG
Organism: Iris pallida; assembly: GCA_029216955.1. Classification (NCBI taxonomy): domain Eukaryota; kingdom Viridiplantae; phylum Streptophyta; class Magnoliopsida; order Asparagales; family Iridaceae; genus Iris; species Iris pallida. The sequence goes on along the minus strand of JANAVB010009198.1, from coordinate 30,088,841 downwards.
TAACTTTTAGAAACTCAAATAAAATACGATAATTAAAAATAATAATAATCATATATTCTCTCATAAACTTACTAAAATAAAAAATCATGAACAAATCAACTAGATATGTTAAGTAAAAGAATATATGTCCATGATGAACTAGGTATACCACATATTAAGGGCATAAAAGAATTGAAACAATTAATTTGCTCCCCCTTAAAATATGCGTGTCTAGTTTCGAAGTAATTTATATGCAAAAATAGATAAAATAAATAATAACAAAATCTAAGAAATATCCAAGATATGGATCTTTATTTACTTGGATCAAATGCATATAAAGTTCCAAACTTAAAACAAATATCATCTTTAGGCAAAAGGAAATATCCAATAAATAAATGCTTAAAGATGAACAAATAAAATATGTCTCCAATAAAAATAAACATAACTAGATAAATGTTCAAAGAAAAATGTATTCTAGATATATGGCATGTCAAGGGGATAATTGATTTGAAACAATTAACTGCTCCATCTTTACATGGTTATATCAAAAATAATAGTATTGACAAAAATTAAAAAAAAAATCAGAGACATATTTTCCGAAGTAGAAAACTAATTCAAAAAAATTAGGTATTCTTATCAAAGTTTATTTCTTCCCTTTTAAAGTCGTTGTACGATGCTTATCAGATAACCGTAGGGTTAAAGAGAAGAAACATTTTGAGAAAGAGAAATTCACCGACTTCTTCCCTGCAAAGAGTTACTGTTGTAGACAGTAAATAACTTGAATAAGAAGATAACAATATAAAGCTTAGAATCATGAATATTAAACAAGTTAAAGACGAAATTACAAGACCATAATATTCAATAAGTAGTCACAAGATCATCAAGTCTAAATATCGAATAGTGTGACAGAAAAATGAACATATCAAAAGATGACAGACATTAACCTATGAAGATCAATGTATATTACCTTTTATAAAATTAAATCATTAAATAATATTATCCATCAAATCTAAAATTTAAAATCCATCAGATAGCAATTACAACTATATCTCAATAAATCTCAGTTTATAAAGTATTGATCAATCTTAGGATTAGTTGTAGGGGTACTATCCCAGCTAACGAAGGTTCACCGGGGAACAATTAAGTACCGCTTCGCTTTAGCCGTAGCCGTGGTGACAGACAGACATTTTGTAGGCTTGTACCCAAAACAAATCTCTTCTTTAATAACCGAGGATTTAAGAATAAATAGTGCAATATAAAATTAATTATATTCTATAGACTTAAAAAAAATTTAGAACAATGTGTAGCATACGGTATAAGATGTATCAATTACATTTATCCATATGTGCTACAAAGTCATTGAGTAACAATAAAATATAAAATATTTGTAAATCAAAATGTAGGACCTAGATATGCGGATGTATTCTAGAATCTAGGAGATTTGACAGCACCTTGGATCCAGAACTAGATAATAGTTGCAAGTATACCTTAATAAATCTTAAGTCTATAAAGTATTGATCACTTTGAGTTAGCTGTATGGGCCGATTCCCAGCTAGCGGTAGTCCGAAGACTAATACACCGTGTTGCTTCAGGTTATCTACACCTATATGACAGAAGGACCCTTTCGGCTTGTTCCCAAAATGATTTCTACTCTTAAGAACTTAGATTCAAAGGAATATATGCGGCATCATCGAGCATCGTCGAAATCCAAAATCCCTAAAAGTAAATATCCAAGGAATGGTTTATCATGATCAAGATTTAAAAAATATTATTTAAATAAGAGTCATGTATCCAAAATGTCAACCAAAAAGCAAAAAAAAAAACATCATTAAAAGAGGCTTTGCGGAAGAAGCTAATAAAGAGAAGAACATAAATTTGTTCTAAATAATAAATTGCTAAAGTATGAGATAAGCACAAGTTTGAAACTACTTTTTAAAATAATATAGAACTTGAACTTAACTCATATATCCCCCAAAAATATATTTATACAAAAATATATACTAATAAAAGAAACATATCATCAATATATGGATGACAATGAATTATTCATATATCCTTAATAAGCATTTAAAAAATTATCACAAGATCAAAAACATGCATAAATATGCTTTATCAGACAAAGATGTAATTGATTCATAAGAAGTTAATCACACTAAAATTCGAGAATCAATAGTGAATATATTGTGCAAGCACAAGGTTAACATAAAAGTATATGTATATACTTTTTAAATAAATAGGAGACTTGTGCTAAACATACATACTCACAAAATACCGATCAAAGTAAATATGACATGTTAAAGATAAATCGGTAAGAAGTGACCATTAAAAAAAATTTATTAACGACGAACAGTCAAAAACATATTAACCAAAACAAAATTAAGCTCCAATAGACTAGAGTGGTATGCAATATTGAAGAATAAAGATTAAAAGTAAAGAGCATACATAGACAAATGTGTCACACTAATAGAAAATAAAATACTATATAGTGTGAACTAATCATTTAAGCTAAACAGCTAGTCAAGCTAGGATTATGTCTCATATTGATTAAAATAATAAACAATCTAAAAGATATCAATGAAAGCTAATAGCAAGACATCAGTAAGAACCACTACAACAAAAAATCCCTTTTACAACATTAAAAAAATGTTGTAAAAGGACTTTTACAACGTTTAATAGAAAGTTGTTATATCCAGGGTTGTAAAGGGGAGGTTATCTTCTACAACATTCGCTTGAACGTTGTGAAAATGTTGTAAAACCTACTCCTACAACAGTTTACAAACATCGTTAAAATTTATAAAATTTGAAGAAAATCTTTCTACAATGTTTTACAAGTATTGTAAAAAAACTAAAAACATATTACATGTATTGTAAATTAATTTAAACAACGTTATGCCACTATAGTAGAAACAATATCTACCACGTTCAACAAATGTTGTGAATAAATTTTGTACAACAATGTAAAAATATTGTAAAAATAAAGTCTATACAACTTTTAAAAAATATTATAAATTTTATTTGTTCATGTTTGCCAAATATTGTAAATAATATATGTATATTGTAATTATAATATCAACAACGATTTAAAAATATCATAAACAAAGTTTACAACGTTTCGAAAAGTTGTAAAATGTTTTGTTACGACAGCTTTTAAACATTGTAGATTGTGTTTCCATTTAAAAAAAAAAATCAATTTAAAAAATACAATTTATTGAAAAAATATTGATTATAATACAAATACAAATACATTTTTCTAATTCTCCTTCCATACAGGTACAAATACATTTTTTCTAATTTTTGCTTCCGTTGTTGTTGTTGCCGCTAGTGCTGCTGCTCGTGGTACCTTCAGAACCAAGAAGACAAGCTTTGGATATCTATAAATTGCCACAAAGGATAAATGTTGGAATTGATTGATTGAAGTGACAATTTTACGGATGCAGACTCATAAGCAAGACAATGTGGAACAAAAAGCTGTTGGAAAAAAAATTAAAACCTTTACCATTAAAATATATATTGAGAATCTACATCTACAATAAGCACAGAGAGAGGCAATCATGAGAATATGAAAAAACCTATATGTAATAACTATTAAGAAATTGGAACTAATAATGGAATCTAATTGAAAGAATATTGAGCATTAGCACACATTCAGGCAGATCACTTTTGGTATGTGAAATTGTGATTAACTCAGCTTGGTTTGAACTTCTTCTACAACTGTCGGTTTGAACTTCTTCTACATCAGCCACATAAGGGTGGTCAGAATTAACAATATAATCTAATTGAAAGAAAGTGCAAACTATGGTCATAAACTTCTTCTACAGTCCCATGGAGTTATTTCCATAATTATGCAAGATGCAAGATGACCAATATGGTGCAGTCTGGGGTGACATTTTGGGCAAGAGGAACATCAACAATCTATAGGGTCACTTGTCTAAAAAAATCTATAAGAATCAAGCAATAATTTAGATAACCATATAGAAAACCATAGAAATAGCCATGAAATGTATAATTTACTTTGCCTATGATAAATGTTGTTATCATGATTTCAGCCTGATTGAAGTAACAAAAATAAATAAGAAATGCAAGTATAAGAAACAAGCGAAGTCTTCATACCACACATCATCAGCATTTGAAGTCTTGCACATCTTAAGTGAAGGATCATGTCTTCTTTTACATGGTTGGGCTCTGCTACTAACCTTCACTCGGCACCAGTGTGCATCCAAGCAATTGCTCTTCCCCATCATGGTTCAAATGTGGGAACTTCAGATGGATCAACCAAGAAGTACTGAGTTATAGTCCTTCGTATAATACTCCTATATGGATCTTCCTCCCTCTTCGTCTTCAAATACGAGATTATGCCTTCGACATCCGACTTGATCCGCAAGTACACTTCATTTGTGCTGTCTCGATCTTTTAGATAGCCCATCCCTCGTGTCTCTATCAGTTTCTCGAACAAATAGTAGAATCGCCCTCGTACCTTGGGTATAACACCCGAAAATACATGTCTTGGTTGGCAACCTCCCCCCCTTCCATGCCAACCCTATAAACAAAGAACATACCTCTTTAAACATAATATCATTTCCCTGTGATAGTTAAGAAAGATCGAAGCTGTAATAAATGAGTACCTTATATTTCCACGTGCTTGTTTGTTGTGGTCTTCGATCCATCGTTTGAGATAAGTGATTTTCGTTTGGTCATCGTAACTGAAAACCAACTGTCAATAACATACAAAATAAATTTACTGAGCTCTAGGCATATCAAAACCATAGTTTGCAACCTCCCCTTATATGCCAGCCCTATAAACAAAGAACATGCTTCTTTAACCATAATCTCATTTCTCTATGACACTAAAGAGAGATTGAAGCTGTAATAAATGAGTTCCTTATATTTCCACCTGCTTGTTTGTTGTGGATTTTGATCCATCGTTTGAGATAAGGGATTTTCATTTGGTCATCATAATTGAAAACCAATTGTCAAGATTATACAAAATAAATTTATTGAGCTCTAGGCGTATCAAAACCATAGTTTGCAATATCGCCCGATATTGATTCGATGCCGCTGGTACTGATACTGACCGATACCGACATCGATGGCCTCTTTTTCAGTCAATTCGACAAAGAAAATTGAATGAAAAAAACCAATAAGTAAGGCTGTAAAGGTATAGTATGGTTGTAAAAGCATATAAAAGAAGAAAACTTATCTATCGTAGGTAAACCAATCGACAAGGGTGACTACAATTTCATTCAACTTCAAAATTACTAAGAAACAACACATGAAATACTTAAATTATGCCTAAATATATAAAATATTTTTTCTAAAATTTTAATAGTTATTTATTTTCCGATAAAAAAAAATCCAATGCTCCGATCCGAAACTGCAGATATTGCCGATACAGCCGATCCCGATACTCATAGAATTAGCAAGGGTCTGACACCGATATTGCGAACCATGATCAAAACCAAGAACTATCACATATATCTTTGAATTAATCAACCAATTAAGCAAGAACTGTCACATGTATCTCCAAAGTTCTAATAGTGTGAACTTTTGTTATATGCAATGCCCCCATTTATCACAATCATGTACTACTGCAGAGGAATTGTTATAACATGGGAAAAAGAAGCAAGTAAATGTTACAATACCTCTTTTGTGATAGAACTTCTACATGCAATGAATACTTTATGACTGAAGGTAGCAAGTTTGAAGCCAATATTTTCTAATATAGTTTAAAATATTTGAGCAACTTCGGAACGTCTATAATTATGGTTTAGCAGATGTTAAAAATCTGTCCTAAGGGCCAACGAAAATAACTAAACAAGTTGACAGAAACATCTTTAGATACCTAAAAAACCAATACAGATAAAATTATAAACTTATTTTGCAATGAAATTATGAAAAATCCCAAATCATTTGCTTTACCTCTGCTACATCATCCTCTCCAACAACTCCAAATGGACTAATTGTCGCGCCAAATCGAGCGGCCATCCTTACGAATTCAAGCTGATCCAGCCAAAACAATTTGTATGCTTCACCTTGCTAACCATATGTTTGTTAATTATAAAACTAAAAAAAAGGAGTTGAGTGTAGCAGTGCTTGCTGTTGTGGGTGCACATGCATATTATAGAACATTCATTGTGCTTCCATATATGAGGGTATTACATATGACGTACAATAAAAAAAAGATTTAGGATTCAATCAAGGTATAACTTTATCTGATGGAATCATTCTAGGCCAAATACTACTAACAAGGTAGTTAATCCTTGGGTTAACTTTTTGAAGATTAGTTAACCATGTAAGATGTAGCTCTACTTGGGCAAGAAATTCACCATGGCTGATTTGCATTAGTAGCAGAGCTGGTCCTCAGAATATTGGGGCCCTGGGCAAATGTAAAATATAATATTCTTTTACTATACTAATTATATTACTTAGAAAAAAATCTCAATAGTTATAAAGATTCTCTTATATTTTTTTTGCCAAAGTTAAAATAACCATTTGAAAAACACTTCTTCCTCATATGTTTCAAGAGTGTACTTAACATTTTTTTACAAGAAAGAAATCTAAATTTATGTATTCGTCCAAAACCATCCTTAGAGATCCAACCTTAGATAAATCGAATGATGTGTCATCATCCTCATTAGCATATTTCTACTACATAAGGAACATATTAAGTAGCCTCTAATCTCATCAGCGAGATAGTCAAGTTACACAATATGATGAACAGACAAAATAAGCAATTGAGTTTAGAGAAGCATATGTCATAAGTAAGGACAAGTTATATAAGAAACAGTGTCACATACAAGCACCATAAGCAAGTAGTATGTATGATAAGCAGGATTCAACAAGATTTTCAGTTAAAAGAAGCAGTTTATGGTTATATACCTCCTTCCCATAACCAGGATTTATATAAGTCAAAATCAGATCTCGATACTAAGAAGGAAATTTCATGAGAAGGAAATGGCAAAGTAGGCATACTTGGTGGTTATACAATTGGATAATCACAAAAAAAGTTTCCTTTCTTTCCTTCTCTCCACTACTAAGAGAGTAGATTTGCAGTGAGCAAAAAAATTATTTCCTTCAATGACATGAGTGCAATATTTAAGTGTCCTCAGCTTTTCTAATACACTAACTAAAAAACACATCGAAATTTCTCCAATCAGTATAACCATCCATCCTTTGTTATCATTACTGCCATATTCATCGGCCTAATCACAAGCGTCAATAGCCTATATCACAAGTGTCCTAAGTGCATTTTTTTGCATAGAAGAACTACTAAGCTCTTTGTTATATATGCTAATAATCACACATGTTTTTAAATTTTCACCAAAGCTAACTTAAATGATGAAGATACTGAAGCATGTCTAAATGCCAAGAAATCATAGAAATCCCATAATATGTGCAGTGTTTGTGCCCGTATACCAAAATGTAGCTAAATAGCCTTATTGTATTTTTAAAACAAGGTTTAAGAACATAAAATAAAGATCATGCAAAAGAACAAACATTATAAGTCCAGCATTGCAGAACACTAGAGATGAATTTATTGTAAAGTGGATGGCAAAAATATGCACTACAGTTGATACAAAGTAGGAAAATATTAGCATGTCAAAATATGAAATATCATCAAGCACAACTAATGAATTAGCATATCTCAAGAAAAGAAAGAAGAAATAAATCAACATCTGAATGGCGCTATACAATATACATTATTCTTCATGGCCCCAGATTCTGGCAAGCATAAGTTGTTGAGTCGGCCAGCCATTTTCCATCTCTAAACCTTGTTTACATCATCCAAAATTCTTGGCTTGATGTCTATAGTCCTCAAATTGATTGTCCCCTGAAATACATTAAATGTATAATTTAGCAATACATGTTGATAAATAAAACCAACCATAACAGAAAATTGGAGACACACCAAGCTACCCAATAGAACAAGTGATGTTATTCTATTAGAGCAATTGAAATTAGTAGAACATAGCCAGAAACATTTGATAAAGTTCTTAGAAGCATTATGTCAAATAGTTGATGAGAATATGTCATCTTCCATTCAGTACTAAACCTTTTGACAAAAATAATATAGGTAACCATAACCCCGAGAAAGAGATATCGATAACCATATGCGAGGTCCAGGTGGTCGGAGGGAAGAGATCCTTGTAACCATTCCTGGAAATCAAAAGAGAAAAGAATTGAGAAGATGCAACTGAACGATGAAGGAAATAGAAGACTTTTACAGTTGCATTTCCTGAGGAGGGCATCTATGATCTACCTTGTGGAGTCATCTCCGTCCACCAACAACATCCACATATGGCAACTAAAATGTTCAAATCCCATACATATAGACAATCCTGAATATATTTAATACTTTTTGCACCTCCATATCTACTTCTCAAGTTCTAATACAGTAACGAAAAGATACACGTGGCAAAGTGATCCCAAATTAGAGTTAACAGTGCATTTCTAGCTTGCTGTGCTACATGCACAAGCATGTTGCTGACATGTTGTGCCTTTCAGATTCAAAATGAATCTTAATAGGCAATCCCTACATGTTATACCATTTCCATATCTGATACTCTATCAAGAACCAAATATCATGCATCTCTAATATTCCAACCATGAGCCAAAAATTCCTATATTCTAAAAATAATGTAGCAATAACTCAATTGCAATATAATCCAACAGAGAAATGAAAGTATAATGATTGAGGATATAACACATGATTATGTAAGAAATTCTATCATCACATCATAATAGGTTTGGGTATCGACCATGAGAAATCTCCATAAAAGAATTGAAACATTTTATCACAAACCACCAACATCATGCCAAATTTTTGCTACTTGTGCCAATTTTATAGCCAAAAGACTAGATATAAGCCAAAAAGGGCCACACCATACAACCTAGAAGGGTAGTTGAGTGTATGTAGACATACCTTAAAAAGGAACAAAATAACAATTATCATCATCTAAATGTAACCTTTCATGAATGGGATCAGAAATGGGGCACGAGAAGTTCCATTAAATAATTGGCAAATTCAATGAATTAAAAAAAAATCAAATTCATGTTTTAGTTGTCATATTACCTTGACTAGACCAGTTTGAGCTAAACCAACTTCTATATTTATAATCAGGCATCTGATATCATTCTCATTAGTGCATTCATACTGTGTCATGAGGCTTGGGTCTGTTAGAAGAACAAGATCCTTGGTTATTTAACTCCTTAATTTATAAGAAAATGACCTTCATGTTGGCTTGCCATAATTCAGTAACCAAATCTATGCGCTCTTGCAATAATCCTCCTCCTCCTCTTGAACAGATGAGCACATTTCTATTGGGGTCAATTCTGGAAAAACATAACAAGAACACAATTATTTGGTTAAGAGTGTAAGTAAGCAGTTAAACTATATCAAATTACTTAGTACATAAAAGTAGGAATACTAAACCCAAGAACTTGCACCCATGGGACCTGAAATCAACTAGGCATTACAAAGAATCTTCTCCAGGGAAACATCATACATACTTCTAAGTTTTAGTCCCAGCCTTCTTCTAATCTCCTCCCATATGCATTTAGAGTAAGCAACTAAAAAAATTCATGTTTTATGGATTCGTCAACAGATTCACATAGTTCAAACAAATTAGAGGGAAATTCATACCCGCTTTTCAGTATATCTTTTATCATAATATAGATATTTAAGATCTAATATAATATACATGTGTTATAATATGCATATATAACATATTTTGAACGATAACAATGGGTGGGTTCCAGAGCTATGACTACATTCCTCCATTATCTAGATATAGACAGTTAAGAATAACGTTCGGGGAGTGACGGGAGGCTGTTTGAATAGTCTCGTCTAGTTGGAATGCTTAGTAGTGTATGTTGTAGGTGAAGAGGTACCATTGGCAGATAACATGTATGTCTTCAATAACAGGTCTAGGACAATTGTAGCTAGCCTCTACTGATCCTGGAACTTCAAATCCCATAATAATCGATTCTTCAATACTAGGTTTAGGATAATTGTATCAATTAATCAGTAAAATGAAAAAGGATTGAATGGTGCCAATGCAAGTAAAGGGAAATGCTTACAGTTGAATGATCATGATCTTGTAGTCTTCTGCCGTTCATGGTATCAAATTAAGAGCCTCTACTTGTGCTCCACTATCAAACCTAAACACAAAGTTGGCATAGTCCCAGAAGATTAAAAATTAAACACGAATACAAGATAACGTTGACCCAATAGACATAACATTATAGGGTCATGGTGCTTCAACAGACATATCATTTCATTGCCTCGATATTTTGTTCCAGCATTTCATCAAACAGGCTGCGGGCGTACCAAGTACTAGAGCCAAATGCCTACACTTTAATCGTGACAGAGAAAAATAACCTATAGATGTTCACAAGGCTCATCACTCCTTGTTATGGTCCAAATTCAGTGAACATAAGTAGAATGGCAAAAGGTGAAATGAAAAGAAAAACATCACCAAGGAGAATAGAAATTGAGTTTTAATAAACCTAATTTGGAGCTGCATCTTGAGCAGTAGTTGTGCGCCCCTCTTCGCACGGTCTGAACATCCCTCCTACACCATCAACAGCTGTTATATCACCATACTAGCCTCAATTTCTGTGGCTTGCCTCTCCTCCGTGTCGCCACCATCGGCATTAGCACCACCGTTGTGTGCTTTGCCGCCTTCTCCTTCCCTGTTGCCATTGCCCTAACTAGAATCCTCGTCGCTCATCGTAGTAGTGGTGGCGGTGGATAAGGACGCTCGGACGGTGGTCGTGGTGCTCCAGTTGAATCGAGGAGGAAGACGAGGGGGAGGGGGAGGGGGAGGGGAGGGGGAGTTAGGAGAGATTATCAGGAGGGGGTGGGATGATGTAGATAACACATTTTTTTTTCTATGTAACAATTTTATGTGAAATAAAAAGAGGGAAATCAAAAAATTTGGCACCTACAATTTTTCCATCTTGCCTTTATTGGGAGGAGAAAAAATTTTAGTACTAAATAAGTTATATTTATTGGGGTTCATATACAAAATATCATAAATAATATTATTTTTATTACAAAATAAATAGTTGTTTCAAATATTAATTTTTTAGGACTCTTCAAAATAAGGTATCTGGTAGTGTTATTATCCCTAAATACTTTTATATGTAGTGTATACCCAATTATAGATAATAAAAAATGAACAAATTTGAAACATGTACTAGTTGAGGATGAGTGAGAGATCTAGTTTGAGAAAGGGAGAGAGACCGAGGGAGAGAGAGATGAAGAGAGTGGAAGAAGAATGGGGAGATTTTGAGAGTTTTAGGGGAGAGAAGGAAAGACCTAGAGATTGAGAGGGGATGGAGAGAGTGAAAGACTACTTGTAAATTCTACTTACATGGGGCGTCAAAATAAAGTAAAAATAGCGGCATAAGTAATTTTAATATGACACCAAAAAAATGTTGCCATTACTATTTAATATTAGATGACATTTTAATAGTGTCATTAAATTATATTTACGTCATTTTAATAGTCTACCCCCCGTCGCTGTTGTTGGAGGCCTTGACAAGAGCGTTCCAGTCGATCAGGACTAAGTTGCCGGATTCATTAGCATAACTATTGCATTGGTATTGACAGGTGTGTCTCGATTATCTGGTACAAACACCTAAAAATCATGAATAAACAAAGAGTATATATCACCATATAAAACCTAGAAATGAAAATATAGAATATCTAGAATGGAAGATTTCTCACCATGATTAGTTAGCTTAGCTCACCCATGGTGGATCTCCAACGTATTCCTCTAGGGTTTGTGAGGAGTATAGGCGACTTGATGGTGGATATTGCTTATAATGTAAGGGAAGGCAAGGACGGTGATGATGGCGCTAGTGAAGAGGGTAGTAGTGGTGATGGCGCCGGTGAGGAGGGTGGTAGTGGCGGAGGCCAGGCTCTGGATAACTGCACTTTTTTTATCAAAGTGGTGGTTAGGTAGGAAAGTGAAATTAAAGGAGGAAGACGTAGAGGAGGAGAGAATTTGGTAACACTATTTTTTAGTTTACCATGGGGGATTTTAGAGGAATGTCAAATTGAGGGGAGGGAAAGCCAAATTTTGGTAACAATTTTTTTTATGTCACGTTTATTATTGTTACAAAAAATAAATTGAATAAAATTATAAAAGATTATTCTAGTAGTGGTTAATTAATTATTGTTACGATTACTGTCGTAACTAATTTGTAATGATATTAACCATTACGAATTGGAAAAAATAAGTATTACAAGTTGAGTATTTTGTTGTAGTGAGCTCTTGATGATGTTCGGGTCTTGGAACTGTTGAACTAGCTACGGTGCTGACAATTATTATATTGCTTATATAATGCATGCCCAGCACTCTGTAGTCTAGTCAGAACCAATTATAAGGATTAATTTTGCATATTTGTTGTGTCACATTCACTAACATGTTGATCGAAGGTGGAAAAAGTGCATAAGACATCCCAAATGCCCACGTCAAAGTACTAAGAAAAATAATCGTAGAAAGATTAAAGAAAGGAAGACTCTCCAGTTTTTTTTCGTTGAAAAATAAAGGGGGAACAATGTTCCTTGTGGAAAGAGAATCAAATTATTAAAATTTTCACTCAAATTCTTGCAACAAAACACACTTATGTTATTTATCATGTTTTATTTTGGGAAATACAATTAACAAGGAGGCTTTTACATTGTCCAAAGTTTTTAAAGATGTATAATAAAAACTATCCCTCAATTTATTATAGTGTTTAAAAATAAAATTTATAGCTTCCTTTATAAATTAAGCGTAATTTTGGTAACCCGTTTTAAAAATCTTTGGACATTGTAAAAGCTTCCATAACAATTACAATTTTTTAAATTTTAATTATTCATATGCTAGTGAGTCAAATTAAATCGTTACCAATACATATTTCATAAATTTTTTACTGAGTAGATTTTTCATACTTTATACATGAAAAAGTAGAAGACTGGTCATAGTACAAAAGAGAGGAGAGTATGCCCCAAACTTTTATTTAGCTTCCTTAGTCTTTTAAACTTTTCTGTTGCAAGTTGTAATTGTCACCATGTCCACTGCCACTGGACCATTTTTCGTAGGGTAGGGTCGTGAAACTTTTTGAAAAATGGTCAAAAAATGACTCATTGAATAGTAATTAGGTTGAATGATTCATTAAATAGCAATTGGGTTTTATGCAATTGATGTTATTGTTGGGTTATGCCTTGCTATTGTTTGGTTGTTGCAGTAAATTAATGCAACTAATATTTAGTGCGGTGCTTGCTTGCTCCCCCGATGTGCAACAGTTTGATTAATCTCACACAACATGTACATGTTGTTGCTAGTAACAAACTGACTTACTTTGTTCTTTTAAATTCTTTTTCAACTCAAGCAAATTTAAAAAAAAAGAATAAGGCACCATATACAATAATCAAAATTAATAATTTGTCGACTAGTCATAGCATGTAATAACTAATTTTAAAAAAAAAAGAAAAAAACTTTTGTATTCTGGAAAAATAAAAAAATTATGGGGAAATTCCTCCTCCCTCCACCCCCCACCACCACCATACACATGCACATACACTTAAGAAACGTGTAACTTATGACGTAGTCTCTTTTTGTGTCAAACATATGGATATGGATATGCAATTTAAAATAGTGAAGATAAATACATTCACAACGTTTATTTCTAGTGGCAAAATAATGACTTTTATAATATTTTATTAAAGTTGTTAAATATAACCCTTTTATAATATATTTTTAACATTGTAAAAAGATAATACATACACAACATTTATATAAAGTGGTAAATAAAATTAATTTTACAACATTGAATAAATATTGTAAAAGATAGAAAGTTTACAATAGTTGATAAACATTGTCGAACATGATATTTTTACAATATTTTTAAAACATTATCAAAAGTAATAACTTTGACAACATAACATAAATGTTGTTGAAACTAATAAGTTTTACAATGTTAATAAAATATTGTTGAAGACAGTAATACACAACTTTTTTGAATGACCATTGTAAAGCCTTAACGTTTCAATATAAAACGTTGTTTGCATATATATTTTACAACGTTTTTACAATAAAGGTTGTAGGAGACCCCTTTTTTTACAACGTTTTTAGGATGTGTTGTAAATGAACAGTTGTAAAAAGGATTTTTTTTTCTTGTAGTGAACATGCTAGATATTAAAAACTATTTAGGAAACATGTTACCGAAGTGATTCTAGTGAGCACACTTTTGTTGGTGTAATTGCATGGAAGATGACCTTTGTAGCTTTGCAATCACCAACATGTTCAATGGTTCTATTTGATATGAGAAGCTTCACCTGCAATATTAGGTGAAGACTTTGGTATCCAATACTTGGATCCACATTTGTTAGCTTTGGGAACCCATTTGCACAAGTTTATATCAACTAGTTTTCTAATCTGATAACGATTAGAAACGTGCCCATTCATACCACAATAATGACATAAAGTATTAATATTAGTGCTATGTGCAGCAGTATGAGAACGTGCAATGGTGTGATATGATGTACGTGGATACTTGTAATAGAAAGCATGGTTGTGTGAAGCTTTAGCTTTGTTTGCCTCATTTGTAAAAGATCTGTCTTGTGTGACTTTGTGATGTGTCACGTGTCTTGTGTTAGACTGAGTAATAGGTTGTACTACCTGTTTTTCCAGTCTAATCTCTAACTTTTTAGAGTTAGCACAAATCTCATCATATTTAGCAGAAAGAGCATCAATTCTACATGAAGCAATTGAATACTTCTTCTTTTCAGATTCTAGTTCCTCCTTAAGTTTAGCATTTTCTTGAGTGCTTTTCTCAATGCAATCAAGTGCCTCATGCAATCTAAACTTAAGTGTGGAAATCTCAGTAGAATTATCAGAAGGAGAAGTATTTCTAGCATCATTCAATAAGCAAGTAAGCTTTTTATTCTCACGCTTATAGGATAGAATATCCTTTCTAGCTTGCTTATACTTATCAAATACTTTCTTGTATTCTTCTAATAGATCACTAAAAGCGTCAGATAACTCATCATGAGAAAGTTCACTCTCTTCATAAAAAGAATTATTTTGTACCTCGTTAGATATTGTCATTGAGTATATATGTGTAGCTTGACGAGGTCTTTCTTCTTCTTCGGAAGCGCTTGCTTCGCTTTTACACCATATGCTCGTGCTAGCGTACTTGTAAGACGATGATCTTCCTTCATTTGATTGTTCATAGTGACTCTCCTTTCTAGAAGTAGTACAATCTTTTTGGATGTGATCTATCTTCTTGCAGTTGTCACATACAAGCTCTTCTTCGTATAAGGGATTGTAGTGTACCTTAAATCCCAATTCAATCATACACATATTTGCATCATTATGAAGACTATCCTCCTCTCTGGAGTTGCTAGCTTTGCTTTCATACCTGCACTCATAAGTAGCTTCAAGAACTTTCTAAATTTTATGAGATATTGTGCAACTAGTAATAAGATTGAATACATTTGTGTCTACAACACAATAAAAGATATGCGTAGCTTTTGCATCAAGGCTAGCTAACTTCTTCTCTTTCTCTGTGTAACTATAATAAGGCTTGTTGATTATAGAGGATGTGAGAATAGAAGTGATTGTAGACTTTTTGTAGCCATTGACAACAATTGACCATAAGTCAAAATCTAGAGACTTTAGGTAGAAGCTCATTCGTGTCTTCCAATAACTATAGTTTGTTCCATCAAATAGTGGGAGTCTATTTGTGGATTGATCTTCAATTGTCAAGTACATAATTGCCATATGTGATATAGTGATCTATGTAACTGTAGTTATATAATAAAGAATATAATAACAGAGTTACCTCGCTTTACCTGTATAACCAGCTCTGATTCCAATTGTCGGAGCAATTGGTATGAGCAATAATACCTCTATAAGGAGCATCTGCTCTGATACCAATTGTAGGACCGATTGTAGGAACGAGTTGCAAAGTACAATACTCTAGAGGGGTTGAATAGATTAGGCAGCGGTAATTAACTATTTAAAAATGTTAGTAACAAGATCACATAATATATCACAGATATGTAAATAAAAAGTAGAGAGTAGAGAGCAAACGCAAACATAAGGATGTATACTAGTTTTTCTCTTATGAGGACTAGTCCAGTTGGAAGAACTCTAGCTTCCAGTTGAATTTACTATGGAAAATCACCACAAGTTTTCATCCGAAGTTCTTGCAACTTCTACAACGCGAGCTTTGATCCGAAGTACTCAACCAACTTTAATTGTGAAGTGTCTATCTTTAATCAAGCCTCTGATTACAATCACTCTAAAACTTCTAGACCGTACCGTACTGGCAAATCGACTAGAGGAATGTCACTGGCTTGGGATTTGAAAGTGAAAGCTCAGAACACTTTGGAAGAAGTAGTAGGCTTATAGAGAAGAGATATGAAAGTGAATTGGTGTGTTGAAATGATCGAAATCCTTCTCTATTTATAGTTTTTCCAAAGGCAGATTTCTGACAGAATTCGGGCAGAATTCGGACAGAACTCTATGAGAAAATCTCGGCAAGATCCGTAACCGCAGGAGGACCAAGTTCAAAATCCAACGTCCACTAACCGAACTCTGGCCGAATTTGGGCCGAACTCGGGCCAAATTCTGGCCAAACTCGGGCCAAATTCTGTTAGAGTTTTGTCAAGGTTTTTGCAAATTGATTTTGGGCTTTTTGAAAAGATCAAGCAGTTAGGAAGTAGTTTTGGGCTTTTGTAAGTGGGCTTGTTTTCAAAAATGAAAGGGTATTTAGAAAATGTGTCACTCCCCATTCCCGGAATACGTAAATTTTTGATTTTTCCTGTATATGGTATCTGGCACCTGTATCTTGAATGTATGTATCATGTATTTGTAACTAACCATGGCATGGGACAGTATCTCGTCGCGGATTAGTGCGCCACCCCTTGTCCTTGTCTGGTTGTAGGCGTGGTTCACTGTTTCGATGATAAGATTTCTGAACCGTGTTGTGGTTAGAATTTTATTTAATTAATTTAATTAGTTGTATTATGTAGCAATTAACATGTCATTAGTCACATGGCTAAGAGCATGCTTAAGCTTAGGGTTTCTTTGAGTCAACCCAACCCCTATATATATTCTCTTCCACACTCTCTCTCCTCATTCACTCTTTTATTTATTTTCCTCAAGCAAACTTTTAGGCAAGTACATCTTGCACCAAATGGAGAAATTATTGCATTTTTATTTCTTGATTTTTCTTTGATATTATTTGTCTATATTGTTCTTCTCTTCATTCTCTACAAGTTTAGTTCTTGGAGTTTTTGATTTTAATGGCTAGTTTGGTGTAGATCTAAGTTTCTAAAACTAGGGTTCTATGGGTTTCCATGGTTTTGATCTATCAAACTTGGTTGTTTTCGAAAACTAATGGTCCTATGTTGTAGGAAATTCAATTCTATCCAATTTTGACCTTTGAAAAGTTAGATTTCGACTTGTTTTGAGAAAGTTATGGCCAAAACAATTTTGGTCAAACTTCTATGTTCATCTGTCCTGATTCTGGCAGGGATGATGAATAGTGCCGAGCCGCATAAGGATGATGCATAGTGCTGCATAGTGCCGCATAGTGCCGAGCCGCATAAGGATGCTGTATAGTGCTGCATAGTGCCGAGCCGCATAAGGATGATGCATAGTGCTGCATAGTGCTGTATAGTACCGAGCCGCATAAGGATGCTGCATAGTGCTGCATAGTATCGAGCCGCATGAGGATGCTGCATAGTGCTGCATAGTGCCGTATAGTGTCGAGCCGCATGAGAATGCTGAATAGTGCCGCATAGTGCTGAATAGTGCCGCATAGTGCCTACTTTGGCTGTTTTTGGCTATTTTAAGTCCTATTTGGCTGAATTGTGGCCAGAATTTCTCCTAACTCCCAACATGAAAGTTGTAGATCTTTGTCTTGGCTTCAAGGACCTTCATGTCTCACTTTAACCTGAATTCACATGTGACTTTTATGTCACGAGGGGTCCACGTGACTTCCTGACTTGACCATGTTCCTGACCTGATTACCTGTATACGTGCTGATACCTATTCTAAGTGTGTATTGAGATACAATATTAGTATGTACTGCGGTGCCATTTAATGAGTGCACTGAGGTGTGACTCTACATGCTAAATGATTCTTCGTGTTATATGTCAATACATGTGTACCTTCCAGCACAGTCCTGGTAATTGGTCAGTAATAGTATTGTGGTAAAATGATTGTTGTTTGATGCATTACACTAAGCATGAATCTAGATTGAGCCGATGTGGATTCATACTTAGGGTATACGTACTATGGTACGATATATAGGAGGATGACCATGTGACCACGACATGTAATTCCAATATCGAGATAGGGTTAATCTAAGCAACTTAAATTGGTAGAAGCATTGGAAGGGAACAGAATCTCGAGATCGTACGTCACCAGCCGCCCTGGGTCCCGTCCTGGCGCGTCGGGTTGGCTGCCTCGGATACTGTATAGTCATCCGCACTAGTGGAGTGCAGTATCTGATTTATGACTGCCGAGCCAGCTCTTCCTATAGGAGAGCTGGAACCGTTACTACTTATTCTAGCGCGGTGGCCTTTCGAGGGACCGGTGCATTTCGTGCTTGCTTGTATATAATGGTTTGGCTAGCCCTGCTGGAATGCGATACGATCTGAGGATTCCTATATATATATACATATATTGCATTACTGGGATAACCCAGGCACATCATAGAAAGCCGTAGGATTGATTGGCCGCTTGTAAGCTGACTTGTTTGTGATATGTTTTCTTCTGTTAGCTACCGAGGAACATGGACTATCGTGGTGCGTGGTCCAACCCATGTCCTTGTTTGGTTGTTGGGTTGGGCTATTGTGCTGCGATAGGCTATGGACCGAAGTCGCGAATCAGAAGCCCTTTTACCTGCCCATGGTTATAGGATATATCTTATCTCGGCACGATATTGGCACCGTTTGTCCTTGTTTGGTTGTAAGGGTGTCGTATTGTCTCGATGATATGGTATAAGCCTATAACTCGTGAATCAGGTCTTATTTAACTAATTGGATTTATCTCACTCTTTTGTGCTCCCTTGTGGTACTTGCTATTCGGGGCCTGACCCCGCTGGTTTTGTTTGGCCAGATCTCGTAGCAGCTTCAGAGGATCCAGCCTTCCACCCGAACAATGGTGTACACCAGGAGTATGGGCGCCAGGGACCATGAGTGGGTTTCTTCTTCACCGCTCTGATATCTTCTATTTTGTACTTGGCGTTTAGCCACCGGCACCTGTTTAGCCGGCAGTTCTGAACACTAGTTTCCTTTACATAATTGTAATTAAATCAGACTGCAGCTGACTATAGTTATGTACTATTGACTCTCGGAACTAGCTCATCATTTTGTATAGCTAGACTCATGAATCATTCTGATGAAGCGTCGGGGACGCCTTACTGCTTTGTCTTATATGATCATTATTTACTGCTTTTTGTTTTGATTGATTGGGACATAGATGCTCTGTGGGAATAGGAGACCTGAGTGTAGCATGCACCCCCTAGTCTCTTGACAGCCACGATCGCCGTATGACGTTTATATACCTCATACGGTGTAGCTGGCCTAGTCTGTCTCAGTATTCCGGTACTGGGGCGTGACAAGGTTTTAGTGGTGGCCCATGCAAGGTCTGTTTTTCAGACTTGTGGGGTGTTGCGATTATAGGAGTCTCAATCAAAACATGTTCCCCTTGATCTCCTGATTCGTTTTCTCTTTCTCCCACCTTGATTGCTAACTTGATTGTCATCCTCGAATCCTTCCCGTCCTGTCTTTTGATACCTTGTATCCTTTCCTTTAGGGTCACATCATTCTCGGCTATTGGAGGAGCCGGCATGGGAGAGAATCCAGTAGACCAGGGACCAGTTGGAGATCAGCAAGGGGTAGCCCCTCTACCTGGACAGATTCCCATCGAGAACGTTACCGAGCATGAGCCAGTTGAGCTACAGAGGCCAGAGGATCCCGTACCTCCAGTGATGCCGGTAGTACCAGTAGCATTAGATGCGCCGGCACTATTGCAGATTATTAGAGGGTTATTGGAGACCCAGCAACGCCAGACGGCAGCCCAACAGCAACAACAAACCCGACAGCAAGAACAGAATGTGCTACAGAATCAGGGGTTGCAATTAGCCCTTGAGAGAAGTGTCAGGAATGATTCAGGAGCGTCCGAAAGGTTTTGTCGACTTAACCCGAGATATTTTGACGGCACGGAGGATGCCATCACGGCGGATGCTTGGCTTCAGGATACAGAGGCCATATTAACCGCAGCAAAGGTTCCAGCAGAAGAGAAGGTTGACCAGGTCAGACTTTTACTTCAGGATCTCGCCCGCGATTGGTGGGCATCGGAAGAGGTTGGAATGAGGCATCTTGTTCCCTGGGATAGCTTCAGTACCAGATTCAAGGCCAAGTACTTTGGCATGATAGCGCGGTATGAGCTACAGCAGAGGTTTATCAGTCTCAAGCAGGCTGGTAAGACGGTGGATGGTTATGCAGCGGAGTTCTGCAGGTTAAGTAGGTTTGCTCGGATGATGGTGGCGACAGAGCCAGAGAGAGCAATGAGGTTCCAGCAGGGACTTCACCTAGAGATTTTATAGCTGGTCGAGGGGCACGACTACCAGACATTCGATGCAGTATTGACGGCGGCTCAGAGGCACGAGCTTACTATTCAAAGGTTATCAGCAAGGACTGGGGGCCAGAAGAGGTCTCATACGCAGAGTGCTGGGGGAGGAGCAGTACCACGGACGTCAGCACCAGCTCCTGGCGTCCGAATTCGTGATGCAGTACCAGTCACGACAATTGTGACTGCACCAGTTCGACAGCAGCAACAGAGGAACCAGCAGCAGCGTCAGGAAGCACCAGTGGGTTGTACTTACTATGGTAAGGAAGGGCACACTAGGGATGTGTGTCGTTCAGCTAATGGATTATGCTTGAGGTGTGGCAGTCCAGACCATAGGATTGCCAATTGTCCTATGATGCAGAGACCAGGAGGGCCAGCTCAACGGTTTTCGGCGTTGCCAGCTCCAGAGGTAGCACCGTATCAAGGGCCAGCACTAGCAGTGAGGCCACTAGCCCAGCGTCTATTACTGATGCAAGCTCAGATGTACCGACAAGCGCAACATCAGGTTGGACAGCAGGGCCAGGGAAGACAGGGACAAAGGCAAGAAGAATTTGGAGTATTAGAGCAGAGGTTGGCTGAAGGCGGTCAGATTTTGGGTAAGTTTTGAGTATTATTTATTATAATTCCTTGAGTTCTATATTCGAAGAGTGAAGGCGACTTTCTCGTCTCACTCATTTGCTCTCGTATCATGTGATACGTGATATTCATCATGTGTCTTGATTACGAGAGTACGTCCTGGGCAGAGTCTCGTTCTTGATTTAGTCATTGGTACCGACTTATCTCAAGCGTTGACCCTTGTCCACTTTGGGAGTCAGTGTTGGACATAGAGGACGAATTCCTACCTGACTTGAGAGGCATATTTTATTCGTATGTCTCCGATCACTTTCCTTCTATGGTATGATTATTGTTTGTGCTTTTACTTAATAGTTCTTTCTTTCGTAATCTGTTCATATGTTATGTGTTGTTTGATAATTGTGCTTGCATTATGTCATGAGTGTATTTCGTGATCTGAGAGCGCGTTCGACTAGCCTTATCGAAATTCCGAGGACGAAATTTTTCTAAGGAGGGTAGAGATGTCACTCCCCATTCCCGAAATACGTAAATTTTTGATTTTTCCTGTATATGGTATCTGGCACCTGTATCTTGAATGTATGTATCATGTATTTGTAACTAACCATGGCATGGGATAGTATCTCGTCGCAGATTAGCGCGCCACCCCTTGTCCTTGTCTGGTTGTAGGCGTGGTTCACTGTTTCGATGATAAGATTTCTGAACCGTGTTGTGGTTAGAATTTTATTTAATTAATTTAATTAGTTGTATTATGTAGCAATTAACATGTCATTAGTCACATGGCTAAGAGCATGCTTAAGCTTAGGGTTTCTTTGAGTCAACCCAACCCCTATATATATTCTCTTCCACACTCTCTCTCCTCATTCACTCTTTTATTTATTTTCCTCAAGCAAACTTTTAGGCAAGTACATCTTGCACCAAATGGAGAAATTATTGCATTTTTATTTCTTGATTTTTCTTTGATATTATTTGTCTATATTGTTCTTCTCTTCATTCTCTACAAGTTTAGTTCTTGGAGTTTTTGATTTTAATGGCTAGTTTGGTGTAGATCTAAGTTTCTAAAACTAGGGTTCTATGGGTTTTCATGGTTTTGATCTATCAAACTTGGTTGTTTTCGAAAACTAATGGTCCTATGTTGTAGGAAATTCAATTCTATCCAATTTTGACCTTTGAAAAGTTAAATTTCGACTTGTTTTGAGGAAGTTATGGCCAAAACAATTTTGGTCAAACTTCTATGTTCATCTGTCCTGATTCTGGCAGGGACGATGAATAGTGCCGAGCCGCATAAGGATGATACATAGTGCTGCATAGTGCCGCATAGTGCCGAGCCGCATAAGGATGCTGCATAGTGCTGCATAGTGCCGAGCCGCATAAGGATGATGCATAGTGCTGCATAGTGCTGCATAGTGCCGAGCCGCATAAGGATGCTGCATAGTGCTGCATAGTATCGAGCCGCATGAGGATGCTGTATAGTGCTGCATAGTGCCGCATAGTGCCGAGCCGCATGAGGATGCTGAATAGTGCCGCATAGTGCTGAATAGTGCCGCATAGTGCCTACTTTGGCTGTTTTTGGCTATTTTAAGTCCTATTTGGCTGAATTGTGGCCAGAATTTCTCCTAACTCCCAACATGAAAGTTGTAGATCTTTGTCTTGGCTTCAAGGACCTTCATGTCTCACTTTAACCTGAATTCACATGTGACTTTTATGTCACGAGGGGTCCACGTGACTTCCTGACTTGACCATGTTCCTGACCTGATTACCTGTATACGTGCTGATACCTATTCTAAGTGTGTATTGAGATACAATATTAGTATGCACTGCGGTGCCATTTAATGAGTGCACTGAGGTGTGACTCTACATGCTAAGTGATCCTTCGTGTTATATGTCAATACATGTGTACCTTCCAGCACAGTCCTGGTAATTGGTCAGTAATAGTATTGTGGTAAAATGATTGTTGTTTGATGCATTACACTAAGCATGGATCTAGATTGAGCCGATGTGGATTCATACTTAGGGTATACGTACTATGGTACGATATATAGGAGGATGACCATGTGACCACGACATGTAATTCCAATATCGAGATAGGGTTAATCTAAGCAACTTAAATTGGTAGAAGCATTGGGAGGGAACAGAATCTCGAGATCGTACGTCACCAGCCGCCCTGGGTCCCGTCCTGGCGCGTCGGATTGGCTGCCTCGGATACTGTATAGTCATCCGCACTAGTGAAGTGCAGTATCTGATTTATGACTGCCGAGCCAGCTCTTCCTATAGGAGAGCTGGAACCGTTACTACTTATTCTAGCGCGGTGGCCTTTCGAGGGACCGGTGCATTTCGTGCTTGCTTGTATATAATGGTTTGGCTAGCCCTGCTGGAATGCGATACGATCTGAGGATTCCTATATATATATACATATATTGCATTACTGGGATAACCCAGACACATCATAGAAAGCCGTAGGATTGATTGGCCGCTTGTAAGCTGACTTGTTTGTGATATGTTTTCTTCTGTTAGCTACCGAGGAACATGGACTATCGTGGTGCGTGGTCCAACCCATGTCCTTGTTTGGTTGTTGGGTTGGGCTATTGTGCTGCGATAGGCTATGGACCGAAGTCGCGAATCAGAAGCCCTTTTACCTGCCCATGGTTATAGGATATATCTTATCTCGGCACGATATTGGCACCGTTTGTCCTTGTTTGGTTGTAAGGGTGTCGTATTGTCTCGATGATATGGTATAAGCCTATAACTCGTGAATCAGGTCTTATTTAACTAATTGGATTTATCTCACTCTTTTGTGCTCCCTTGTGGTACTTGCTATTCGGGGCCTGACCCGCTGGTTTTGTTTGGCCAGATCTCGTAGCAGCTTCAGAGGATCCAGCCTTCCACCCGAACAATGGTGTACACCAGGAGTATGGGCGCCAGGGACCATGAGTGGGTTTCTTCTTCACCGCTCTGATATCTTCTATTTTGTACTTGGCGTTTAGCCACCGGCACCTGTTTAGCCGGCAGTTCTGAACACTAGTTTCCTTTACATAATTGTAATTAAATCAGACTGCAGCTGACTATAGTTATGTACTATTGACTCTCGGAACTAGCTCATCATTTTGTATAGCTAGACTCATGAATCATTCTGATGAAGCGTCGGGGACGCCTTACTGCTTTGTCTTATATGATCATTATTTACTGCTTTTTGTTTTGATTGATTGGGACATAGATGCTCTGTGGGACCATAGGAGACCTGAGTGTAGCATGCACCCCCTAGTCTCTTGACAGCCACGATCGCCGTATGACGTTTATATACCTCATACGGTGTAGCTGGCCTAGTCTGTCTCAGTATTCCGGTACTGGGGCGTGACAAAACGTGTCTTGGATAGCCTATTTGCCAGTACGATGTAGTTTACATCGTACTCCTAGACTCAATAAATATGAAAAATATATTGATCAAATAGGAAAACTAACAGCCCTTTGTATGACACCTTTCTTCAGATATTTAAGCAGACCTGAAGATGCCTTATTCTTTGACGACAGTCATCCAAAGATAAACAGATCTGAAAATCTGGATACCTCTCAGTGGCTTCGCCCCCGAACCTCCACGGGTGGCGCTGCCCCCTCGACCCCTGTCCGTTGACCGGACAGCAAAACCCCCGATGCGAGGTCCCGAATAGGTCGTTGGACGGTTCAGAGATATCTTCTTGTATAATGCCATGCATCTTTGGACCGTCAAATATTATTTATTACATATGTCCTGGTTTAATCATGCTTACTGCTTGTCTGCAAGTGCATGTTAGACAAACAAAACAATATGATGCAGTATGATATAAGCATAGCAATATGATATAGAACATTTAGGACAATACTAAGTTTAAGTAGCAACATGATAGTGATTACATGAATATTAGTGACATCACTAGTTATACTTAACTGATTAGCCATATTCAAAAACATGATATAATCATTGGGCTAACATAACCTACAAAGAAAACATGACATCTAACCTTCAATTCATAACCCAACATATGCATAAAGTAAGGTATCACATAGCTAACTAAATCATTTGGGAATTGGAAGTATTAGGACTGCTCCCCCCTAGAGTCAGTGTATTGTAATGCAGAACAAAATCTAGTATGCAGGATATGGAGAATGCAGATATGAAAGGCATGAAAAGTTAATGGACAAGTGGGAGTGAGTCTTGAGTTTAATATCTGAACATCAATTAGTGAACCCAAGTCCTAACTCTATCAATATATGGACTGGCTATTGGGAATGCAGGGAACAAGGCTCTCATAAACACAAGAACAGTATTGAAGTAAACTTAAATAAATGGGCATGTATTTTGAATGTGCAGGACATGACATGGATAAATTCTGAAGTAACCTATTAATAAAGTCCAATTGGACTGAACATCAAAGGGAAGTAGCCTACTACTCAGTGAAGGAAAGTGATACACTTAGTTGGATGAGGTAGGGACTAACCTATTACAAGGTGACTGCAGGATATGAACCAAAGGAAGATATAACAGTACTCTATTGGGACTCATGAATTGAACATAGGGATAGAACATGTCATGATGTGAATTGAACTAAGAAGGATTAAGGGAGGCTGAAAATCACTAGATAGGACTGAACACATAAGGATTGATACAATGTGAGTTCCCAACTGCAGAATGCAACAATAGTAGGTAATTGAACTCCTAACCACACACACACACACACACACACACACACACACACACACACATATATATATATATATATATATATATATATATATATATATATATATATATATATAACTCAACTCAAGCCTAACCAATACATCATAGCCAACCCCAACTCTTAAAATCTCTGATACGTACTGATACTAACTAATACATTATACTATAACCCTCAAATCCTCATAACTTACATTACTAACAAACGCATATATGCATACAAGTGTGAATGAGCAAAATGTATAATTGCAAGGGTGTCTATGAAGTGTGAGAGTGTCACATGGTATCCAAGTGTGTCAAGGCAGTGGATAATGTGTCATTAGTGTCAAGTATGAATGAGTGAGTGAGTGTCAGTGTGCAGACAGAAATGTAGGGGCATTACAAGAATGCAGTGGGTGAGTGCAAGTGTCCACAATAGTGTCAAACGAGTGTACAGAACCAGTGTCAAGGTGTCAAGGTCATGCAAATGAGGAGTGTCATAGTGTTCAGAGCAGTGTGTTAATGAAGTGCAAACAAGTATGTGTTAGGTGGTGTCACAGAGTGTCCAAATTTCATAGAGTGTGCAACTGTATCAAATAGCAAGTGAAGGCAAGCATCTGAACATGTACTGTAGTGTACAGCCTTGTTCGAGTGTCCAGGGAAGTGTCATCATGTGTCAAGTGTCCACACAAGTGTTCAGACATGAGGTATAGTGTCGTGTGTCATGGTGTGTCAAGAAGTGTATCAACATGTGTCCAAGTAAAGAGTGTCGCGTGAAGTGCTGCAGTACAATGGGTTCGACTGTGCAGAGATGAGATCTGCAGGACCTGCCACAGATCGAATGGGCTATGGCTCGAGGCCCCAAGACCCTGTTCACATGTCATTCATTTAGGATACCATATAGAGTAAATAGAAGGTGAATCGATCGAGAACAGAGGCTATGGCAGCAGGGGAATACTGTTCCCTGGCCAACCTCAGGGTGCAGTGTCCCCGTGTCCAAAACGAGTCGTCAAACCACATCAAATTCACCTCAGCCAACCAAAAATGTAATCTATATATCACAAACTACCCAAATATATAATTATTACAGAAATTGGAGAAAAAACATCCTATGAGATATTTCATCGAACACTTGAGACACGTATCTGATACTCTTGCGATACGCACCCCAAATGGATTCGAATTCGAACAAAACTTAGCATAATGTCGGGGGACCCTAAATGAATGCATCTATGAAAAGAAAATAGGAATTTGAAAGGTTTATAGGCTATTACCAATTGTGAGTTGGAATCCTAATAAAAATCCTCTTTCAAGGTTCTTCCACCAATTTCAATGGTCAAATTGCTCCAAATCCTTCCTAGCTAGCCAATAGAGACCTCCTCTACTCAAGGGGAGTAGTTTGCAATTGGTTTGGTTGAATTTGGAGGTGATTTGATAAAATAGGACAAAATTAGGGAACAACACAATTAGGGCTATGTAGGAGGGAACAACACAATTGGGGAACAACACAATTAGGGTTCAATTGGGGAACGAGTGCTATGTGTAGCAGTATGAGAACATATAGTGGTGTGATATGATGTGCGTGGATACTTGTAATAGAAAGCATGGTCATATAAAGCTTTAGCTTTGCTTTCTTCATTTCTAGATGATTTGTCGTGTGTGACTTTCTGATGTGTCACGTGTCTTGTGTTAGATTGAGTCATAGGTTGTACTACCTATTTCCCCAGTCTAATCTCAAACTTTTTAGAGTTATCACAAATCTCATCATATTTAGCAGAAATAGCATCAATTTTACATGAAGCAATAGAATACTTCTTCTTTTCTGATTCTAATTCCTCCTCAAGTTTAGCATGTTCTTGAGTGCTTTTGACAATGTAATCAAGTGGCTCATGCAATCTACATGTAAACCCCCTAAATTTTTACTACGATTTTATTTATTTATTTTTAAATTGGTATTGATTTCATCTTTCGTATTTGCTCGTCAAATACGAATATGTGCGAGGTACATATTTCTAGAAAATATTTTGATTATAGATTTTATTTATATAGTATAGTTCTCAAAATAATATATGATAATTATTTAATTACTTGAAGTTATAAAATACGTCCCGATCGCCAAAATATTATTTTATTTTATTTTTTATAATGAGCTATTTTATTTGTAAAAATATAAGTGCTAGTTTAAAAAATAATATTTTGTAAATAATATATTCTAGCTCATGCAAGTACATGAAATTTAATTCATGTATGTTATGATTTTTCCAAAAAGTAATTAAGATTATTTTATTGAATTGCAAAAAGGTATTTCAAATAATTAAATCTTTATTAGGATTTTTGAAATTATTTATTATTATAATTATTATTAGTTATTATAAAGATATTTTAATAAAATTATTTAATGTTTAATTATTTATGATAATTTAAATTAAGATTTAATTTATTGAACGTATTTAACTTATAGATATGATATATCTAGATATCAATTCAGATCGGATCAAATTTGGATTTGATTGATATCAATTTAATTAAATATACGATTTATCTAAAGAGGTTTAAATCAATACTAATCCATATCAATCTAGGAGTCCACCTCCTATATAAGGAGAGGCTCCTTGCTCATTCCTCATAATTTTCATCAACCAAAATCTACCATAGATGTGCGTGCACCGTATCGGTGTCCCAATTCTTCCGTGTCAGCCGTAACGGCCTCGGGTCCTACCCCGAGTGTCTTTCCAATAGGTTCATCTTTACAATTACATTTTTTCCTTCCTGTGTTCGATACTCCAGACACATCCAACCCGTCATCTTTTTCGTGTCCGACATATGGACACAATCCCCAAATCCTAAATTCCTAACCCAGACCTATCTCCGCCACTGCCGTCATCCCCATAGCCACTACCACTGTCGAACCCCGACCACCTGTAGTCCCGACCACCAACCTGTCTTCCCCGTCCCATCAGAAGCTAGCCCCCACAACCGCAGCACAACCACATCCGGCCACCTTTACCACGCACCTCGACAACCACCACCTTGACAGACCCCATCACCGCAATACCGCCACCATCACCGACACCACCACCGCCGCCTTGCCGAGCCCGCCACCCTTGTCTATCGGCCGGCCACCTCTGCCCAGCCTTCTCCCTCTTGTGAACCCAGCCAACCTACCATCATTATCACCATGCCACCACCACCTTCCGCGACTTCACAAAACCATGAGTGCAGCCCAGATCCAAAACCGGATCCATCGCACACTATAAATCCGACCACTGCCATCTCATCACCATGGCCACCGCCACCAACGGTGCCACCCCAAAAAATATACACCACCGTCACCAAAACCACCACCGCCAACCTAAACCAATACCATAAAGGAAAATAAAAACCCCTACCCCCTTCCTCGTCGGCACGCCGACGTCCGACCCTCGAGACGTCGTGGCGCCAGCGCCGCATGGCCAGGCTGCCTCCTCCGTAGCATTCACACGTGCCGCCGGGCGCATACGCGACCTCCACCGCTGGGAAGACCTCGCGCCTCCGTCTTTCCGAGCGCCGCCGCAAGCTCAGGCCTCACCTTCCCTCTGTTGTTCCCCAGCGTTCGCCGCACGACCGCCCGGACTTTGCAGGACGCGCGTGCCGCCCCGAACTTTGTCGGCCGTGCGTGCCGCCCCTGACTTTGTCGGCCGCGCGTGCCGAGCCTCCGCAACCTCTCTTTCCTCGGACTCCCCCTCACCTCTCAGGCCTCACTCACACTCTCCCATCTTCTCCTTTCTTATTTTTTTTTCTTGTACAAATAAAGGTGTGCTATTAACTCCTCAAAAAGGTAAAGACAGCAGAGACATCTGCCGTGTTTTCTAACTAATAGTTTATTATATTTTTGTTGTTATTATTATTATCTTTTCATATTATAGATATTTTTGGTTAAGAGTATTTATTATATTGGTATTAACATATGATTAATGCTAGTTACTTTTATGTATTAAGTATTGTTATTATATATTTTTTTAATAAAACATAATTTTACTTAGAAAACCTGTTTTGTTATACTTAGAAGTTTTGGCCTATAAAAAATATAGTTGCAAAACCATAAAATAATATTCGATATTTTAAATAAAATATAGCTTCTTATCTCAAATCATATTTTACAAAGTTGGGATTTTTTTTTCTAAAACCGATATTTACTTTTCAAGTATTTTTCTCTAAAAACTATTTTTAAGCTAATAATAATATACTTTCAAGTATTATAAATAGTTTCTAAAATAGTATACATATTATTTATCCAATTTCGTCCGATTATCATCATGTCCTTGACTAATCACATATTTTCTATTCCCTTCCAATTCTGAACTTCCTTATGTCGACCATAACTAACCTGACCGTTCTGGACTCGACCACTTTTTTTTTCCGTTGCAGAAAAGAGATCCCTTACCCCCACTTTCAAAAATGTTGAATATGAAGTTCGGGAGGAAGGAACCACCTGTGCCGTCATTGGAGGCCGTTTTGTGTAGGTGTAACACAAGGTCATATGTTGTGCCACCTTGATCATCGCACCACACCAGGCGTCGTTACCTGACAAGATACCTTGCCATTTGTTGTCTATTTACTTTAGCTTATATTTCATGCATTTATTTATTAATTCTTTTTTTTTGCAAATTAAACTGTGCTACATTGTCATAATTAGATACATTATACTGTGTAGTTCTATTTTCCATTATTTATTATTTTTATACACATTAAACTTAGATTTAAGGGACTACCCTTTGTTTGTTTTGCATTCATAGGCCTTGACATATTTGTACCACGAAATCGTGAGTCGCATATAGGACTCAAACATACGTAGCTGGCTGGCCACCGGTACGTATAAGCCGTGTAATAGGGTTAACCGCTAATAGTATTGCATGATAGTTTGACTTAGCGGTTATAGAGATTATGTGTTGTTAAGGGAACACTTAGGCATTGTGTGGGGAGAATATATCCTTATCGTATGGGCTACTATGCACATTTTCCTTGTGACCGTACGCTCCGCCGGAGATGCGGGTTGACGAACCCTTTATTTTATTGTTTACACGTTCGAGGAACGGTTATGCTTGAGGCCCCTGGTGCCTCAAGTGGGGACCATATCAATCCCATTTTAGCCAGAGAGCCCATGTGTTGGAGGGATGTTCTTAAATAGCATTCACTTAGAACGGTTAGGCTACCTTATCCGTTAGGTATAGGTACTTTTGGTTTGAGAACTTATATCTGACCGTGGCTTGGAACAGTAATTTGTCGCGGACTAGCTTGCCATATCTTGTCCTTGTTTGGTTGTAGGTGTGGCTTACTACTTCGATGAGAAGGTACTGAACCTTGTTGTGGTCCGGATACCATATTAGATTCATGGCATGGAAAGATACTTTATCGTGGATTAAGGTGCCATCTTCTGTCCTTGTTTGGTTGGGAGGATGGTACGCTAATTCAATAGTGGAGTATTGAACCATGTTATAATCCAATTGACTTATTTATTGAGTAGTTTATATTCAGTATTATTGCATGATATTATGTGTGTTGTTACGTTCCTCTAAGGACCTGGTGATCTCTCCAGGTGTGTGTTCTTGTCTCTTCGCAGGTGTTCTAGCCAAGGCCGTGATCTTTCTATTCCTTCGAAGATGATTGCTCTTAGACCGTCCATGTCACTCTTTGCCAAGTCATTTTTTGTTTATGTATTTTCTTTTTCTACTAGTTGGTAGTGGATTTGTCTCCGTCCAACATCATGTACAAAGACAAATTCTTGCTTAATTCTATAAAAACTTTATCTTTATTGTGGATGAGATTAGTTGTCATGGTTTCTACTGCATTTTACAGCTTACGTATATTTATTATACGACTGGCATGTCTACGTTCCTAGTCCTATGTATTTTGGGATTGGGCGTTACACTACACTCAGTAGAATTATCAGAAGTAGAAGTAACTCTATCATCATTCTATAAGCATGTAAGCTTTTCATTCTCACGCTTATAAGATAAAATATCATTTCTAGCTTGCTTATACTTATCTAATACTTTCTTGTGTTCTTCCAATTGATCACTGAAAGCATTAGATAACTCATCGTAAGAAAATTCATCCTCTTCATAAAAGGGATTATTTCGTACCTTGTTAGATAATGCCATTGTGCGTATATTTGCAGCTAGACGAGGTCCCTCTTCTTTTTTCGAATTGCTTGCTTCACTTCCACACCATATGCTCGTGGTAGCATACTTGTGAGACAACGATCTTCCTTCATTTGGTCATTCGTAGCGATTCTTCTCTTTAGTAGTAGTAAGGCAATATTCCATTTTGCGGCCTGATCTTCTGAAGTTGTAGCAAACAGTCTCTTCTTCAAATAATGGTTTGTGTTGCACCTCAAATCCCGATGCTACTATACAAGGATTTTCATATTCTTTGGAGTTGCTAGCTTCACTTTCATACCTGTTCTCATGAGTAGCTTCAAGCAATTTCCAGATTTCATGAGATATAGTGCAAGTAGAAATAAGATTGAATACATGTATGTCTACAGCATAATAAATAGTATGCATAGCTTTTGCATCAAGGCTAGCTAACTTCTTCTCTTCCTCCGTGTAACTATAATAAGGCTTGTTGATTACAGAGGATATGAAAATAGAAGTGATAGTAGACTTTTTGTAGCCATTGACAACAATTGACCATAAGTCAAAATCTAGATACTTCAGGTAAAAGCTCATCCGTATTTTCCTGTACGTGTAGTTGGTACCATCAAACAGTGGAGGTCTGTTTGTAGCACAGCCTTCACTTGTGAATTTCACAGTTGCCATGTGTGAATAAAGTGATATATATAACAGCAATATAGATAAGATTAATAACTGTGTTATCCCGCTTTACCTGTATAAACCACTCTGATACCAATTGTAGGGACGAATTGTAATACTCTAAGGGAGGTGAATAGAGTAGGCAGCTGAAATTAGCTAACTAAAAATGTTAGCAGCAAGATCACAGATAATATATCACAAGTAAGTAAATAAAAAGTAGAGATCAGAAAGCAAACGCAAACAGGACGATGTATACTGGTTTTCCTCTTGTGAGGACTATTCTAGTCGGAAGAACTCTAGCTTTCAGTTGAATCTACTATGGAAAAATACCGCAAGTTTTCATATGAAGTCCTTGCAACTTCTATAACGCGAGCTTTGATTCGAAGTACTCGACCAACTTCAATTATGAAGTGTCTTTCTTCAATCAAGCCTCTGATTATAATCTCTCTGAAACTTCTAGACCGTACTGCACTAGAAAATCGACTAGAGGATTGTAACTGGCTTGAAATTTGAAAATGAAAGAGCTTAGAACACTTTGGAAGAACATATTAAGCTCAGAGAGAAAGACGTATTTTAAAATAAGGAGAATTCTTCTCTATTTATAGTTTTTCCAAAAGGAGAATTCGGACAGAATTCGGACGGAACTCTTTGAGATGACTAAATTCAAAAATCAAACGACACCAAACGAATTCGAGCAGAATTTGGACCGAAATCGAGCCGAATTCTCCTGGAATCCAATGAATGATTTTTGTGAATTTTTGTAAGTCTGATTTTGGGTTTTGGCTGTTTGAAAAGTTTTAGCAGTTAGAGGCTTTTTGTAAATAGGCTATTTTTAAAACATGGGACATTCTGAAAATATTTTGGGATAGCCTATTTGCTAGCACGACTCGGTATACATCATATTCCTAGACTCAATAAATATGAAAATTATATTGAATATGAAATACAGACTCTTGTGGCAAAACAGCTTCAGTCTTGAACAGAATGGTAGAAGTTCTCAGCAAATTAGCAATTGTCTAAGTAGCCCTTATATCGAGACATGGTTAGATCAATTATTAAAATCAGGTTCGACCATGACCAATGGGCCAATAGACTGTACCAAGTGCAAGGACTTAATCAATCAATGCAATATCTCATTCATGTCAGTTCTAAATATAATCACAACAGAACACATAACTCTAAGTCCCCAACTCAATAAAACCACTCCTAAAACATTGCTAATTACTAGATAATCACACCAGTGGTAATCCCATAGCAAGGCACACTCAATACAAAGGCCAAAACTAAATTTAGAGCACTTGGCGCTCTTTGGGTTATTTAGTTAAATACTTGGCGTGCGTATCAGACACGTCAATGATACACACTCCAAATGAATTCAAACTTGATCCTAAACTCACTCTCATGTTCTAAATCATCATTAGAGCCTAACAAACCTATTTCATAAACCCTAGAAATCTTATTCTCAGATTTTTCCCAAAATGGGTTAAAATATAAAGAGGGAAATCTCCAAATGAGAGGAGAACGTCAAAACTCCTCTCCAGGGAAACCTAATGCATGGGGGTACCTAATGAATGCCTCTATGCTAATTTGATAGAATTTAATGGGTTAGAATGTTCATACTGTCGACCCAAACTGGGTCGCAGTGAACCTAATCTTGATAATTAACAAGACGATATCTATTATGATCTAATTTGTCACATCAAGCTCCATCAAGCTCCATCAAGCTTCAAAATAGACAATCACCACACATCAGCTCAAGACAAACATCATCAAAAATTGCTATAAAATGCTGCTGTTTACTTGTTCTCTGAGTCTGTATTTTACTTTTTATTGATTCTAGGCTATTATAAGTTGAGTCGCACTGAGTATCTCAACCCTAGACTTTATACCCAAAGCTCCACAAACAAAAATCCAAAAACCTGCCAAACCCAAAACAGCCCATTGAACATTCTGTCGCCAAGGAGACAGAGTTCAGGCCGAACTATGCCCCATACAGAGTTCTTGCTGAACTCTGCCCCCTTAATTTTAGGACCTAATTTTTAGGATTTATTGGTTGCTAGTTGTCTAATGGCTAAATATTTGAATATTTGGGACAGAGTTCTGGCCGAACTATGTCTCTTTGGACTAGTATATATAGGCCCTGATTTCTCTCTTTTTTAATCATCCAATCTTCTCATCTTCTTTTCTTCTATAGCCTATACATTCAAGAGCTTATTCTTATCTAACTAGCTACAAAACTTTCCAAGCCCCCAAGGTGCTCAGTGCGAGTCAAATAGAAGTTTGTGTGCAAGAGTTCCAAAAGATGTCACTTGAACAATTCTAAGTCTCGTCATCTGCGAATCTGTAAGAAGTTGGCGTGCTCTTCTGAGTAAAGGCACGTGGTTGTACAATATTTCACAAATAATGGATTTCAATCCTGAGCTAGAGTTCTCAGGCCTGGACTAGTCTTCCACGAGGGAAACCAGGTTAGAAACAGTTGTATCTGCGTATGCTTCTCTGATCTCTATTTATATTCCGCACTTATACTCTGATTATTATTTCTGTTGGCTGAACTTGAATAGAGTAATTTTTAATTGGGTATTATCGACACATACTCTATTCACCCCCCTCTAGAGTTGCCTACACGTACTTCAATTGGTATCAGAGACAGGTTCTCTTATATCGGATTAACATCCTAAGAGCTGATCCATGGCAACCACATAACCTATCTTTTCTAACTATGGTGAGGGACAGTCCACAAATAGGCCACCCCTATTTGATGGAACTAACTACAACTATTGAAAAACTAGGATGAGTTGTTATATTAAGTCTCTAGACTTTGATCTGTGGACCATCGTCACAGATGGTTAAAAAAAGCCTGTCAGAATAGCTGTCGAGGGGACTCTTGTTGAAAAACTCCACGACAAATATTTTGACCAGGAAAAGAAACAGGCAAGTCTAGATGCTAGGGCTAGTAATGTTCTCTTTTGTGCAATAGACATGACTAAATTTAACAGGGTCTCTACATGCTCCACCTCACACGAAGTATGGAGGCTTCTGGAGGTGACTCATGAAGGAACCACACAGGTTAAAGAATCAAAGATCAGTCGTCTGACACAAGAATACGAGGCATTTAAAATGAAGCCAAGTGAGACAATTACTCAGATGTTCACCAGATTCTTCGATATCGCTAAACCTTTATCTTCCCTTGGCAAAGTATATTCCAACCATGAGAAGATACGTAAAGTGCTAGGAGGATTGTCGAAGATCTGGAACCCCAAGGTTACGACGATTATCGAAGGAAATGATCTTACGGCTATGTCACTAGAAACTCTGATGGGCAAGCTGATGACGCATGAGCTCGACCTCAAAGATTTTGAAGAAACGGCTCCAAAAGAAAAAAAAAATTGCCTTAAGAGCTCATCGCTGAAGAACCATCACAGAGGAAACAGATGACGACGATTCTGAAGGTGACGATCAAGCACTCATAGTACAAAATTTTAAAAAGTTCCTACACTTCAACCGAAGGAAGAAGGAACAAAAAGACGATGAGGAAGAACCCACCTGCTTCGGATGCAAGAAGACGGGACACGTCAGAAAAGATTGTCCTGTAGCAAAGAAATGAAGCAGATATAAAAAATCATACAAGAGTCCAACCTCAAAAAAGTATGCCAACACTAGCATCTGGCACGAAAGCGAGGCCAGCGATTCAGACGAAGAAGAGGACTCTCCATAAGACACTGCAAATGTCTGCCTAATGGCAACTTCGGACAAGGTAAACGACTCTTTTGAAGATTTTTTCTTTGATGAACTGGGTGACGCCTAGTGATCTTCTTGAAGACCACAAAAAGGTTGTTAACAAGTATAAGCATGCTAAGAAAAAGATCAAGACCCATGGAATAGTTCGTTAAGAACTTGGACGTATGCGACGCGAGTTAAGTTGACGTTGAAATGGATTCAAAGTTGACCCTTGCGCTATCGAAATCGATACGCAAGGAAATGTTAGCAAGATGTGAGAACACAAAATGGGATAGGCCTACGATAACGAGATTTTGGAAGTAGCAATACGAGAATGTTAAACTAGTTGATCGTAAACTTCGCGATTGATCAGGCGAGGCGATAAAGTCATCGACGATTGTTTTGATGCGTATAGCATCTCGGATGTCGATCGCGGTTAGAATGACTCGAACTCAATACGAGTAGATGTTTCATGAATTTTGGAATCATCGACAGTAGTGTATGAATTACTCGGAGGATAGTTGTGCCTCAGTTGCACAAATAGAAATAATTTTGTCCAGATTTGGGTAGTCGCATAGAAATCGTCGGAACATAATTTGGCTCCGAAAATAAGATATAGCATGGTTCGTAGTAACTGTCCTTCATTAATAATCCATAATTATCGAACGTAGCTTCGGGGCAGCTGGCCCTAGAAGACTTGACTGCTAAATCAAAAAAAATATTGCAGAATCATAAGATGACCTATACAATGTCGCATATGAATTGCGTAGTGCATGTAGATGATAAGTCTAGGCAATTTTGATAATCGTGCTATACACGAGAGCAAGTGGTAAGAGAATGATGTAGGCCTCAAAAATGAAAGTCATGCTGAGTTGATCAGAACAAGTCACGCAGAGTGATCCGAGAAGCAGCACAAAAGATACGCTAAGTTCTGCCTGGCCATCTCCTTTAGAAGTCACGCAGAGACAGCTCAGCCATACGTCAGAATCATAATGACTGACAACACAGCAGTCGAGAAACGTCTCCTCGTATGCCACGTATGCACAGAATTCGAGAGATCATCGCCGTCTTTTGCGTGATTTTCGAAATCTTCCTTAGCAAGACTCACTCATCACCAAGTTGGCGTAACTTTGGGTCTTATCTTCATTTAATGCGGCTGACAATATAATCAATGTCAGAGATTTTGTGTCAGACGAAGCGTGCCAAATCAAGACAGCTGGCGGTTTGCGTGGATTCTGAACCTTCTCCTTCCTCAAAACATTTGCGTGACTTCTGAGTTATTCTTCTCAAAGCCTGCGTGAATTCTGAAGTATTCTTCTTCAAAGCTTGCGTGGATTTCGCCTTCAACAAGTCTGCGTCAACGAAACTGCGTGGATTTTTTGCCTTCAGCAAGACAGCGTGGATTTTATTTCAACTGGAGTACGTGGCAGCCATGCCACCGATCTCTCTCTCGCGTGCCCAGTAACTTGCACACGACCCATGCACTAATGCCATGTGTCCAACAGTTACGGGCCACGTCCAGTAACTACTCACTAACCCTACGTGTATTTAGAGTCTGCGTGACTTTTCAAATGCACTAGTGGTGAGGTAGTTATCTTTTCAGTTACTGTTTTGACTCTATAAATAGAGTTCTTTTTTATTCATTGTACAGATACATTGATATCTACTGTCAAAATTTTGAGAGCTTTTCTTCTTCGCATAGTCCAAAGGATAAAGCGATCGTCTTCTAGATCGGATTCCTACAGTTGTAATTTTCTCAGATACAAAATAAATAAAGTGAATTTATTTATGGAAAACAAATTGGCGACTCTGCTGGGGAAAACTATCTCCTCTTCTGAGATGGTAACAACTCAATGCGATACTTCATCTATCGGCTCGACGAAGAAGGTGATGACGATCAAATTCGATCAACTCGCCTATGAAGAAATGCAGCGGGCTAAGGGTGGCAAGCCCCTTCCAGCCTCCATTATCACTGCCAAGTCGAAGGGACACTCTGTCTATGTCCCTAAAAATCAGTTGGCAGTCAATGGTGAAGTCTCTGCCACAGTGTCTACTCCTAACACTGGCAAGAACTCCATTGCAAGCACGCACACTCTTGTGCGCTCGAAGATGACAGTAACTAAAAGTCACGTTGACAGTACTGGCTCCTTAGCCGAATCTGTTCCAGCGTACAAATTCAATTCTAAAAGTCACGCTGACAGTACTGGCTCTTTAGCCGAATCTGTTCCAGTGTACAAATTCAATTCTAAAAGTCACGCTGACAGTACTGGCTCTTTAGCCAAATCTGTTCCAGTGTGCAAATTCAACTCTAAAAGTCACGCTGATAGTACTGGCTCCTTAGCCAAATCTATTCCAGTGTGCAATCCCACATTCAAAAGTCACGCTGACAGTATTGGCTCCTTAGCCAAATCTGTTTCAGCGTGTAATTCTAAAATCAAAAGTCACGCTAACAGCTCTGGTTCTTTAACCAAGTCTGTTTCAGCGTGTATTTCATCAGAGAAGAATAACTCCTTAGTTATCTCTTCTTCTTCATCGAGTTCTACTAGAACTGGGGGTGGTCTTCCACACAAAGTCCCTTCGAAAAGGAATAACTCTTTAGTTGTTTCTTCTGCTCCTGTAGTTTTTACTCCAGGAACAGCTTTGACTGATACTTTTGTTAGTCAAAGGAAAGGAGATGGTCTTTTGACTACTCTTCCTTCTGGACATTCTATGTCTCAACATCTGAATGAGTCTAAGAAGAAACATTCCTTAATGTCTTCTTCTTTGATTTCTTCAAATTGGGCACAGAATCTGTCCATTAAAGAGGGTCTGTTACCAACTCCTAATCAAGGGAGTGGTTTAACTCTTCCTTCTCTGCAAATATCCAGATCAATGGAAGGAAAACTCCATGTTTCCAAAGTTAATATGTTACCTTCCACTGATTTAAGAACAAAACTCAGCACTTCTGGTGTTAAGAAACCATACCAATTGGATATGAAGATAAAAGATCCAGATGCAGAGTATGCAAGAAATTATGTGGCCCACATTAATCACTCTTTGTATAATCAAGAGCCATCAAGACCCAAGAACAGGAAGTATATTCCTCAATCTTCACAAACAGATTTACGGGAATATCTTCAACAGAAGAGAAGGAGTAATTCTATATCAAAGGAACATGCTGAATGTGACTTCTATCCAAGAGTCATAATTCAGTGCAGATGTGAATCAACAGTTCAAGACCATGGTGATCATATTGAATGTGACTTCCAGCCAAGAGTCACAATACAATGCAGATGTCAAAATAAACGACAGTCTGTCTTTAATAGGATTCAGTATAAACCTATGCCTGATGAAGATGAGCCTTTGTTTGCCTCTGTCAACATGACTTCTCGGGACACCGGGGGTAGAGTTGATAGTCCAGATGGAGTATATAAAAACACCAGAGCAAGAGTCCTGGCTTCTAGTCAAAGAAATTTGATCACTGAAATTGATTCTGAATTTCTTGGAGAATCTAACTTCCCACCTCTTCCTACTGGGGGTAATTCTCCTATAGTTGACTTTGATACACGAAGCAATGATTCAGAGCATACAACATCTACTAGTTCATTAATAATCCCTCATACAGTCATGACTTACATGGTTGATGGGAATACTGATGAACCCTCTTCTTCCCTGACTCCTCAAGATCAAAGAATTGCTTCTTTGGAACAGCAAATGAAGTCTATGACTGACACAATAAAGTCAATGTATGAACTCATGACAGCTCAATTGCAAAATCGACAGACTGTATCAGATGTCGTACCAGTTGATACTGATATAAGTCCAGTACAAGTTCCTCCAGCAGTACAATCCAATACTCCTGGACCTGCTCAACCAAATCCTAGTCTCTCTGGAGCTGGGGGTAGTGCTTACAATGCTGTTCCTCCTCCTAACTATTCTCTACAAGCCACAACTCCACAATCTTCGGGAGTTATCTCTGAAGAATTAAAAAATCTCAAAACTCAATTCGAGGCATTCAAACAGAAGGATGGTTTACAAAGGTTAGGCATCAAGCAGCATTATCCGATAGAATGGAAGCAAGTATCATATCCTCCTAAATACAAGCCTCCTACTATCTCATTCTATGATGGAACCACTTCTCCAAGTCAGTTTATCAATCACTTTGAAGTAATGACTGATCAATTACAACCAAGTGATGCCCTCCTTACTCGGGTATTTATTGGATGTCTCAAGGGAACGGCTTATGAATGGTATAGAAGTATCCCAGATGGGAGTATTACCTCATTTGCTGGTTTCAAACAGATGTTTCTTGAAAGGTTCTATGAAGGGCTTAATGACATGACTATGTCTGCTCTTATTAGAATCAAGCAGAAAAATAATGAATCTACAGAGGAATACATTGAACGGTTTCGAAGAGAAGCTCTGAAGATGCCTCTTGGAACTCCTGATGCTGTCACCATTGACACGTGCAAATCAAACTTGTTGCCAATCATCAGTATGTGGACAGGGTCCACTCAATTTCAAGATTGGCCTTCCTTCATAGTCAGTGCTAAAGCTGCAGAAATCAGTGCTGAAACCTTCAAAGGTTTAGGAGTGCAGATAACTCCTAAAGAAACAGGACAAGGGGCTAACAATAAAAATAATGCTCGCAAAGGAAAAGAAACTCTAGAAGTTAATCTTCAGAGCAAAGATGTATCGAATGTTCAAACTTCTGCCTCTACAACTCAACAATCAAGAACACCTCGCCCCAGAGAAGAATATTCTTTTGATGACGACGATGTCCTTGGTATCTTTGAATGTCTGCTGAAAGGTAATAAAATACAATTACCAGAGATCAAGAAACCTGATGAAGCTGGTAAGACAGGTCATCCTAAATACTGTCCATATCACAGAATGCTGGGTCATACAATTCATACATGTTATGTATTGAAAGGAAAGATCCAAGAAATGATTAAATCTGGAGCTATCTCTCTTACTCCAAAAGAGAAGACCGTCACCTCCAACGTCGTCTCTATGCAATTTGGAAATTTCCCTCCTCAACTCCTTAAAAGTGGGATTATTCCTATTCCCAAGGCAACTCTTGACATAGTGAATCTTCCTCCTCCACAGTTTGAAGGATTAGTACCAATCACTTTGGAAACAGGAGAAATCATGTGGATCCATCCTGATCTAGTGGCAGATTTTGAATCGCCTTCTCTTCAAAAGATTTCTTCTCAAAAATCCAAGAAGGCTGGAAAGATCAAGTCATGTCATATGACTTCTCTTGGGTCTACTTCTGACACAGAGCCAAAAGATAAAGAAGAAGCACTTGTTAGTGCTACTCGAACGGGGAAACCTTACCTAAAGGATTATTCTAAAAATCCTAAAGATCCTACTGATATCCCTTCAGATGCTAAAGATGCTCCTAATGTTCCTCCCGAGGAAGAACCATCTACTGAACCTGTTCCTCCCAAGCCTACGGCTCTGGAGAAAGGCAAACAACAGGCTCGGTTTGATAAGCCAATCAAGAAGTCTTCTCCTCTTGGACTTCAGAAGCCTTACAACTTCGACATTTTGGCTCAGCTTGCTAATACTCCCGCTAGAATGTCCCTTTT
This sequence comes from Iris pallida, assembly GCA_029216955.1. NCBI lineage: Eukaryota > Viridiplantae > Streptophyta > Magnoliopsida > Asparagales > Iridaceae > Iris > Iris pallida. The sequence goes on along the minus strand of JANAVB010009198.1, from coordinate 30,046,876 downwards.
TGAACTTCTACGTCTTTCCAAAGAGACTCGGGAGACGTTAAGTGAAGCACTTCTACAAGCTGACTCTTGTCTTGCACAATTGAAGAAGCCGGATGCGGAACCTGCCACTTGCTTACATTACAACAGTGTACTGGAGATTATCCCAAATATCACCTTTACACAAGACGACATGTTACTGGAGGATAATCGACATGACCGACCTCTCTACTACACTGGTTATATTGATACGATGAAGATAGATCGTATTCTCATTGACCCAGGGTCTGCTATAAGCATAATGCCAAAGAGTTTGTTGGATGAACTAAAAATCCCTCTTCATAAACTCTCCAAGACGGTTACTACTATCTTGGGATTCAATCAAAGCCGAAGTGAGCCTTTGGGAAGGATTCATCTGAAGCTTCAGATAGGTGATTTCAGATCTAAAGTCACTTTCTATGTGATCGAGATCGCGGGATCCTATAATCTTCTTCTGGGGAGGCCCTTTCTTCATGAAAATAATGTGGTGCCATCTACTCTTCATCAATGTTTTAAGTACATTGATAGCAATGGAAGAGTACAAAAAGAAGTTGCTGATATAAATCCCTTCCATGGAGTTGAAGCTTATTTCAATGATTTCCGAATGTATAAAGAAGAATATACAAGGATCATACAAGCTATGGAGAAAGAAGATGCACAAAGTGAGACTTTAATAATCCCTGTTAAATGTCGAACTACTCAGCAACAATCTCCTAAACCCTCTGGAGAAGATTCTTTTATCATTCCAGTGAGTGGACGGATCTCTCCGTTACCTCAGTCATCTACTCAGAATACACTGATCATTCCTGTCAGTGGGCGTACTACAGTTCCTGTACCTTCACAAGATACTCTGCTAATTCCAGTTGGAGGGCGGACTACTCTTCCTACTCAAACTTCAAGGGAGCTCACCTCTTCTGAGCCATTTGTTATCGATCTTAATCGAAACAAAGCTTCTTCTTCTTCTCCTTTAGTCATTGATTTGGCTAAAATCTCTAAGGCTCAACCTTCTCCCAATGTAAATATTGCTGCTTTTGCATTTAATGAAAAGTCTCCACCTTTGCAGAACGTTGTAATTATGTTCATAGTTATTTACATCTGTTAGATGACTTGAACACAATAACCATAGGAGTTGTACAGACTGTTCATACAGATGTATCTCTAGAACCTGTACAATCTTCATACTTTCTAGTTCCCAGCAGAAAGCTAGGAGACATTCCAATATTCTTCTACAAAGGGCCTCAAAATCCTTCTGATCTTGAAGATGATGACAAAAATGATGATACTGGAAGATTACAACTACGTCGTTATAGTCAGCAATCTAGAGACATCATCAAAAATATGGGCTATGACTTCAGGACTGGCCTTAATAATGGAAAAGGAAGAAAAATGCCTGTTCGGATTTCTCCTTTGAAATATGGAAGGACGAAATGCGGATTGGGTTATACTGCTCCTACTCCTTTCATCAACATTATCCATGAAGATCTTGAGTCTGACGAAGATAAGAGATCTGATTCTTCTAGTACCACTTCTTGGGATTCCGATACGAGTATCGGTGACTTCTACTGCAACCTTCTGTCTTCCAATATGGTTTCCATTGACCATTCTGAAGAAAGTGATGAAGACGAGGAAGAGTTTGAAATCTCACCTGAATCAGAACAGTGGGCCCAAAGATTAGATAATCAATGGAAGTTCCGTTTCGAGCAAAAAGAACCTCCGACTGAAGATAAACTTGTTCAAATAGATGTTGGTGAAGAGGGGTCTCCCAAACCAATATTCATCAGTGAAAGTCTTTCAGAAACTGATAAGAAAGACATGATCAAACTCATTCGTGAATACATTGATGTTTTTGCTTGGAGTTATGAAGATATGCCAGGTCTTGATCCACAGATTGCAACTCACAAGCTCAACATCTTGCCGAATGCTAAACCGGTCAAACAACAACAGCGACGATTTCGTCCGGACATCATGGATGCAATTGAAGCTGAAGTCAATAAACTCATTACATCTGGGTTTATTAGAGAGGAACAACATCCCGATTGGGTGGCTAATATTGTTCCTGTTCTTAAAAAGACTGGCAAGATCAGAGTATGCATAGACTTTCGTAATCTCAATACGGCATGTCCTAAAGACGAATTCCCTCTACCAATCACTGATGTCATGGTTGATAATACCTGTGGATTTGAACGAATGTCATTCATGGACGGGTATTCTGGGTATAATCAGATCAAAATGTTCCCAGAAGACGAGAAGCACACTTCTTTCAGAATGCCGATTGGTACATACTGTTATACAGTTATGCCATTCGGTCTCAAGAATGCAGGAGCAACTTATCAACGAGCTATGAGTACTATATTCCGTGAACATTTGCGGAAAACAGTCGAATGCTATGTTGATGATATTGCAGTCAAAAGTCGACAAAAGGAGGATCATATCCAAGATTTGAAGACTATATTTGATCTAATGCGTAAGCATCAATTAAAGATGAACCCTACTAAGTCCTTCTTAGGCGTCTCTAGTGGTAAATTTCTCGGCTTCGTCATTACCTCTAAAGGTATACACGTGGATCCCGAGAAGATCAAAGCCATCCAAGAGATGCGTCCTCCACGCACCTTAAAAGAGCTATGAGGATTTCAAGGAAGAATTGCTTATATCAGGAGATTTATCTCTAATTTATCAGGACGCTGCAGACCATTCAACAAACTTATGAAGAAAGGTGTCTCTTTTGTCTGGAATGATGAATGTCAGAAAGCATTCGATGATATAAAACAATATCTGATGAGCCCTCCAGTATTGGTACCTTCCGTCTCAGGAATACCGTTCCTCCTCTATACTCGAGCAATGAGTCATTCATTGGGTGCATTACTCGCTCAAAAGAATCAAAATGGCCATGAACAAGCCATTTATTATCTCAGCCGCACTATGACCGGAGCTGAACCTCGATATTCACCAGTTGAAAAAGAGTGTCTAGCCTTGATGTTTGCTGTCCAAAAGACACGTCATTATATCATTGGTCAGACTATTCATGTCATCTCCAGGATCAATCCTATACGGATCATGATGAAGAAACCCAGTGTTTTGAATTCTCGATTGGCTAACTGGGGAATCCTACTTGCTCAGTATGATATGCACTATATTCCTCAGAAATCAGTCAAGGGACAAGCTTTAGCTGATTTTCTGGCTGCTCACTCAATTCCAGAAAATTCAAAACTCTATGATGAAATCCCAGATGAAGTCCTAGATTCAAATCAAATTGCTGAAGAAGATCCTACTTGGCGTCTATTCTTTGATGGAGCGTCAAGAATTGGTCCTAATGGCGATATTGTTGCTGGAGTTGGAATTGTTCTTGTATCGCCAGAAGGTCTTGCCATCCAAAGAGCTTATTCTCTCGATCAGCCGTGTTCAAACAATGTAGCTGAGTACAACGCATTGCTTATTGGTCTTCAACTCGCTAAACATCTGAATATTCAACATTTGGAGGCGTATGGAGACTCTAAACTTATTGTCAATCAGATCAGGGGTACTTATGAAGTTCGCCATCAAGATCTGGTTCCTTATCATAGAGTGGCCATATCTATGGCCTTATCATTTAAGGAATTCTTCATTGAACATGTTAGGCGAGCATTTAACACAGAAGCTGATGCCCTTGCTAATCTTGCAGCGGTGCTGGCTATCCCAATCAGACGGCAATAAATGATTGTTGTTCATAGTCGAGAATTATTTCATCTTGAAAATAACCTGACTCTAGGACTTCCAGTTGACATTGAAGAATCAACATCTCATGACGTCAACACAACAAGAGGATTTGGATTTAGTCGTAAATCGATATCATCTTCATCCGATTCCAGCATGGAATTCATCTTCAGTAACTCGACTGAGAATCAGAATACGGATAAAGATTGGAGACTTCCTTTCTTAGATCTTGTATTGTATGATATTCTTCCGGACGATCCGAGTGAGACAGCATCTATCAGACGACGATCACTCAGATTCTATTACAATCATACAACAAAGACCTTATATCGTCGAGCTTATGATGGTTTACTCCTTCGGTGCATTGCCGGTGATGAAGCCCAACAAGTTATTCGTGAAGCACATGATAGAATTTATGGAGCGCATCAACCTGGGCCAAAACTTCAAGACCGTATTCGACGGATGGGTTATTATTGGCCAACTACGGTATCAGATGCCATTGAATATGCAAGGAAATGCAAAGCTTGCCAAATCCATGCGGATTTTATACATCAACCTTCGGAATTTCTACATCCGACGGCAGCATCATGGCCCTTCGAAGCTTGGGGCATGGACATTGTCGGCCCGATCAATCCTCCATCATCTAAAGGTCATCGGTTCATTCTCGCAATAACCGATTACTTCTCCAAATGGGCTGAAGCTATTCCTTTATCTGAAGTTAAGACGTCTAATGTCATCAGCTTTATTAAGCACCATGTCATCTACAGATTTGGTGTTCCTCGACGCATTGTTCATGATAACGGACCACAGTTCGTCAGCCAGAAATTTACTCGATTCTGTGACGATCACCGGATCAATAATGTTGCTTCTACCGCATATAATCCAGCAGCTAACGGATTGGCAGAAGCTTTCAACAAGACTATCATCAAACTCCTAAAGAAGTTTGTCTCCACTAACAAACATAATTGGAGTGACAAGCTTGGGGAATGCTTGTGGGCTTATCGCACTACAGTCCGTAATGCTACTAAGCGTACACCTTTCTCTCTGGTGTATGGATCTGAGGCTGTTCTCCCATTAGAGATTCAAATTCCTTCTTTAAGGATAGCAATCGCTAATGAACTCACTGCCGAAAATAATGATCGTCTTCGACTTCAAGAATTGAAGGCTCTAGATGAAAAACGGTTATCTGCTCAACAGAATATTGAATTCTATCAAGCTAGAATTTCAAGGGCTTTTAACAAGAAAGTCAGAATTCGAACATTTCAGAAAGGAGAACTTGTGCTTACTGTCAGACGCCCGATGACTATGACACACATGAGTAAGGGCAAGTTTGATGCAAAATGGGAAGGTCCATTCATTGTCAATAAGATCTTTTCTAATGGGGCTTATCAACTCACTACTCTAGATGGTAAAGCCACTATGATGCCCATCAACGACAAATTCTTGAAGAAGTACTACGTCTGATATTTCTATCAAAATTGTCCTCCCATCACTCTCCAGCTGTTTCATTGTTCTTGCCGAAGAATCATTCTGATATTTATTATCCCCAGTAGAGATAGGTATTCTACTTTGTATCATTTTCTCAACAAATTTGATATCCAGAAAATCATGTCCACATTACCTCTGAATTTTCTATCTCAATATCATATTTATGAAAATGATATTTAGTCTTTCTGATTTCTGAGTCAAAAAATCAATGAATAAAGGCAAATATAAAGAGGGAAGGATATATCGTAAACAAAGTTTCCTTAAACGGAGTTTATTTGAGACAAATCCCTCAAAAAAAAAGTACATCATCATGGAAGATCACTATGATCCCTTTCATATTTGGGACGAGGACCACATACATAATCAGCAAAAGAATTGAATACATCTTTTCCTGACCGCACCAAGAATTGACAGGCAGCCAGCCTCATTGCTTCTTCTTCTTCGGTTTCTCCTGGTTCGACCAGGAAGTCCAGGATATCTTTTGGCGGCTTGGGAGTAGACGAGCTTTCGCCCATTTCCTTCTTCTGCGGAGGTGGATGTTCTTTAACACCTTCAGTAGCTTCAAGGGCGACTTCAGCCTTCTTTATGTTCTCTTCAAAAGACATTGTGGATAAAATGCGATCCTTCTATTCAAATATATGCTCTATTTATAGGCATATGGTTACAAGGATCGAAGGGACGTATTCTTTCCCGATATTCAGTTCATCCATTCATTTCTCATATTCATCCGACGTTTCACATGTTCATTAATAGTTGACGGTTCGTCCGTTCATTTATTACATTCACTTGACAGTTCATCTGTTCATCGTTTCTTAACGGTTCATCCGTTCATAATCTTCTATCAGTTCATTAAGTGGGGATTCGTTATTTATCATGTTTTCATAACCTCTGAATCAATTCCGAATCTGCTCACTCATTTGTCATGTTTTGACCTCTGCATAGAAATCAATCTATTTTCTTTCGAGTTCCTATATATTATCATGTCCATAATACCTCTGATAATATCATATACTCTAAAAACAGAAAAGATGATTTTATTATCTATCATGTCCACAATTCATCCACAAATACAAATCATTGAGCATAGAAGAAATGTCATTTCCATTCCCATTTCACCACAAAAAGTCTATTACATTTTCTTAGACTTTCCTACAAATCATAATGGAAATCTATTACAAATCTTGGATTTTCATTCTATGTACAACTGAGATCTATTTCTTCTTGGATCTTTTCTGGCAATCTCGTTGTTTGTGGCAATTCCTGGGTGTCCAGCAGGAATCAAACTCTGGTCTTATCTCTCAGACGAGAGGAGAACCACAGAGTAGGGCAACACGAAAACGTGTTGCTGCCAATACAACTGGTGGATGGGGGTAACCTCTCAAGGAAGACAGGAATGTATCCAAACCTTGGGATACAATTCCTGGTTCTGCCTTGAAAGGAACTCTACTACCCAATCTCTTGGTAGTAGAGTTAACTCCACCATCCAACTCTCGTGTATAAAGGCTCTTCCTACCATCTAAGGAAGACCCTTCTATCTCACGAAGAGTTCTGAGTTGTCTGATGTACGCGTCAAAAGCGTATGAGCTCCCTGATGTAGATGTCAGAAGAACATTGTCCACAGTATTCACATCACCAATGCCAGTTCTGAAAAAGGTTTTCAGCCAAAATTCTGCAAGAAACAGTAAAGAAAAATCAGTCAACAGAAGCTGGCCAAGCAAAGACAGATGCATTCTGTTCATTTCAGGAAGATGAATTTGTCCTTAGCAAACAAAAAAATTCGATGCGTGTATATTGAACTTACTGCTGAGTTTGCTGCTAAGGATTGACAGATCCATGTCTGGTATCGTGCACAAAGATTTGACATCAGGCAACATGGCTTTCCTATTTCCTTCTCATAGAAAATTCATTCTCAGAAGAGAGGAAGAAGAATGGGAAGATGAGTTTGCGTGGAGTTCATCCATCTATTTAAAGGGTCAAGTGCAGGTCCATTCTTGGAAAAGATCCGCATAAATAGCGCTCGTAAATTGCGGAATGAGTGTCACGTGTACTTCGGGAGACCGTGCAAACATTAGAAATAGTCAAAGAGTGCTAATTAATATTCTTCATTAAAAGGCACGCAGATCAAACACAAAAGTTGTACTTTACTCTTTAAACAGGCACTGATGGCCTTACAAAAAGACAAAAAAGTGCAACAAAAGCGTAGAAAGTTACGCCCTATTTTCCAGAGCGGCTAAGTTTGATGCCTAACTCCTCTACGCTCTTAACTCCCAGACGATGCAATAGAGTCTCGAGCATTTCACGTTTCTCCATAAGGCTCCGTCCATCAGAAGAAGACGAGCCATCCAATCCAAAGTAGCTCAAGAGATTCTTGGCTAGCTGCGTGGAGTCGTCCTTGAGCTCGATGACGACAGGTTCAGGTTCTTTGCCCCCAAAAGTGGGGTCACCATGGGAACAAAAGCCCAACTTGCGTGCTTCCTCTTCGGCTGCTTCCTTTGGGGTCATATTTTCGAGAGATGAAGTCAAAACTGAGAATCACTCCCTGTTTATATAACAGATCTCGTCGACAGTTCATATTCCACCATAAATTGGACGCAATCAGTCTCGAAGAACGAAGAGTCATTATGACATTTAATAAGTTCATTTGGATGTTTTCAAAGAACTTCGAAGTCTTTTCAACTTCCGAAAAATTTTGGAGCCATCTTAGCGTGACTTTAACTCATTTCATCATCTCTATTTCAAAGTATTTCGAAAATATTTTATCATTTTTTCGAAAACTTTGAAGGGGGTTTTGTAGGCCTCAAAAATGAAAGTCACGCTGAGTTGATCAGAACAAGTCACGCAGAGTGATCTGAGAAGCAGCACAAAAGATACGCTAAGTTCTGCCTGGCCATCTCCTTTAGAAGTCACGCAGAGACAGCTCAGCCATACGTCAGAATCATAATGACTGACAACACAGCAGTCGAGAAACGTCTCCTCGTATGCCACGTATGCACAGAATTTGAGAGATCATCGCCGTCTTTTGCGTGATTTTCGAAATCTTCCTTAGCAAGACTCACTCTTCACCAAGTTGGCGTAACTTTGGGTCTTATCTTCATTTAATGCGGCTGACAATATAATCAATGTCAGAGATTTTGTGTCAGACGAAGCGTGCCAAATCAAGACAGCTGGCGGTTTGCGTGGATTCTGAACCTTCTCCTTCCTCAAAACATTTGCGTGACTTCTGAGTTATTCTTCTCAAAGCCTGCGTGAATTCTGAAGTATTCTTCTTCAAAGCTTGCGTGGATTTCGTCTTCAACGAGTCTGCGTCAACGAAACTGTGTGGATTTTTTGCCTTCAGCAAGACAGCGTGGATTTCATTTCAACTGGAGTACGTGGCAGCCATGCCACCGATCTCTCTCTCGCATGCCCAGTAACTTGCACACGACCCATGCACTAATGCCATGTGTCCAACAGTTACGGGCCACGTCCAGTAACTACTCACTAACCCTGCGTGTATTTAGAGTCTGCGTGACTTTTCAAATGCACTAGTGGTGAGGTAGTTATCTTTTCAGTTACTGTTTTGACTCTATAAATAGAGTTCTTTTTTTTATTCATTGTACAGATACATTGATATCTACTGTCAAAATTTTGAGAGCTTTTCTTCTTCGCATAGTCCAAAGGATAAAGCGATCGTCTTCTAGATCGGATTCCTACAGTTGTAATTTTCTCAGATACAAAATAAATAAAGTGAATTTATTTATGGAAAACAAATGACTTACGAGTTATGTCATTAGATTTAGATTCACCTTGCAATTGAGCTTGCGTGAATTGAACTTACATTTGATGTTGCGAGATGGACAAGTTTGGAATTTGGCTAGGAATTCCCTACTCGATAGGAATCGAACATAAGACACACCGTAAAGACCTTTGTGTCGAAACGATTATAGACTGTGAGCATTGTCGACTTGAGTCAAACTTTTGGATTGGAAAGACCGTTGCCTTTGAGCATTGTTAAACAATTATGTCGGAATGACCATTGCCTTGGTGCAACGTTAATTTAAAGTTACGTCGGAAGAATTTAAGCACATTGTCTAGGTAAATGACCTAGCGGGCGTAGTACTGAATGTTGATGCATTTGCAAGTCAACAAAATAAATTGTATCGAGATGAGTTGCATAGCCAGACTTCGGAAATAGTTGGGCAGCGACTTTGAATACAAGGCATTACGGAGGATCATTGCGATCGGATGTGCGACAGCTCGATGCGATGCATAGAATTGATGGTCCATACTGTAAGCCCCTGATTTTCAAATTCATTTTTAATTAGTGTTAATTAAATTTTTATGTCATTTATAGCCTTAACTAATTATTAGGAATTTTTAGGAATTTTTTTAGAATTTTTAAATAATTTTAAATGAGTTTTTAAATACAAAATATTGATTTACAATTTTTCTAAATTATTTTAATATCTATTTGTAATTTTCTGAATTATTTTATAGTCAGTTTGCAATTAAATTAATTGTTTTAATTAAGGAATGTAAATTCTAATTTGCATTTATAGCTGTGGGGACCTATATGCAATTCCTAAATCTATGGGGGCTTTTTGGCTAAACTACCTAACCCCCCCCCCCCGACCGAACTCTCTCTCTCTCTCCTCTGACTCTCACCCACCCCCGACGACTGCCCCGACCGACCACGACCGGCTGACCCCGCCGAATCCGGCTGCCCCCACCGCCCTAAAACCCTATTTAAACCCCCCCACACTCCCCAGACCAAAACCCTAACCCTAGATTTCCCCCACGACCAACCGCCGCCCTCCTTCTTCCCCACTTCCCTACACCGAAACCCTAACTCCGGCGAGACCCCCAGCGCCGCCCCTACCCCGAGCACCACCGCCCGCAACCACCACCGATAGGTTCGCCGCGCTGAGCCGCGCCCAGCGCCACCCGACCGCCCTGACCACGACGCCTCCTCCGCCCGGTCGTCACCCCAACAGCAGCCCCTCTCCGGACACGTATGTGTCAGTTGTGTTTTCGTGTCTCCTTTGTGTCTCGTTTTCATGTGGACGACTCGCCAGGATACGGGAATGTTCGTCCAGTAGCTGGACACGTGATTCAGTGTTCGTGCGTGTCGTGCGTAGCACGGACACGAGAAACCCTGTGTCCTTAACTGTCAGGACACAGGACAGATATATTTTTTTTATATAAATGCTAACCTAAACTAAATAAAACTAACCTAAGGTCTAATCCTAACAGTCGGGCCAACTGGCCCACTGGCCAGCGCGCAATAAATAAACCCCTCCCCCCCCCGCTCTTTTGGCTCGAGTTCGAGCCCCCTTTCTGTTCTTTTTTTCTGTTTTCTTTTTTCTTTTCTTTTTCCTTTTGTTTGTATATATATATATATATATATATATATATATATATATATATATATATATATATATATATATATATATATGTATTAATGTATGTATATATATATGTATACTGTTTTTAACAGTATTTTATATATATGTTTTTTTTTATATATATATGTATTTTATATATATGTATATATACTTTATAGTTAGTAAATTTTATGTATATATGTTTGTATATATGTATATATTTTTATGTGTATATATATTTTTATGTGTATATATATTATATATATATATATACACTTTATAAATAAGAATTTTCTTGTATATATATATATATTTGTATATATATATAGATACTTTACAATTAAGTATTTTCCCTATACATAGATATATGTACTTTCAACATATATATGTATATATTTATTTTGAACTTTATTTAAATATTAATATTATTTTGTACTTTTACCAAGTTATATTTTTATTGTATTTAAATTACTGCAACCATTTGGTGTCCAAGCCTAGCATGGGTATTTGGGCTCAAATGTGTTTTCACACATTCAAGACCTGTACAAGTCATATTGGACTTGATTCATGGCATTGGGTCCTGTATTTGAACTTTGGTTCAAATTATATACATGGACAAAATATGCAGATAATTAATTATTGTGTGTAATGCTGTTTTTGATTTTCTAAAAATACTTGAAGTACTGCTAAAATTATGGAAAAATAGTTTTTAGATACTATGTTAAGTTAGCTAATTTAGTATAATTTTTGTATTTACTGTTTTGCCACTAGTTTGGCATATGAAACCAAAACTTATTTTCTGTATACTTAGGAAAACTGATTTTTATAAAATACTTGTACTGGTTAATAAATTCCAGAAAAATTATAATAAATTTCTATGATTAACAAAGATCACTTTGGTACTTTACTTTAAGAAAAACTAGGCTTTTTGTCTACTTCAAATTGTTAGAACACAATGATCTTTTGATCTATTTATTGATTAATTACGACTTGTAGCTTTTTGTGTTATTTGGAGTTTTAGTCGTGTTGAACCCCATCCCTCACTAGTGTAAAGACCCTAGAAAGTTAGTTAACATAGTGTGTCACCCCATATTGGTCTCCTATGCCAAGTCATCATTTTGGCTAGGTGCCCAGTCACAAGTCGTATTTCACCAATTAGTGTCCTAGTGTTTTAGCTTAGTATAAAAACTAAGTTATTGTATTTACTTCTACAGCGACGAGTTACCGGACATCCATAGCACTGTTATCGCAGCTTGTTTTGTTTTGCTTTGCTAGAGGCAAGTACTTTCTACGAACTTTACATATTGTCACATAAATGAACTGTAAACCCCACCATGTTAAATGCTGATCCTTGTGGTAGCAAGTTAGATCTCTACATGTTGTACTTCCAGTTACTACCATGCTTAGAACAGTCTTGATGTATCTCTCACATGATTAGAATATGGGTTATGGGGAAACTGATAGTATTATACGTGATCACGACCCCCCTACAGTAGCGAGCGAGGTCGCATTTTATATGCATACCTTGCCGCAGGCCATTATCCCGCATTTCTGTACGGATGTACACCTATGCCTGTTGACTTGTACGTATATACATTTTATTTACATGTACCACAGTACATTGTACATCTATTGACCAATCACGTACTTGCTACAGTTTTAAACATTACATATACATCTGTCTCTATGACATATGTGTCATTGCCAAGATAGACTATGTGATGCCATGCTTTCCAGTTATTTCCTCTTATATTCATTTCCATGTTTCATATGCTAGTTTGCTAGATTTAGTACTTGCTTCCGTCCTGACAGGATAACGTTGTAGGTGTCCTTACTGAGGAGGAGTTACTCTGTGACACATACTATGGAGATACTGCCGAGGACCCGGCTCTGCTTTACGAAGATGTTCCTGCGGGGAACCTCGCCTAGTTGTCTTTTGTTTACTTAGACTTTTGAAAGTAGACATGTATTAGACTATATCATTTTGTAACTGGACATGTATCCAGTTTTACATTTCAGTTTACTTGTACTTGGATATTTTACTATATACGACGACTTTTGTGTTTGGAGCATTTATGATTCTTCTTCACTTATAGAATTGTTAGTACATTTAGTCTTATCCTGTTGTCTTTAAAACAGCTTACTACGTTTTATCTCAACGTAGGCTGGGCATGACTCGGCCTGGTCCAACAATTTGGGTAGCGGGTCGTGACATGTTTTTAGTGGTGGCCCATGCAGGTCCTGACTAAACTGTTTGGTTACGTTATTGTACCAAGCATGCCTGCAACTAGGAACTTAAGGTAATTAGACAACATTAGGAAAGACGCTTAGAACACCTAGAGGAATGCTAGGATTGCAACATAGGAAGTACATCACATGTTTGCTATTATAATTAGATTTTCTTGCATATGATTGCTTACTTTAAACAAGTCCTTATAAGTCTTTTATGTGTAATTTAGATGGTGCTTACTCATTCATCCCAGTATGTTACCCCCCGAGAATGGGGCCCTCCATATCCAGTCAGCTGACCAGTTGACTGATACACCTCCACCTACCACATTCCCCCACTCCACAGATCCACAGACCCAGATACCACCTTCCACATCCCAGTCCCAGCAGGCCCCAATACTCCCACCACCCCCTATCACTATACCCACCCAGGCTTCCGTCACACTCGACGGGAACCAGCTGCTCACACTGATTCAGGGGTTCCTAACAACCCATCAGGAGCAGACTACCCTACTCCGCCAGAGCATGGAGCGTTCTGAGGGACGTCCCGTGGTCCCACCACATGTAGAGCTACGGCAGAGAGCGGGGACGATCAAGGACTTCATGGGTCTGAATCCCAAGGAGTTCTCAGGGACTGAGGGCATAGTAGTAGCTGATGACTGGCTAGATTCGGTAGAGAGAAAGCTTCTGGGAGTTAGGATGCCGGATGACCTTCAGGTCGAGGCAGCAGGATTTCTGCTGATAGACTTAGCCGGAGTCTGGTTCAGGAATGAGCCGTTGTTCGCGAGAGGTAGAGCCACTTGGGACCAGTTCAAGACCCAGTTCAAGAAGAAGTTCTTCTCGACCACTGCTAGAGTAGCCATGGGACTACGATTCCAGAACATCCAGCAGGGGAACCGTTCTGTTGACGAGTATGCGACAGAGTTTAGTCGCCTGAGCCGTTTCGCTCCTAGTCTGGTTGCTGATCCAGAGGAGATGACCCGTAGGTTTTGCCATGGTCTAGTTCCAGACATTGGCATTCTTATAGTGGCAAACGGTACGACTGACTACTACCAGAGCCTAGAGTTGGCCCGAAGTATTGAGGAGCGTCTTCTGTCTGGCAAGAGGCCGGCTCCTGTACATCATGAGGGACCGTCCAAGCGTCAGGCTTTCCAGCAGAGAGCGCCGATGCCACCCCAGCAGACTTACCGTCCCCCCTACACCACATCATCAGACCACGCCAGTTAGAGCCCCGGGACCCCGGCAGCAGAAGGGAGCTATATGTTCTTTCTGCGGAAGACCAAGGCACGACAGGTCCATTTGCAGGAAGAGATTGGGGCAGTGTTTAGTTTGTGGGTCTACCACCCATCAGATTCGGGACTGCCCAGCAGCGAAGCCTAGAGGACCGCTTCCGACTCGGCAGCAGAGGTTTAGGCAGCATCTGCAGCAGCAGAAGGGACCTCAGGGGAAGGTTTATAGCCTAGCCCTTGAGCCGGAGCCGGAGCAGGTTTCGGAGCCGGATTACTTAGCTGACGTCATCACAGGTCATGTTTATTTGCATACTTTTCTAGCTGTATGTTTGTTTGATTCTGGTGCATCTCATAGCTTCCTATCATTAGAGTTTATGCATAAACATCATCTAGTAGCTACACCTACTGCGGAGATTAGTAGAGTGATGACGGGAGGAGGACCAGTGCCTATTAGATCTATCTATAGATGTTCTATTTTCATAGCCGGGAGAGAGTTCAGGGGGCGATTCTTTGTGATGCCACTCCCCGGTTATGATATCATATTGGGGATGGACTGGCTTAGCTATGCCCATGTATCTATAGATTGCCATGAGGGTAGTATTTTGTTCAGTCCCCCAGGCACAGCACCATTCAGTGTCAGGGGGACAGGGCCGGAGATCAGCCTAGAGCCGAACTGTTGTGCGACAGTCGGGGATGCAGCACCGCCACACCCTATCAATAGGGAGTTTATGGATGTATTCCCAGAGGATCTTCCAGGACTTCCGCCTGACAGAGATGTGGAGTTCACTATAGATTTAGTGCCGGGTTCATCACCAGTATCCCAGGCTTGTTATAGAGTGAATCCCAAGGAGGCCATAGAGATGAAAGAGCAGATTGATGACCTATTGAAAAAGGGTTTCATTCGATCCAGTGCTTCTCCATGGGGAGCACCAGTGCTCTTTGTGCCCAAGAAGGATGGTACAGTCCGGTTGTGTATTGACTATCGGGCCTTGAATGCCATCACCATCAAGAACAAATATCCTCTGCCCAGGATAGATGATTTGTTCGACCAGTTGAGCGGGGCGAAGGTATTTTCCAGGATAGACTTGAGATCCGGGTACCACCAGGTGAAGGTTAGGCCAGCAGACATCCAGAAGACGGCGTTCAACACGAAGTACGGGCAGTACGAGTTTCTGGTGATGCCATTTGGTCTCACAAATGTGCCAGCTGTCTTTATGAACTTGATGAATAAGACATTTCACCAATATTTGGATAAGTTCATCGTAGTGTTTATCGACGACATCCTGATATACTCGAAGACGCCAGAGGAGCATGCAGAGCACTTGCGGATAGTTTTGGGGATTCTGAGGCAGGAGAGATTGTTTGCCAAATTGCCGAAGTACGATTTCTTTTTAGACCGAGTGGAGTTTCTCGGCCATGTAGTCACTGGAGATGGAATCTCGGTGGATCCTAAGAAGATTGCTGCAGTTGAGACGTGGAAGGCTCCGACGTCAGTTTCAGAGATCAGGAGCTTTCTGGGTTTAACAGGCTATTACAGAAAGTTCGTCCAGGACTTTGCTAGGATAGCTGAACCCATGACGAAGCTGACGCGGAAGGACGCAGAGTACATTTGGTCAGAGGACTGCCAGACAGCATTTGAGGAGCTGAAGAGGAGGCTGACGACCGCTCCAGTTCTGACATTACCTTCAGGTTCTGGAGGTTTCACCATTTACAGTGATGCTTCTGGGAAGGGGCTAGGATGTGTTCTACAGCAGCATGGGAAAGTGATTGCTTATGCATCTAGGCAATTGCGGACTCATGAGAGGAATTATCCTACCCATGACCTCGAGTTAGCTGCGGTGATCTTTGCACTCAAGTTATGGAAACATTACTTATACGGAGAGCGTGTGGAAATCTTTACTGACCACAAAAGCTTGAAGTATGTGTTCACGCAGAAAGAGCTTAACATGAGGCAAAGACGATGGTTGGAGTTGATGAAGGACTTCGACATCGATTTACAGTATCATCCCGGGAAGGCAAATGTGGTGGCGGATGCGCTGAGCAGGCATCCGATGGCATGGTACCTGATGATTGATCGGCATTTGCGGGAGGATCTGGAGAAGCTAGGTATCGAGCTAGTTCGGCCAGGATCAGTGATACAGATGATGGCGCTTGACATTCAGTCAGGTTTGATGGAGCAGATCCGGGAGGCACAGTCTACAGATGAGAGCCTTCGCAGACTTCGACCCCAGGCATTAGCTGGATTGTTGGATGACTTCACTATAGCAGAGGATGGATCCCTGAGGCATGGCAGCCGATTGTGCATGCCGAAGGGAGAGCTGGTAGAGGCAGTCTTGCAGGAGGCGCACCGATCGAGATATTCTATTCACCCTGGTGCTAACAAGATGTACCGTGACTTACAAGAACATCTTTGGTGGCACGGGATGAAGAGGGATGTATCGCGTTTTACCTCGAGATGTCTAGTTTGCCAGCAGGTCAAGGCAGAGCGCCAGAGGCCAGCTGGTTTATTGCAGCTGTTACCCATTCCCGAGTGGAAGTGGGAACATATTACGATGGACTTCGTTTCAGGGCTTCCTCATTCCCAAGGAGGGAAGGATGCCATCTGGTCATCGTAGACAGGCTGACGAAGTGTGCGCACTTCATACCCTTCAAGGTGGGGCTTTCCATCGAGAAGTTGGCGAAGCTATACATATAGCAGATAGTTCGCCTACACGGAGTGCCGGTGAGCATTGTATCAGACAGAGACAGTAGATTCGCATCCCACTACTGGAGGAGCTTGCAGGAGGAGTTGGGCAGTAGGCTCAAGTTCAGTACGGCGTACCACCCACAGACAGACGGGCAGTCCGAGAGGACGATACAGACACTGGAGGATATGCTGAGGACCTGCGTGCTGGACTTCGGAGGATCATGGGAGAGCCATCTGCACTTGGTAGAGTTTTCATACAACAACAGCTACCAGGCCAGTATTGGTATGTCTCCTTTCGAGGCGCTATATGGACGACGATGCCGTACACCGCTCTTTTGGGATGATGTCGGAGACAGAGTTATGCTTGGGCCAGAGATGATCACGGATGCAGCAGAGAAAGTCGGGATGATCAGAGACAGGCTCAGAGTAGCTCAGGACAGGCAGAAACCCTGGGCTGATGCTAGTCGCAGACCGATGGAGTTCGCAGACGGTGATATGGTGCTAGTGAAGATATCACCTACTAGAGGGACGATCCGGTTCGGACGAGGAGGGAAGCTGAGCCCCAGATACATCGGGCCGTTCGAGATACTTGGCAGGATCGGAGAGGTAGCTTACCGGGTTGCACTTCTACCCAACCTAGCAGGAGTTCACGACGTCTTTCACGTATCTCAGCTGAGGAGATATGTTCCAGACCCCAGTCATGTGCTAGATCATTCAGAGTTGGAGGTCGGACCAAGCCTTACAGTTTCTGAGCAGCCAGTGGAGATATTAGACAGGAGAGAGAAGAGGCTGAGGAACAAGGTTATACCCCTAGTACGAGTAGCTTGGAGCCGTCACTCCCCAGGTGAATCTACTTGGGAGAGGGAGTCGGACATGAGGGAGAGATACCCTTACTTGTTCGATCCAACCGCTGCGAGGGAACCACCCGTTCCCGCTTGATGCCTTAGAGGTTAGTTTCGATCATAGCCTTAGTCATTTGATTGCAATACTTGCTATGATAGAATATTGTCGGGTCTTCAATCCTTGTGAATTTCGAGGACGAAATTTTTCAAGGAGGGAAGACTTGTAAGCCCCTGATTTTCAAATTCATTTTTAATTAGTGTTAATTAAATTTTTATGTCATTTATAGCCTTAACTAATTATTAGGAATTTTTAGAAATTTTTCTAGAATTTTTAAATAATTTTAAATGAGTTTTTAAATACAAAATATTGATTTGCAATTTTTCTAAATTATTTTAATATCTGTTTGTAATTTTCTGAATTATTTTATAGTCAGTTTGCAATTAAATTAATTGTTTTAATTAAGGAATGCAAATTCTAATTTGCATTTATAGCTGTGGGGACCTATATGCAATTCCTAAATCTATGGGGGCTTTTTGGCTAAACTACCTACCCCCCCCGACCGAACTCTCTCTCTCCTCTGACTCTCACCCACCCCCGACGACTGCCCCGACCGACCACGACCGGCTGACCCCGCCGAATCCGGCTGCCCCCACCGCCCTAAAACCCTATTTAAACCCCCCCCACACTCCCCAGACCAAAACCCTAACCCTAGATTTCCCCTACGACCAACCGCCGCCCTCCTTCTTCCCCACTTCCCTACACCGAAACCCTAACTCCGGCGAGACCCCCAGCGCCGCCCCTACGCCGAGCACCACCGCCCGCAACCACCACCGATAGGTTCGCCGCGCTGAGCCGCGCCCAGCGCCACCCGACCGCCCTGACCACGACGCCTCCTCCGCCCGGTCGCCACCCCAACAGCAGCCCCTCTCCGGACACGTATGTGTCAGTTGTGTTTTCGTGTCTCCTTTGTGTCTCGTTTTCATGTGGACGACTCGCCAGGACACGGGGATGTTCGTCCAGTAGCTGGACACGTGATTCAGTGTTCGTGCGTGTCGTGCGTAGCACGGACACGAGAAACCCTGTGTCCTTAACTGTCAGGACACAGGACAGATATTTTTTTTTTATATAAATGCTAACCTAAACTAAATAAAACTAACCTAAGGTCTATCCTAACAGTCGGGCCAACTGGCCCACTGGCCAGCGCGCAATAAATAAACCCCTCCCCCCCCCCCCCCCCCCCCGCTCTGTTGGCTCGAGTTCGAGCCCCCTTTCTGTTCTCTTTTTCTGTTTTCTTTTTTTTCCTTTTGTTTTGTATATATATTTATATATATATGTATATGTATATATGTATTAATGTATGTATATATATATGTATACTGTTTTTAACAATATTTTATATATATGTATATATACTTTATAGTTAGTAAATTTTATGTATATATGTTTGTATATATGTATATATTTTTATGTGTATATATATTTTTATGTGTATATATATATTATATATATATATATATATACACTTTATAAATAAGAATTTTCTTGTATATATATATATTGTATATATATATAGATACTTTACAATTAAGTATTTTTCCTATACATAGATATATGTACTTTCAACATATGTATGTATATATTTATTTTGAACTTTATTTAAATATTAATATTATTTTTGTACTTTTACCAAGTTATATTTTTATTGTATTTAAATTACTGCAACCATTTGGTGTCCAAGCCTAGCATGGGTATTTGGGCTCAAATGTGTTTTCACACATTCAAGACCTGTACAAGTCATATTGGACTTGATTCATGGCCTTGGGTCCTGTATTTGAACTTTGGTTCAAATTATATACATGGACAAAATATGCAGATAATTAATTATTGTGTGCAATGCTATTTTTGATTTTCTAAAAATACTTGAAGTACTGCTAAAATTATGGAAAAATAGTTTTTAGATACTATGTTAAGTTAGCTAATTTAGTATAATTTTTGTAGTATTTAATTTACTGTTTTGCCACTAGTTTGGCATATGAAACCAAAACTCATTTTCTGTATACTTAGGAAAACTGATTTTTATAAAATACTTGTACTGGTTAATAAATTCCAGAAAAATTATAATAAATTTCTATGATTAACAAAGATCACTTTGGTACTTTACTTTAAGAAAAACTAGGCTTTTTGTCTACTTCAAATTGTTAGAACACAATGATCTTTTGATCTATTTATTGATTAATTACGACTTGTAGCTTTTTGTGTTATTTGGAGTTTTAGTCGTGTTGAACCCCATCCCTCACTAGTGTAAAGACCCTAGAAAGTTAGTTAACATAGTGTGTCACCCCATATTGGTCTCCTATGCCAAGTCATCATTTTGGCTAGGTGCCCAGTCACAAGTCGTATTTTACCAATTAGTGTCCTAGTGTTTTAGCTTAGTGTAAAAACTAAGTTATTGTATTTACTTCTACAGCGACGAGTTACCGGACATCCATAGCACTGTTATCGCAGCTTGTTTTGTTTTACTTTGCTAGAGGCAAGTACTTTCTACGAACTTTACATATTGTCACATAAATGAACTGCAAACCCTACCATGTTAAATGCTGATCCTTGGGGTAGCAAGTTAGATCTCTACATGTTGTACTTCCAGTTACTACCATGCTTAGAACAGTCTTGATGTATCTCTCACATGATTAGAATATGGGTTATGGGGAAACTGATAGTATTATACGTGATCACGACCCCCCTACAGTAGCGAGCGAGGTCGCATTTTATATGTATACCTTGCCGCAGGCCATTATCCCGCATTTCTGTACGGATGTACACCTATGCCTGTTGACTTGTACGTATGTACATTTTATTTACATGTACCACAGTACATTGTACATCTATTGACCGATCACGTACTTGCTACAGTTTTAAACATTACATATACATCTGTCTCTATGACATATGTGTCCTTGCCATGATAGACTATGTGATGCCATGCTTTCCAGTTATTTCCTCTTATGTTCATTTCCATGTTTCATATGCTAGTTTGCTAGATTTAGTACTTGCTCCCGTCCTGACAGGATAACGTTGTAGGTGTCCTTACTGAGGAGGAGTTACTCTGTGACACATAATATGGAGATACTGCCGAGGACCCGGCTCTGCTTTACGAGGATGTTCCTGCGGGGAACCTCGCCTAGTTGTCTTTTGTTTACTTAGACTTTTGAGAGTAGACATATATTAGACTATATCATTTTGTAACTGGACATGTATCCAGTTTTACATTTCAGTTTACTTGTACTTGGATATTTTACTATATACGACGACTTTTGTGTTTGGAGCATTTATGATTCTTCTTCACTTATATAACTGTTAGTACATTTAGTCTTATCCTGTTGTCTTTAGAACAGTTTACTACATTTTATCTCAACGTAGGCTGGGCATGACTCGGCCTGGCCCAACAATTTGGGTAGCGGGTCGTGACACATACGAAACTTACGAAACGAGAAATGCAATTTTGAATCACGTCGCATGTAGTGACTTTATTGAATGAATCACATATGTATCAAATATACATATACGATAAGATTTCGAGAACAGTCACTAAAGATAAATCTGATCGGGAGTATGAGATGGCAAACATAGGATTGAGATTTACTTGTCAGCTTTGTTCCAATTTTCTACCACTTGGCTTGGCTGAAATACACATATTTTTAGGACGCCTTGAATAGGTGTACGATCCAAATCAAGTTGTATACTAAATTCAAATTGAGCTGCAAGAAAGACTAAAAGTTAATGAAAGCTTGCACGAGTGTTTGAAACGGAACAACGATAGTTGGGCGAGATCGTGAAACGATCTGGAGAAACACTTGAATTGAGTGTTGGTTTCGGTTCAAGGATGGATCTTATTTTGAGTGGTATATTATGTAATGTCCCGCTCTGCACGGTGTATTATGCTGAGTCGTTGACTCGAAGAGTTGCGTTGACCCGAAATATGTATCGATGCGAATTGATGCAAAGAGTTACTTTGACCCGAGGAATGCATCGAGTAAGTTCGATACAAGTGTTAAGTTGGCCTGAGAGAAAGCATTGAATCGGTTCGAAGAACTAATATATCGAATCGACGCAAGACATTAGTCCGATTTGGAAAAGTATTGATTTTGGTTGGTTTCGTGTGCAGGCTATACGTTTATGCTGAAATACAAGAGGTCGATATTTTGTTTTATTTATAATGGTGTCCGCAAAACCAAATCGTCGCCTTGCCACGGACTGAAACATAGGCACGGTAGGCCAAATCGCTTGGATAATTCAACGTAGCACGAAGTGTTCGAATGGCCAAGTCAGAAGAGTTGGTCGTACAAACAAAGTTATAAAATCGAGCCGTATCGGCTCGGCGAAACGACAAGGCATATCGGCTAAGGTGGGAGGACTTTGACTCTTCTTTTATACTCTTTCATGCCTAAGTAAAATGTACCATTGTATGCTAAAGTTAACCTATCGAGACCACGGACGTGGCATCAATCGAAAGATGAATGTAGTGCGTATCGAACACTAGATAAAACAATAGAAATAAAACGTGTATCAGATGTACGAGTCGCTATTAAACATCAAATTATCGTAACGACGAGCGCCTCTGTACGTAAGCCATAAAAACATAAGATAATTGTATCGAAGAGTGCCTCGGCATACAAGTTATTCGTGCCCGCACGAGTTAGTATGCTAGAACATTGAAAGACTATATCGGCACGAGCGCCTCGGTACACGAGCTATAGAACATTAAATACGCTATCGAGGCGTGCCTCAGTTGCACGAGTCGGAGGGAAAGAACGTAAGTCTAACGCATTGAGGCATGGATCGAATGCACGACACAAGGAATGGCGAATAACAATATCAAAGCGTGCGTACGTGCACAATGCTTATGATAGATGGCTTCATTGTGAAGTAGAGAATAGTTGTGGTATGAATGTGGCAGAAATGTCGAATATGGCATGGTGCCTTCGAAATATTTATGGCCTTCTGGGCGTTCGTTGATGAACATTGAGTTGGGCCATTGTGCCAATGGAAATAGAGTTAGACGAATTACTTGGTTGTATGACTTTGACACATTGCATGGTCACGGACAACTTGTGCACAAGTTTTATCCCTCGAATGTGGTAGACGGTTGTCGGAATCCATTCGATCTAGAAAGAAAATTTGAGATGGGAATTATGTGGGGTATTTCAACCTGTTAGGCTTGCGACCTACCATTGAAATAGAGTATAACAAATACTGGTATTGTTCGGGAGGAGTACTTCAGGGCGTAGAATTAGTACCCCGGGCTAAAGTATTCACCATTTGTACCTTAATATCCATTATGGTGTT
The DNA here is from genome assembly GCA_029216955.1 of Iris pallida. Lineage (NCBI taxonomy): Eukaryota > Viridiplantae > Streptophyta > Magnoliopsida > Asparagales > Iridaceae > Iris > Iris pallida. The sequence goes on along the minus strand of JANAVB010009198.1, from coordinate 30,023,990 downwards.
AAAGCCAGTGACCTTCATATAGTTAAGGAACGACAGATTAAAAGTGCAGGCGCACAGAGTCCTGTACAGCGTTCACTTATATCATGACAGGAAAGGATGGTAGGCGTATTCCCCTTACGTTGGTGTAAGGGCGAATAAGTCGAGTTAGTAAGAAGTCGCACCACGAAGGAACACGAGAATTGCATGTTGCCTGCTTGTTTGCTTATATAAATTCAATGATAACATGCATGCCTTGATAACATATTTTAATGCTTTCGAATATGCCATGAAACTGATCCTAAGGCAAGGATAGAAAGATCACTAAATTGTATGCTGCATGATTCAATACACTACTTAATGTCAGTTTAGTAAAGTGGGTCTTTGATCAGTACAACAAGGATGAAAGTACAAATTCTCTACTAGTTTGCTTGCAGGTTCAGGGAATGGTCTGCTCGCGGCGGAGTTTCGCTTGAACGCGCTGAGGCATGGAATGCCATAGCGTATTGAGGCGTGCGACCGCATTGACGCTCAAACTTGCAACAGGATGATGCGACCGAGATATAGAAGACATGATGTATGGAACGGTAAAATCCATTGTGGTCAAGAGACAACCTGAGTGTTGTAAGCTACTCTAGCAAATTTAGATGGGCTATTGAAGGCCTTTGTAACCTCAGTTCAATTATCAATAAAGAAAATTATTTCGTATACTCTGTTTCTTCTGCTACTAATATCAAATCAAAGAAAACTATTTAAGAACTTTTTATCTTGTCTTGTACGAGTGCAACTCCAGACTCGTACGACATTACGTCCCAGCAAGGACGAATAACTCGGATAAATCTATGCGAGGACGAGCAATTTTTCGGGTTGGGACGTGACAACTTTCTCTGTCTCGTGCTTTCCTCTCTTCCTCTTCCTCTCCTTTTCTCCCTTTCTCCATCTCTCAATATCTCTCTACTCTCTTTCTCTCTCCAAAGACTTAATATTTTCATTTGATTGAGAACAACGGTCATCAATGTCGACTACTGAGCTTTTATATATATATATATATATATATATATATATATATATATATATATATATAATATTAAATTTTTGTATTAAGTAAATTTAGTGTATGTATTATTAAAATTATTCGTATTATACTATATATATTTGTATTATAAGTATTATTATTTTTAATAAATATATATATAAATAATATTTTCCAAAAATTGTTTAGACAAAAGAATAGTTTCGTACTTGATCCTACATGTACTTTCAAAGTGGGACTCGAATCCCTGAATATATTACTATGTTGTTTTATGGTATTTTAAAATGTGGTTTTCAATCTAAAAAATTATATTTGACAAAATTGAGCTTTAACCCTAAAACGATTTGCTAGATTTTCAAAATATTACCTAAAATATTTTTGACTAATAAAAATATAGTTCTAAATATTATAAATATTATATAAAAATAGTTATATGTAATTATTCATACAAATTTCTTATATTATTAATCTTGATTGTGACTAATCCCATATTTTCTATTCCTTTATAAAACTTGGACTCTATATCAACCTAACTAATTGGACTGTTCTGGACTCATTGGAATGGTCTATCCCATCATTCGAGGCTATCTTGTGAAGTTTTAATACCAGAATTAATTCTATGCTATCATAATCGTTGCACCACACTAGGCGCTATCCTCAGACAATATATCTTGTTATATTTACTGTTCATACATTACAAGAAAAATATATTTTTATAACGCTTGTAAAAATGTTATTATGACGTTTTATATATAAGCGTTAAAAGAGATTCAAAAAGACCGCTAAATATAACAGTTTGGAAGAGTTTTCGACCCAATACAAGGCTTTTTATATAAAAAAGTTATATATATGCCAATATTATAAAAAGTTCCATAAGTTTCACAAATAACTCGGTTAGGCCCGCCTATTCTTTCGTTCTTCCCGATAAAAATTTTAGGTAAATTATAAGGGCACAGCACATTTTACTCAGGACTGTCCAAGTGTTAGTTTTTCATTATTTACAAGTTTGCCACTGAAAAAATTACTCAGGGCTATCCAAGTGGTAGGTATAAAAGATAATGAGGACTGCCAGGAATTGTGGCAGTCCTGAAAGTAATGAGGACTGCCACAATTTCTGGCAGTCCTAGAAGTAATGAGGACTGCCAGGAATTGTGGCAGTCCTGAAAGGGACATGCTCTACGACAGGACTGCCACAATTTCTGGCAGTCCAAGATATATTGAGGACTGCCAGAAATTGAGGCAGTCCTGAAAGATACTTGCTGTACAGCAAGTTTCTTTCAGGACTGCCACAATTTCTGGCAGTCCTAAAGTCGACATTCCCGAATGAAAAAAATATATTAGGGTTTATTTCAATCTTGATAATAGAGTGAAATATGCATTTTAGGATTTATTTCCATGTATTCTTTGTGAGGAAAGAAATATTTAACCTTTATTTTCATACATTTTAGGGTTTATTTAATTTTTTGGGTGCCATTGAAATTGGGAAAGAGAAGAAAACTAGGGTTTTGATGGAGATGGTGATGATGAAACGGTGGAGAAGAAGAAGATGATGATGAGAAAAAAACTAGGGTTTTGATGAAGATGTGAGAATGGAAATGGTGGAGAAGAAGAAGATGGATAGAAGAAGAAGAAGAAAGCTAGGGTTTGTGAAGAGAGAGAGTGGAGAAGAAGAAAATGGACAGCCCCTGAATAGAAAATTTGGACAGCCCGAGTAAAAGTTCCTCAAAGCCTGGCTAGCCCTAATCCTGGCTAGCCCCGAGTAAAAAAGGCTGTGCCCTTATAAATAGCCAAATTTTATGTACAGCATTTCCCTTCTCCAACTCCCCGCTCTCTCCTCCTCTACTACACTTCTTCTCCTCATCCTCCCCCATGTCATCTAGAGGAGCAGCCGAGACCAGAGCCGACAACAATAGGATCAACAAAGTGGATCCCTTCTTCCATGGTGAGATTTTTCTCCTATCTCTAGATTTAGGGTTCGTAAACCCTAGTTTTTTCTTTGTTCTTCATCCATTTCGAACCCTCCTCCTCTCTACTAGCAGCTTCATCTTCTCCTTCCCCCCTTCATCTCCTTCTTCTTTCTACCAGCAACTTCCTCTTCTCGTTCCCCTTCCTCAAGCACCTCCACGCCGTCGCCGCCACCTGACAACCTCCAAAATCCCCTCCTCCTCGAGATACCTCATATACCTTACATAGAAGCTCCTCCTCTACTCTGAGCTTAAGAACTCCACACCATCTCCTCCACTACTGACGACTGAGCCCAAGATGTTGTTGTTGTTCCAACTGGTAGGGCTGATGGAGCTGTATACATGACGGGGATGGCATGAGGCTTTCCTTTCCGGTGAGGATGTTATCATTATTTTCTTGTCTTTTTTGTTACTTTATGATTTTTATTAGGGAAAATTTCTAAACTTGAAAGGTGCTCGGTCTGCTCCTTCTACAAGATGCTCACCTCTTCCAACACGAGCACCTATGGGGGGCTCTCGATGCTGATGCATGTTGATGAAAGCTCCTTGAGTTTACTAGTTGTAGTCTTAATTATTAAGGTTGGTATTGATATGTAGATTGATAGATTCAAGGGATTTACTTTCTATTTTGGACAATATGAGTGGAACGAATGGATGCATTTTGTGATAGTAGCAATATGTAGAATGAAGAATCTATATGTGTGTTGTATGGGAACAAATGAATGCATGTAACTGTTGGAAATACTTCACACTTCGTTTAAAAATTTGCAAACAAAATAAAATATGTAAATGTTACCGGCTTTCGGGGAAGTCGTGCACGTAGCACTGCCCTAAGAGTTAGTCCGGGTCTATGTGCAGACTGTATTCGAACGCTCCTAGTGATAAAATTCACTCTCCACCAGAATCTCTTTGCCGCACACGACGTAGAGAGAGCGACCCACGACTTAGCTCTGCCCAGAGCAACAACGAAAAACAGCGAGATTTGGAAAGATGAAATTTAGAGAGAGTTTGGACGTAGAGTTTTTAGTGTGTTTGAAGGAATGAAGAATGGCTCAATATATAGGCTGTTGGGTTTATCACCAACGGATAGAAAAATAAAGGACATTTAATTTTACGTTACAAACTTTATAAATTAAACAAATGTGAACCATGTGGTTCAAAAAATCTGGACAGAATTTGAAGTGTCCAATGTTACAAAAATTAAATGAATAGTAACGGTCAGAAAAATTCAATGAGGGGCAAAAAAAATTTATGGTCTCAGCCCGAACCCGAAGAGGAAATCGAATCAGCATTCGACGCCCGCAGATGTGGGCACGTACCCGCACCCGTTACGCGCGCCGAACCGAGCCGAGCCAGGCCGGAAGGCGGCGACGGCGCGTGCGTGTGGCCCATAGGGCACCCACACAAGGCTTTAATGAAACAATGGAAAGCAAAGCAATATATGAATAGTTGAGTCATCCCACCTAGCCGATATGGGACTAAAGAATTTGAAATTTGAGCTTTTGCTCTGCTGTGTTGACACAACATATACAACAATCCCCCCCTCCCAAAAGGTCAAATTCCAAAGTAATAGCAAGAAGGAAAGAAAAAGAAGAATAAGAGAATTTTTGGACAGTTATATACTATGCATAAATGAGATGGAGTACAGCCTTGAATCTCACGTAGTGACTATTGTCTTTGTCTGAAGAAGAGCTTGATGGGCTATGTGTCACGACCCGCACCCGCTTTTCGGACGCGAGTTCGTGAGCAAGCCAGCTACGTATCGAGCGGACTCCAGCCCGACTCGAGTACGTATAAGCTGTCAAGGTCATGGGTATCATATCTAATCTAAACTATATCTCAATCCACATGAATCATATAAACAAGAATAAACAAGTATGGGTCATGGTCTGCAGCCCATTAGCATATTGTTCGATTAAACTCTAAGAATGATATGAGCCTATAAATAAGCAAAGTATATCATGGTATGGAATATAAAGCACGAGAAGAAAATAAAGAAATAACACAAACAAATACCTGTATCATACATCGCAATCCTCTATCATCCTGCTCTGCTAACTAACTCCATGTAGTCACTAAACCTGAAGAGATCATCAGGTCCTCAGAGGACTAGCAAGATACATAAAAACGAGCCTTTCTAACAGTTTATTATGCATGGAGAAAAATACAGGATAAACAAGTAAAACTGAGTAATGAATAAGCACGAATCTATACACTGTCTACACGAAAATGAACTGCTGAACAAGGACTAGAGAACTCATGTCAAGATGTCAACGGATAACCGAAACGAATACTCAAACCCTCGTCCCTAGTGTGGACTCGCAGGTTTGAACAACTACTAATCCTCGTCCCTAGTGTGGATTCGCAGATTAGCATCACCCTCGTCCCTAGTGTGGACTCGCAGGCGTAAACCCTATACTGCTAACCCTCGTCCCTAGTGTGGACTCGCAGGCTAGCATCTACTACTAACCCTCGTCCCTAGTGTGGACTCGCAGGCTGTCACGCCCCAGAACCAGAATACTGGAGAGCGGGGGCAGACATAGCCAGCTACGTATAACGGAATGGAATCCACACCGCTATACGGTCACGGCTGTCTAGATATGTGAGGGTTTCACTACAATCCATCAGTCTCTTAAGGTCATAAAATAGCCTATTGTCTCAATCTCAACCAACTAATAATAGTTACAAGATGTCAGACCACCAAATACACAATAGTAAGGCGTCCCATACATTATATATTCGGAATGATCATGAAGCTAGTCGTTACAAAATGTGAGGACTAGCAAGAGTTCAGTCATACATGATCAACCCCCGGGGCTTGTCAATCATGTCACAGCCCGTAGGCAGACAGTAAGTAAGTACAATCGAGCTAACACTTGCTCGTCGGCTAAACGCCTCAAAAGAATAATTTACAATATTACAGTGGGAGAACAAAAGAAACCCACTCGATGCCCTGGTTACGCCTGGTGACCACCATCGGGCTGGAAGGCAGGGAGATCCTTTGGTGCTGCTCCGGTATATGGTCATACAAAACCAGCTGGGTCAGATCCCATAAAGAGCAAGTGCCACAAAGGAGGCTTCACTTAAGAACTAAAACCAACAAATCATTAGCATTCAATACATAAGAAAACAACAATAAGTAACACATATTGAGGTTTGTGCACTACCAATGCACTTGCCCCAATCAGAGAAAATAATTAAGAGAAGCATCATTGACATAAAAGAACTGGAGAATCATGCTAAATAAAACATAGCTGGTCAATATATGAAGAGAAAACGAAGGTACTATTCCGGAAGCCAGGTTACAATCCTTAAACCAAACAAGGACCGAGATTGTAACCCTTCGCCTGAACAGAACTTAGTCTCTGATCATTTATTGCTAAAGGTGACAATCATTATAGTGACAATCTGGAGTGACAATCATTATAGTGACAATCTGGAGTGACAATCATTATAGTGACAATCTGGAGTGACAATCATTATAGTGACAATCTGGAGTGACAATTATTCAATCATTCTGGTACAATCTCTCAATCAATCACTTCTAGACAATACTATACTGGACTAGACTCCATCCAAGCAATCACGGCCAATCATTGCCTACGGCTTTCTACATTAACTAACTAGGGTTATCACAATTCTAGTTACTAGCAAGATGCAATGAGATGCTCCAAGTAGTCACAGGCCCTGCAGCTATCCAGGTTATCCAGGCAATCATTATAGTAACAATTTAGAGAGTACAATACATTAGAGTGGCAATAGAATTCAATCATTTAAGTGACAATGGTGGGTGCCCCACATAACAGTGGGCTAGAAATGTGCCCTACTCGTCGGCAGGCTACAAGTCCAAACATTTGCGGCCGGGATAACGGGATCGCCTGTAACTGGAGAACATCTCTTCATGTCTAGTAAATTATACTAGTCATTAACCTTAGTCCATTTCAGTAGGTACTCCTGACCGTGGTACTCAGGAGTCCCCTCCTAGACATGATGCAAGACAGGACTGGATTATTTGTACAAGCACAATCGTCCACGGTGTCAGGATTAATTATACAAGTCATGTCATGTCAGGTAGCCGTCGTAACAGCTATTCGAGATAATCATGTCAGGTTTATCATATCAAGTGTACTTGTCAGGAGTGCGCCACGACGGGCCACTATCAGGTCATGCTCAATTATCAATTCCAAACATGTCAAGTAAATTCGTGATTATCAAGTTCAGGACAAAAGGCATAAGGATATAAAATGGACGTTAAATATCTAATAAAATATCAATATACAGGACTATAGAAGATCCAGGGTAAGTAGGGTCAGGTCCAGTTGCGCCTAAGTCAGACTGCGCTCAGGTCAGGCTACGCTCAGGTCAGCTTACGCTCAGGTCAGGCTACGCTCAGGTCAGCCTACGCTCAGGTCAGCCTACGCTCAGGTCAGGCTACGCTCAGGTCATGCTACGCTCAGGCAGCATACGCTCAGTCAGCGTACGCTCAGGCAGCATACGCTCAGGCAGCATACGCTCAGGCAGCGTATGCAAGACATACGCTTCCAAAAGGCAGCGTATGAGGTCCATACGACTCCTTGTCACCCAAGTCAGCGTATGCAAGACATACGCTTCCAAAAGGCAGCGTATGAGGTCCATACGACTCCTTGTCACCCAAGTCAGCGTATGCAAGATATACGCTTCTAAAAGGCAGCGTATGAGGTAGATTGCGCTGCGCTAAAGAGCGTGCGCAGCTCAGTGGCGCAATCTAAAAAGCTCGCACACTGCTCACTGTCTTCTCCAAAACAGCAAGAACTCCATGGTTTGAACCTAAAACTTCAAAAGTCCATAACTTGGTCAAAACAAATCCAAATCCAACTTTTCAAGGGTCAAAATTGGGTAGAATAAAATTCTCAACAACATGGAACCATCAAAACTCGAAAATAACAAGGTTTAGTAGATCAAAACCCAATATTTTCGAAAATAATTTAAACTTAGATCTACAAGAATCTAGCCATGGAAAGAGAAAATGTCAAGTACTAAAGTAAGTTAAAATGTTGCAAAAAAGAGAATAGAACGATAAAATTCGGGTTCCTCCATGAAGCAAGATGCACTTGCCTAAGGGGTGTTCTTGGTTGGTGGTGGGTTTAATGGAGAAGGAAGAAGAGATTAATGAAGAGAGAGAAGAAGAATAGGTAATATATATGAGTGGTGGTGGTAGGTAGGGGGTTCACCCCTTGGTTCTTGATGAACCAAGGCAACCAAGCCTAGCCGAACCAAACCAACCCCAGGGATAAACCGAGCCAAGATAAACCAAGGTGAACCAAGTCAAGGCCAATAAACTCTCTCTCTCTCTAGCAATTTAAACCAAATGAATCATGAAATAAACCAAGCCTCACTAATCCAAAATAAACCAATGAACCATTAAAACCATCTAAACTATTAATGCCAATAAAACCAAGCCAGTGCAAAATAAACCAAGATAACTAATCATGACTAAATAAAATATGGGTCCAAAACACGTATACGTACACTAAATACGTATCACAAATTTAGGACATTACACAGGCTAGCATCACCCTCGTCCCTAGTGTGGACTCGCAGGCGTAAATCCTATATTACTAACCCTCGTCCCTAATGTGGACTCGCAGGCTAGCATCTACTACTAACCCTCGTCCCTAGTGTGGACTCGCAGGCTAGCATCACCCTCGTCCCTAGTGTGGACTCGCAGGTGTGGACCAATAACTACTAACCCTCGTCCCTATTGTGGACTCGCAGGTTAGCTTCAAGGTTCAAGACACGAAGGCACGACTCAATCAAGGCACGACCAATAAGACACAAGGCTAACTGTGAACACGGTCTACAAATCAATGGTACCAATATATGAATAGGATATGAAAGATACATATCAATAATATGAGAAAACTGGATAATAAATAAAGACAGTGCATGTAAATAAAGCTGTGTAGAAAGGCAAGGTATACTTGCCTGGGGGTTGCACGAAGAACCAACAATGTAACTCCAATCAATAAGTCAGAAAGTCCAAGTCATCACAACTGTCTCCGAAAGCAGTGCAAGCGGTTCGAGAAATCGTTGTGCAGGTGCGAAGAACTCTTGCGACGAACATCGCACTCCGCTGCGACTGCAGCTGGTGTTCTGCTCCTGATTCACCGCGCGCGCGCGGGTCGGCGGCGACCTGGCCGGCCGACGGTGGCCCTCAGCGGCCGTGCGCACGCCGGGGTAGGGTGCCAGGGGTCGGCGCTAGGGTTTGCTGAGTTACTCTCTCTCGACCCCTCTGTTTCGATCTCTAGTTTATATACACTTCGCGTGTATATCACGCTCGGGTTCGGGGGTCTTGAGCTCTGGGAGCACGGGCTGGTTTCGAGCTAACCGGGGTGGCCTGGCTGAGATTTGGGGGACTCGGGCCTGAGCTATTGTAGGGGGATGGACCTGGGCTATTGTAGGGGAATGGGCCTGGGCTCTTTTTCTTTTTCTATTAGTTAAATATGTATATCTATATATATGTATATACTACATTATACTACCATATATATTTATATATACACATATACACACATTTTCACGTATATCTCTATATACGCATTTATACGTATATATATAGTATATAATATATATTTATATATAAATACACATATACCATATATATACATATATACAATACCTTCACCTATACCTATATATTATAAAGTATACGTACACATACACAATACGCAATATTTAATATATTATATTTATGCATAAATTATAAATCACATGATAACAATTTAATATAACAATTAAATATAACCATTAATTATAATCAATAAAATAATATTATTAAATAACAACCCCAATAAAATATTAATAATAGTAATAATAATAATAACAAAATTTAATAAACCAAAGATGATGTATATACCACTCTGCACCCTCTAATAATCCCAAAAATGCACAAGGCCTATTTTATACAAATATTATTGAATACCAACTAATAGCATTATTTATAATATTAAATTAAGAATATTTAGGAATACTCATTAGATCACCAAAATGGAATACGACACACAATCATACCAACATGCATCGACACGAATGTCATTGGACGTCCCGCATGACTACATGGGCTTGGGCTTGGTACGGGTCCAGTCCGGTTGGTTCGGTACAACCGGGTCGCTACGAAGTCAATAAATTTAATAATAAATAATTAAACTATTTATAATGGCCATGCTATAACTTGGTCTGGTTTTCTTAGTTAGGACATCACTATGGCTCGGCCTTCCCTTACCATGACTAAACACTAGTCAAAGCACGCCACTGAGCTATCCGTGCCATGATTCATAGTCGTCTGATACCTCAAAACTCAACCATGGCTAAAATCATCTACCGTAATATTTAACTAAATAATTATTTATAAAAAGTTCTAGAAATCACTATTTAAATCAAATAAATAAATAAAAATTTTAAAAATTTTCCGGGAAGGGGAGCTACACTATGCCTTGAATCAGTCTTCTTAAACCAGATTCAGACAATAGCACACATAGTACGCTAGAGGTACTTGGGTCTATCGGGTGGCGCATTTGGTTGGCCGTGCGCACTTTTACATATTCATAAGAGTTGTCTAGGATCGCCCTGTCCTATAGTCGCGGCCTTTACGACCTCTCATATAGGTAAGTCCTGAAGGGTTGGTGATAGGAATCAACCCTGCATATCATACTTGGACTTATTAAGAGTTTAAACTCACTATATCCATATCACACAAGGAACACTGTCACCATATGGATGGGGTATCAATGTACACATGTACAGCCTCTTGGACTTTTATTTGAAGAGAATTTAACCTCAGGGTCAGTGTTCCATAATAGTCACCTAGTACAGCTTAGTTCCTACCCATTGAACCGGCTTCTTGGGATCTTTAGTCAGACTCGGTTGGATTACCACTGCTGGTGACTAAAGTATGGGCTTAACCCCATCCCCCTCGATGATTCTAGGATCAATGTCCTAGACAGACCCTTCGTCGAGTGGTCTGCACGGTTCTTTTCTGACTTTATATAGTCAAGAACCACATATTTGCCTAATAGGCTCTTTATTAACTTGAAGCACAGCTGCAGGTGCCTGTTCATCTTAGCATTCACAGAATCATGCTTTATTAGTTCTATAATAGATTTATTATCACCGTTTATAGAAATTGCAGGAACAAGATGAACAAAAATAGATATAAACATAATAAGATTTCTAAGTCATTCGGTTTCTGTATAGGTAGTGTCCAAAGCTATCATTTCAGAGTCCATTGTACTTCTCGCTATGATAGTTTATTTACATGATTTCCAGGAGATTGCAGCTCCTGCTAGGGTAAAAATATATCCAGTAGTGGATATTACATCATGTGAATCAGTTACCAAATTTGCTTCTGAGTAACCTTCTATGATATCAGGGTGTCTAGTATAATGAAGTTTATAATCTAGAGTACCCTTAAAATATCTAAATACTCTATCCAATGCAGTCCAATGTGACTGATTTGGGTTACTAGTATATCTACGTAGCCTTCCAATAGCAAATGCAATGTTGGGTCTTGTCCTATTTGTTATGTACATAAGGGACCCTATCATTTGTGAATATCTATGTTGTTCTATATGTGATCCTTTATTCTTTTTGAGAACAACATTACTGTCATAAGGAGTGAGGGCAGGTCTTTTATCAAAGTACTCAAACTTTTTTAGCATTTTCTCAATTGAATGTGTTAAGGATAGAGTATAGCCCTCTTTGCATTTGGACACTTGCATTCCTAGGATCATGTTTGCTTCTCCTAGGTCTTTCATATCAAACTGGTTAGATAAATAATTCTTAGTGTTATTTATCAATTCCAGTGAAGATCCTAGAATAAGGATATCATTAACATACAAGCATAAGATGAAACTTCCATTTGTAATTTTAGAATACAAATATTTGTCATATTCATTTGGCACAAAATCAAATTCTAAAATGACTTTGTCAAATTTGTTGTGCCATTGCTTTGGAGCTTGCTTTAGGCCATAAAGAGATTTTACTAATCTACAAACCTTCTTTTCTTGGCCTTTAGCAATAAAACCTTCAGGTTGTTCCATATATATTTCTTCTTCTAAATCTCCATTTAGGAATGCTGTCTTTACATCCATCTGATGGATCAGCAAATCATAAATTGAAGCTAAGGCTAGAAGGGTTCTAATAGAAGTGATCCTAGCTACAGGGGAGTAGGTATCAAAATAATCTAATCCTTTTTTCAGGGTAAAACCTTTGGCTACTAATCTAGCCTTGTATTTCTCTATGGTGCCATCGGCTCTAAGTTTCTTTTTGAAGATCCACTTACAATCTACGGGTTTGCTACCTAAAGGAAGGTTTGCTAAAAATCAAGTATTGTTCTCTATAATGGAGTTGTACTCATTGTTAATAGCTTCTTTCCAGAATGGGACATCAGGAGAGGATATGGCTTCTTCATAAGTTGAGGGATCACCCACTATCAAAAATGTGAAGAATCTTTCTTCTAAATTCTTTTCAATCCTTTATCTTTTACTTCTTCTAGGTTCTATATCTTGTTCTGGTTGAGAACTTGATTTTTGAAAATAAGAACTAGTAGATGGAGTAAGAAGGATTGGAGGAAGATGAAGAAGTTCTATCTTTAAAGGGAAATATATTTTCAAAGTAAACAACATATCTAGCTTCTATGATTGTGTTATTAGAGATTTCATTTACTTCAGAATGAGTTGCAAGAAATCTATTGACATTGCTATTTAGGACATGTCCTATGAACACAACATCTACAGTCTTAGGACCTATCTTCCTCTTTTTGGATTTAGAAATTTCTACCTTAGCTAGACATCCCCAAACTTTGAGGTAATTAATCCTAGGGGTTCGAACTTTCCATAACTCATAAGGTGTCTTATCATTAGTCTTACTGGGTATCCTATTAAGGATATAACAGGCTGGCAATAAAAGCTTCTCCCCAAAGATTATCATGGGCACCTGAGCTGAGAAGCATGGCATTGACCATGTCTGACAGAGTACGATTCTTCCTTTCAGCAACTCCGTTGGACTGTGGTGAATAAGGAGCAGTTACCTCATGAATTATTTCATGTTCTTCACAGAAGTTAGTAATATCATTTGAGGTATACTCTCCACCACGATCTGATCTAAGAATCTTAATCTTTCTATCTAACTGGTTCTCAACTTCAGACTTATAGACCTTGAATTTGTCTAGAACTTCATCTTTGGTCTTAAGGAGGTAGATGTAACAATACTTTGAATGATCATCTATAAAAATAACAAAGTATTTCCTACCGCCTCGGGTCAAAACTCTATTGGAATTACAAACGTCACTACGAATAAGTTCTAGAAGTTCAGAATCCCTTTGGAAAGATTTGAAAGGTAGTTTAGTATGTTTGGCTTGAACACAAATCTCATATTTGTGTTTGTTAAGTGTTATATTAGAGTTATTAGTTATTGGACTTTAGTCCCACATTGCTTAGAGTAATAGGAGAGGAGGCTAGCCTCTCCTATATATATGTGTAGTCTCTCTTTAATAAAGAAATCGTCTATTTTATTCCATTCTACATGGTATCAAAGCCATAGAAGGAAAAAAAAATTTTCACAACAAAAAAATTCTCCCGCTTCGCCGACCACCCTACTGCCCCCCTTTGCTGACCCCCCCTTGTTGTCCAGCCCCCCCCCCCCCCCCCCCCCCCCGTCACCCCCCCTTCGCCGACCCCCCCTGCTTCCCCCCGTTCGTCGACCCCCCCGATCCAGCCCCCCCTTCTGCCCGGATCTGTTGTGCAGACCCTCGGTTCTCTCCCCCTTCCCGGATCTGCTATGCAGACACCCGGCTCCCCCACACTCCGGATCTGCGGCACAGACACCCGGCTCCCCCACACCCCGGATATGCTGTGCAGACATCCGGATGGACGGATCTCCCACGCCCCGGATCTGCTGTGCAGACACCCGGATCACCCATGATGGCTCAAAACCCTAACATTTTCCATCAGCCACCACACACCCTCCGAACCCTAGTTTAAAAAAAAGAAGGAAAAAAAGAAAAAAAGAAGAAGAAGAAAAAAAGTCACTGGTCTAATGCTTTATTCCTAGATTAAGCCGTTTGGACTTAACAAATGATTTTCCTACCCTAATCTTCACATCCAAATCTACACAGAGAATGATCGTGTTTTCTCCTGTGTCCTGACGTGTTTACTTTCTATGTGCGCGACGGTGTTGACCACGTTTATAGCACATTCGTAAAGTTGGTGTGATTTTTGGGGTTGGAAAGAACTCGCGACGGTTGCTTCCATTTCAGGATGACAGATTCGAAGGCAGATGATGGTAACGGTGTCAGCAACACGACGAGCACTGGCACGACGATCTCTTCGACTCAACTTGTCGACCGTCGATTGGACGATCCAGATGGGTACTCAACATGGCGGAAGAAAGTTGAGAAAACACTTCGTGGGATGCGGCTATCTAAACATTTGACTGACAGCCCTCCGGCGACAACTGATCCCACATTTGAACAGTGGAAGACGGATGATAGTCGACTGTTTACACAGTTGATGAACTCCATAGAACCGTCCGTCGAGGACATGGTTCAAAACACGGACACGGTCAAGGAGCTATGGGAGGTCCTAGCAACGGCGTTTGATGGAAAACGCGACTTGTCTTGCATATACGACTCGGTTGTTGGCGTTTACCGAGCAACTCAAGGAGACAAGTCTCATAAGGACCACTTCCGATCCTTCAAGGCTATGGTGGATGAAATTGATCGTGTTCTTCCTCTGACGGCGGATATTAATGAAGCTCGGGCTCAACGCGAGCAGCTTCATGTTATGGCATATCTTGCATCTCTCCGTCCTGGTGCGGACTCGGCTCGATCCCAGATTATTGCTGGATCTGATGTTCCATCTTTGATGGAGGCCCACTTCTGTGTTTTTCGGACCGCATAGGTGGTTGAGACCACTCCGGGAGATACTCCTGTTGATCGATCTGCCCTTGGTAGCGCTGCTCGTCCTGGCGTTCGTGGTGGACGTGGTGGACGACGAGGTGGTCGGACTTATGGTCGCGATGGCGGACGCGGCAATGGTAGTCGTGATGGGGGACGACTACGAACATGCTTCCACTGTGGCCAACATGGACGTTTCCAGTGGCAGTGCCTTAAAGCTCCTGTTGCCAATATTACTTTGGATGCTACTGATAATAGCGTTCGTTCGGTTCAGATGAGCGACGATTCTTACGCGGAATTTCTTGAGTTCCAGGCTCAACGTCGTAGTGAAGCATCAACGTCTGGTTCCACAGCCGGATATTCCGCAGCATGCATAGTAAAATCCAAGCAGTGGGTAATTGACTCTGGTGCATCCTCACGCATGACTGGTGACGCAGGTATGATACATGATTATGTACCTGTCCGTCGTGCTTCTGGCATTACTGTTGCCAATGGCGGTTCTCTGTCAGTCCGCGGCCGTGAAAGTGCCACTCTTTCTCCCGGACTGTCAGTTACCTCTGTTCTACTTACTCCTGGGAACCCGTTCAATTTACTTTCTATCAGTCAACTTACTCGTGAACTTTATTGCGCGGTAACCTTTTTTTTCTGATAATTGTGTTTTTCAGGACCTGACAACTGGGAAGACTATTGGTAAGGGACATATGGCTGGAGGCTTGTACCTGTTTGACGCAACTCCTTCTGTTGTTTGTGCAAGCATGAAACTTGATCCGGTCGAGTTACATTGTCGGTTAGGTCATCCGTCGTCTCTAGTTCTCCAGAAAATGTACCCATCTTTAGCTATTCCATCTTCTTTTCATTGTGAGCCATGTAGTTTAGCTAAGCATCATCGGATTTTTTATTCGGTGCGTCCAAATAATCTTGCAACCGCTCCTTTTGAGTTGGTACATTCTGATATATGGGGACCTTGTCCGACTGAATCTGTAATGGGCTTTAAGTACTTTGTCACGTTTGTCGATGATTACTCACGTGTCACTTTTATTTATTTAATGAAAAGTCGCGCTGAATTATTTAACATCTGGTGTAACTTTCACGCCGAGATAACTACACAATTTGGTCTTCCAATCAAAACCTTTCGGAGTGACAATGGTCGTCAGTATTTATCTCGTGATCTTGATAAACATCTGGCCAGCAACGACATCATCTGCCAAACCTCTTGTGCGTACACACCACAACAAAATGGTATAGCCGAACGCAAGAATCGTCATTTATTGGAAACAACACGTGCTCTTATGTTTCAAGCACGTACTCCCAAGAGATTTTGGTCGGATGCGGTCCTTACAGTTTGTTATCTTATTAATCGCATGTCGTCGTCAGTTCTCCATGGTAGCACTCCCTTCTCTAGGCTCTTTCCTGGAAGAGAGCCGTTTCCTCTGCCTCCCCGCATCTTTGGTTGCTTATGCTATGTTCGGGATACCCGACCAACTCTTTCTAAATTGGATCCTAAGGCTATACAATGTATTTTTTTTGGGTATCCTAAAGATCAGAAAGGGTATCGGTGTTTCTCTCCTGTCTTAAAGCGATATTTTTTCACTCGGGATGTTACCTTTGTCGAAACAAAATTTCCTCCTTCTCCCAATCAACAGGTCCGGCTTCCCTGATCTATCCCGAAGAAGATTTTTTGTTATTTTCTCCTCAAACACAATAACCCCCCGTACGGGTGCCCTCCCTTACCGAGCCAGTCTCCCAGGATGATGGTCCACATACACCGATTCAGCCATTAACGACATCAACCACAGAATCTTCCTCCTCTGGTTCCACCAGCAGCTCCGGCTCCAGTGAGTTGCCTCCATCTGTCCCTCCAGCAGCTCCACCAATTCTGCTAGCAGCTCCGGCGATTTCGCCTCTAGAACGTCCTCGTCGTGCATGTTGAGATCATCCCTTGTATGTTAACAACTACAAAGGACTTACCAGTCACACTCAGTCTCTGGTAGCTACTATTGATGGGATTCAGATCCCCAAGACCGCTGAGGAGGGTCTCCGACATCCTGGTTGGCGTGCTGCTATGCACGAGGAGATGAAGGCTCTCCAGGAGAATCATACCTGGGACTTAGTCGATCTACCTCATGGTAAACAGGCAGTCGGCTGCAAATGGATGTTCACGATTAAGGTAAAACCGGATGGCACTCTTGACCGATTGAAAGCTCGTCTGGTGGCCAAAGGTTACTCTCAAACCTATGGTGAGGATTACTTCGAAACTTTTTCTCCTGTGGCCAAAATGACGTCCGTTCATGTCCTCATGGCCTTGGCCATTCGCTATAACTGGCCTTTACTTCAACTCGATATAAAGAATGCTTTCCTCCACGGGGATCTTGATGAAGAAGTATATGTGATGCAACCTCCCGGGTTCGTTGCAAGGGAGGGTAAGGTTTGTCGTCTAAGGAACGCCCTCTATGGCCTGAAACAATCACCTCGTGCATGGTTTGGTAGATTTACACAGGTGGTTACTCAATTTGGAATGTGTCAGTTGAAGAAGGACCATTCAATCTTCTATCGACACACATCTGCTGGAAGAATACTTCTTGGTGTTTACGTTGATGATATTGTAATCACGGGAGATGACAGCCAGGGTATTGCAAGTCTCAAAAAGTTTCTTGGAGAACAATTTCAAACCAAGGATATGGGATCCTTGAACTATTTCTTGGGCATTGAAGTCACACGGGGTAAGCGGGACATTGTAATGTCTCAAAGAAAATATGTACTGGATATACTAAATGATGCAGGCATGATGCAAGCAAAGGGAGCAACCTCACCTATGGATCCAGGGACAAAATTACTCCCAGACGAAGGGGTCCTGATGACCAATCCAGATCAGTATCGTCGAGTGGTTGGAAAACTCAACTACTTGGCAGTCATGACGCGTACGAATATTTCTTTTGCAGTAAGCGTCACAAGTAGATTCATGGCTTCTCCAAGAGTTCTACACTGGCAGACAGTTCTCAGAATTTTGTGTTATCTAGTAAAGAATCCAGGGAAAGGAATTCGAATGGAGAATAATGGACACACTCGTATTGAGTGTTTTACTGATGCTGACTGGGGGCAAGTTTGACAGATAGACGGTCTACATCTGGCTACTCAGTATTTGTTGGCGGAAATCTTGTATCATGAAAAAGTAAGAAACAAAGTGTGATAGCACGCTCAAACTCGGAAGCAGAATATCGAGCTATTGCTCATGGCACGTCAGAGATATTATATATGAAGCATCTCCTACAAGAACTGGAAGAAGACGCAGGATCTCAAGTGGCAGACCTATGGTGTGATAACCAATCTGCTATTCACATTGCCACCAATCCAGTATTTCATGAACGGACGAAGCATATTGAAATTGACATTCATTTTGTTCGTGATGAATATACAAAAGGAGTGATAAAGTTTCAACATGTGCGGACCGGCGACCAGATAGCTGATATCTTCACAAAGCCTCTTCTGGGTCCCCGGGTTCAATTTTTATGTAACAAGTTGGGCATGATTGACATCAGCTTGAGGGAGGGTGTTAAGTGTTATATTAGAGTTATTAGTTATTGGGCTTTAGTCCCACATTGCTTAGAGTAATAGAAGAGGAGGCTAGCCTCTCCTATATATATGTGTAGTCTCTCTTCAATAAAAAAATCATCTATTTTATTCCATTCTACAGTGTTTGTCATCTATAAGGGTCTTAGGAATAAGGTCTAAGTTCATCATTCTTTTAATATATCCTAAATTCACATGACCTAGTCTACCATGCCAAACATTGGAGGATTCAACGTTTGCAATACAAAAGAAGGATTTAAAATTTTATTCATAGTACTCAAAATAAAGAGTCCATCTTTTACATATCCTTTTCCCACAAAAAGGTCATTCTTAGGAAAAAAAAAAAAACTATTTTATTGGCCTCCGTTACAATTTTATATCATGAGGCTACAAGTAGGGATCCACTAACTAGGTTTCTCCTAACCGACGGCACATAAAGCACATCATGGAGAGGTGGAATTTTTTTTGATGTCATATTCAGATATATTCTTCCTCTTCCTACGATTTGTGCTGTTGATCCATCTTCTAGAGTCACGCCTCCTCCACCTGATTCCTGATAGTTTGAAAAAACAAGAGCGATCAAACAAAATGTGAACATTAGCTTCGGAATCCAACCACCAATCATCAGAATGGTAAGAGATCTTGACTACAGGTTGATAGCTTACAGACCTGAATGAGCTAGAAGATCCATTCAGAATCATGTTAGCCTCTGGCTTGCCTTTTCCTTTGAATGAGGTCTTGACAGGTTCTTTCTTCCTTTGGAAGCAGTTGATGGCCGTATGGTTTGTTCTATCACACACAAAACAAAATCTCTTTGATTCTTAGTCTGACCAAAGTTTTTAGGTTTCTGAGGTTGATGGTGTTGAGAGTTTTGATGATTTGGTTGAAAGCTCTGCTTCTTTTTTAAGGAGTTTTTCTTGGGTTTGAGATGGTGGTTAGCCTTGGATTTGCCATGACTTTCTACAAGGTTTACTCTAGCGGTGGCATTAGACCTAGCTTTGGACTTTAACCTATACTCTTCTTCTGTTCTGAGTCTCTTTAGAGCTTGAGGGTATGTAATTGATCCTTGTAGATGGAGGAGATTCTTTGTCACGTTAGACCAAGAAGAAGGGAGTTTGTCTATTAAGCATCCTATTTTATGCTCAGTAGAAAAGAATGTACCTTTGGATTGAACATGCCTAAGGTGTTCTTGGAATTCATGAATTTGATCATTGATAGGTTTATTATCTACCTTGACATCTGTTGAATGTGGAGAAATTGAATCTTTCAATTCCAGCATCATCACAACCATATTCATCTTCCAAAGCATCGCAGAGTTCTTTAGCGCTTTTATATTCACAAAATATGTTATAAAGAGACTCAGACATAGCGCTTAAGATTCTGTGGAAGCAGTGGTAATCTATTTCCTTAGGAGTTTTTGGTTTGGAAGAAGAGGAGGACTTGGTTACTCCTATGTCAGACTCAGTGTCGTCAGAATTATTTGTGATGGGTGTGGACCCATCAATGGCAGAAATCAATCCTAGAGTAAGCCAAAACTTCATCTGGCTCTGCCACCTCTTGAAGTAGGTACCATTGAACTTAGAGGGCTTTGCAGTATAGGTCTCTTCCTTGGCAGACATGTTTTCTAAAAGTCTGAAAAAAATTATATTTACTCAATAAGATGGCTTAAGCTAAAAATTAACAATTCAAATGATTTTAATAATAGACCTTCAAAATTTTAGTTTTTCAAGTTTTGATAAGGTTGGGTTAGCTGTAGGGGCCGGATCCCAGCAAGCGGAGGTTCACTAGGAACACTTAAGTACCGGTCGCTTAGACGATTTTTCGTCTTGTTGACAGAAGGGTCCTTTCGGCTTGTTCCCAAACAAATCTCTATTTTAGAACTTTAAAATTAAAGGAATTTACTAGATCTATAGACTGTTTATTTTAGCCTAAATTTAAAATATTGAGTAAGAAAAAAACTAGTATTGCCAAAATGTAATAACAATAATGTTTTGTCTACAGTGTCAATTCCTAGTCTAGCAAAATGAATGTATAAGTACTAAAAGAGTACAAATATAATCTTGTTTATGGAAAGTGTCAATTTACAAAGTCACAACTTGTTACAATATTTTATAACACTAGAACAAAAGTATATGAATGACTATCAGTAATTATAAATTGTAATTTATCACTATGCCAATGATGATATAAATATCAGGCAATATTTGTATGCTACAATAGGTTGTCTTAACAAACATTCAGTAGAACAAATTTCTATAATAGAGGCAATCTATTAAATAAAAGGGCTAAATTTCAACTTGATACCCTCAACTATCCATGTTTTGCAACTTGATACCCTAAACTTTCAAAATAGCCAACTTGATACCCTGAAAAATATATTTTCCAAAATGCCCTCCCCCCCTCTCTCTATTTCCCAAACCCCCCCCCCCTCCCTCTCCGGCCGCCGCTGCTGCGCGCCGCCCCGCTGCCGCTACTGCTGCTCCGGCCGCCGCTGCTGCTGTGCGCCGCCCCGCCGTCCCGCTGCTGCTGCTGCTGCACGCGCCGCCGCTGCTGCTGCGCGCCGCCCCGCCGGGGGAGAGAGGGGGGGGGGACGCCGGAGAGGGAGGGGGGGGGGGGAGGAACGCCGGAGAGGGAGGGGGGGGACGCCGGAGAGGGAGGGAGGGGGAGGGAAGGGTATTTTTGGAAATTTTTGAATTTTAGGGTATGAAGTTGAAAATATTCAATAGTTGATGGTATTAAGTTAACTATTTTAAAAGTTTAGGGTATCAAGTTACAAAACATGGATAGTTGAGGGTATCAAGTTAAAATTTAGCCAAATAAAAGTTTTAAACAACAACTTTATTTCAAGACACAAATTGTTAAACAGAGGCAATGACTGTGCTAAATTTTCTCTTTTCCGTAATGGTAGGATACAGATTGTTAAACAGCAACTTTATTACAAATCTAGCATGAAGTGCTGCTTGTTACAAGTTTGTTCTAACAAAATTATGTAAACAATGCAAGGTACAGAAGAAGCTAATGGAATACTAGTGGAATAAGCTATTTGAAATTTAACACAATGGATTAAAGTATCAGATTAAGGCTCTGGTCCGAATAGCCCAAACCACGAAATGAAGGTTTTGATCCGAATAAGTGTGGGTTAAAATCTTACAACAGTGAGCATATATATATATATATAAGTTTTTCTTTATTTATTTAAGAGGACTAAGAAAATGATGCAGATTAAACTTGAAGGAATAACTCTTAGATTGTTACAAATACTTCACACTTCGTTTAAAAATCTGCAAACAAAATAAAATATGTAAATGTTACCAGCCTCCGGGGAAGTTGCGCACGTAGCACTGCGCTAAGAGTTAGTCCGGATCTATGTGCAGACTGTATCCAAACGCTCCTAGTGGTAAAATTTTCGTTCCACCGGAATCTCTTTGCCGCACACGACGTAGAGAGAGCGACCCACGACTTAGCTCTACCCAGAGGAACAACGAAGAACAGCGAGATTCGGAAAGACGAAATTTAGAGAGAGTTTGGACGTAGAGTTTTCAGTGTGTTTGAAGAAATGAAGAATGACTCAATATATAGGTTGTTGGGTTTAAATGACTTTTGATTTGACGTTACAAACGTTACAAATTAAACAAATGTGAACCATGTGGTTCAAAGAATCTGGACGGAATTTGAAGTAAAAAATTTAGGGTCTCAGTCCGAACCCGAAGAGGAAATCGAATGGCTCGGACGGCGGCGGCGTCGCGCATGTGGCCCATAGGACACCCACAAAAGGCTTTAATGAAACAATGGAAAGCAAAACAATATATGAATAGTTGAGTCATCCCACCTAGCCGATGTGGGACTAAAGAATTTGAAATTTGAGCTTTTGCTCTGCTGTATTGACACAGCATATACAACAGTAACCTGTTTGAGTTGATTCCTGAATGAGGTTGTCTGGGGTTTTTTTTGTTTTGAAAATCTCGTTTTTGATGAGGACTCATGATTGGTTTTACGATTTTTTGTTTTCAGGAATTGGGTTGCGAGTGAAACTACATGCTGAGAATATTCGGTGATCATCAATGAAGTAGATATGTTAGATAGTTTCTAACGACATAAAGTTCATGAAAGTAGCTCTGTTTTAAGTACAAGCATTTGTTCTGAACTTAACGAGTGCTTCAGTTTTGTTTTTATGTTCTCTTTGCTTATCTTAACACTTTTGTGCATATATAAGTATGCTAGCCAACTTGTTCAAAAATGCACAGTTAGTCCTTGTAGTTTTTGTAAGTTTTATACTTGCAAAGCATCATGCATTAGAAATGACTAAAGATGACTTCAAAATCCTCAAGATCCGGGTCTCCCTCTCTCTCTCTTTCTTTCTCTCTCTCAATTGGTCTCTCATAAAAATATGTAGTTGACAAGAAATGTTTCTTTCCTATGTGCAGACATTCACACTCAAAGTGATTATACACTGTAATGGATGCAAGTTCGAAGTCAAGAAGCTAGTGAAAAAGATTGAAGGTGCTTTAGAAACTTTCTTATTCATGCATTTTCCTTCCTGGTTATACTTTCTAGAACTAATAAAATATGGTGCCATTTTCCAAAAATTACCATAGTGTGACCAAGTATAACTAATCTTGCTTGTGCCTAACAAAGAAGAGGAAATTTTGGTGATCTTTCAATCAATTCTGCAAAATTTATCTATGCAGCTATGCTACAACTTTGTAAATTAATCATGTTGGCATATATTTCACTCAGGAGTGTACTTAGTGAGCATAGGCATAGAGAACTGCAACTGAAATTCATTTCTTCTAATAGTCCTCTAGACCACCACAGTGAGAGTTTTTCAGGATTTCGACGTGAATAGTGGTTGAGGGAGGTTTTCCAGCCTTTTTTTAAAAATTCCTCTGACTAACAAGATGATACACAGGTATCAGATGAGACATGCAACTGGAGCAGAGACAAGATATTGCATATAAACCATTATCTATGTATTAATGAGCAGGACAGTGCAAACAGAAAAATAAAATGCAAATATTAACTAGCTTTTATACAATAAAATGAATAAAAATTTGTCGATGTCGAAAATGATTGAAACAGGAATAATGTATGGTGAGACCGGGTGTACCAGAGTATCAACATAATTACCGCATAATGAATTATTCTCTCATGTAGTGCACTACTGTCAGAAGGTACTGCATTGTGTCTTGGGGATAATTGTATTTAGGCTTTCAAGCCGCTCAAACTCAAGTTTCATGATATAAAAGTTCCAGGTTGTAACTGGAAGCTTTTTGTGATAATTTCAAACTGTTCAACAATATTTTGGGTATCTTTCTTGAATTTTCCTTTACTTTTTGTTCTGCATAACTTTAATATTTGTTTAAACTAATCATATCTATATTTGCAGGATTGAAGGCCATCTTAGGATGCTACAAACTTTCTAGCTTTAAAATTGGCATATGCTTGAACGTGGTCTCATTCATGTTGGAAACTGATCTAGACAGGTTTGTTAATTATTGCTAAGTTTACTCTTCTATCATCATAGCATTATCAGTCATGAGGAAAAATCCTAAAGAACAATTTAAAATGGAAAGTTGTGCTTTATGTAGAGTAATTAGATATTTATGGATTTATTATCAGAATTCAATATGCATAGGTTAGGGATAATAATGACATCCTGAAGTCTATCATTATCAATCATTTCATTGTTCAGGAAATGACATCCTGAAGAAACCTTCTTATCTATAAATTGGAAAAATGGGTTGAGTATAGACCACAATTTTTCCGTAATAGTTCTTGTACAATGTATAAGGTTCAGTAGTTCTCTGTTTAAGTCTGAAGTTGCTAATCCTTTGTTGTTTGATGTTATGCAGACTACCAGTCCTTTGTTGTTTGATGTTACACAGACTAATGATGTGGACACTGCTACTCTTTCCTGAGTGTCCATGCTTACTACTAGTATTGAAATTAAATGGTAGAACTATTTTTCCCTTGTTCTAGGTCAATTTTTAAGAACTTTGGACTTGGACTGATATTCTAATTATTCTGAAACTTTCGACAAACTATAATACTTCATGGTTTAAAGAAAATATTCCAGCCAATTTGTCCTCAAATTTCGTGTAGTAGTTTCTCTAACCTCCGCCAATGTTTTGCTATAAAATTTGAACCATCATTCTGTATTTGTTGTCCAATTCATAAATTCATAATATAAACTGTACGTAGTACTTATGAACTGATATGTACATATTTTTCTCTGATACTAAATCTGAGTGACTGGAACTTGTGTTCATAAATTTGATGTCTGGATTATGATGGCTGGATGATTAGCAGAGTTGGTGAGAGGGTAATATCATTCCGCATTGGTGAAAGTTGAGTTATTGATTTGTTTCGTCGGAAATATACCATCTTTCGATCTTATGGGTTTATCTACATTTTTGACAGATTTTGCTATTTGAATAGCTTTTGGATTTGTGGGATCTGTATGGTTACTGTAGTTAGTAGCAATTTGCTCTCTGTAGGTCTCTGATCGAATTCCTAAGAAGATGCAATTTTTGTTATATCATTGACTTTGGATTCCAATATAAAGGACGACTGAGATCATTGATTTTTTGGATTATGTGCCAATTGCCGAGTATTGCATCGATATTTGATGCCAATGATGGTGGGATCAGTTCGACGCACAAATTTTTTTTGTAGTTGTCTTAAGTTTCGGATAAGATTGTCTTAAACGTATCCTTTTAGGACTTACAGTATCAGTTATGTCTAGAGATGGAGCTTCAAGTTATGTCTAGAGATGGAGCTCCAAATCAGAGTCTGGTCTAGTTGTTAGCTTTAGCATCATTACAGTTTTGACAGGCACAGTGGAGTTGGATTGTTTAACTGAACTATGCTCTTTCCATTCCCGATGCTCAGATACGATACAACAAGATGTCCTATTAAAAGTCAAGCAATACTATTTTTCAAGAGCTAATGTCATGGTCACCTTGTTGTATCTTATATGATCATCAACTTTTCCGATTATTATAGTAACTATCAGATGTACAAATTTGTAGCGCATCCTGTAGAGTCATAATATCCTTTTGTCTTTCTGGAAGTTGGAGTGAGTAATGCACACGTCCACCAAAATGTGAGTTCTTATCTTGTTGTTTCCTCTTTCCTACCAACTGAACAACTATATCATGCTTTTTCATCTCCAGGGACTACCTAAGCTTGAGGGCTGTATCGAAGATCTACCTGGAAAAGCATACACAGGTGACTTACGGCTTTTAGAGGTAGAACTGAGAAACCAATCAGAATATTCCGTGAAGGTGCAGTAGAGCAAATTTGGTTGCATTCTCACTTGAAAACCCCTATTGTTGCCATTTATTCTATGACTTCATTGTAGAATATGTGACCCAGTCCAAAAATATTTCCAATGTAAAGTTCCATAGGAAATACTGATGTTGGCAATGCAACATTTACTGTCGAAGTTGATGGCTTGTATCTGTATCATGTGTATTAGTGTATTATGTACTAGCACAACTTTCCTGATGAATAATATTGAGTTGACTAGCTTGACATGTCTGGAATTTGCAGAACACGAAACTGAAGATTAGCGACCCAAGATTCTTAATTCCTGGGAGTTTGGAAGATCTAAACAAGCAGTTTCG
The DNA here is from genome assembly GCA_029216955.1 of Iris pallida. NCBI lineage: Eukaryota > Viridiplantae > Streptophyta > Magnoliopsida > Asparagales > Iridaceae > Iris > Iris pallida. The sequence goes on along the minus strand of JANAVB010009198.1, from coordinate 29,997,890 downwards.
TCGCTCTCTTGATGCCACAGTGAAATCTGGAAACACAGCTACTTCAGTAAATGTTATGGAGAAGCCCAACAGCCCTTTGTTTTCATTTCCTAATGTGAGTAGTAAATTTGGTATGCGGCTTTGTTCGTTGTATTTACTTGAATATACAATTTCTTCAACTTATGTTGTTTATTTGATTCTACTTTACAGGATACTATTGTTCATGGGGGAACCACATGTGTCTGGCCTCTTTGGTTTCATAAGGGCATTCTGGAAATATTACAATATGTCTATCAATATATTATGAAATGGAAGGATGTTCAAGTGACAATGATCTACCATACACTATGCATGCATTATGATGTGGAGGTAAGGCAGGGAAAGAGTGCCCATATGTTTTTGTTTACGAATTTATATGATAGATCAGATACTGTTATTGTTATTGATCTAATTCAGTGTCATCTGAGAATCAAGAAGCTATTCACATATTTGAAAATTGAGAACTCTAATTGTTTTCTCCATGGCCATATGAATCTTTGATAGGAAAAAAAAAGCTTTGTTGACAATGATGGCTTTGATTGACAGTCGATAAGGACAAGAAGTTTCCTAGGATTAATGAAACCATTTTATACTCTATATAATGGAAGAGACAAGAAAAGTGAGATCAATTTATACTTCTATATATCCTTTCTTGATTTTTTTATTGCTGGTTTGTGCCATTCTGCCTACGAATCATAGTATATGTTTCTGGAATTTTGTTTTCACCAAATGTTGTTATCTAATTACTCTGATATTAAGGAGGCGTTTGGTATGTGGAATATATAGCCGAGAATTCTATATTTCTGGGAATCAAATTCCAAGTAATTAAATTTCCTGAAAAATTACATTCCCATGTTTGGTGACTATATAAATATTTCCGGGAAAAAAATAAAAATGATAAAAAAAAACTAAAAAATGAAAAATGAAAAAAAAAAACAAAAACGATAAAAAAAAAATCATAAACGTAAAAACGTAAAAAAAAACTGACCAAAATACAAAAAAGACAAAAAGGCCAAAAAAAAACCAAAACGACAAAAATGGAGAAAAAAAAAAGAAAACCAAAAACAACAAAAAAAACGATAAAAAAAAAGCGACAAAAAAGACCAAAAAAACAACAAAAGTAACAAAAATGACCCAAAACAACAAAAACGATAAAAAAAAAAGGACCAAAAAATGACAAAAACAAGAAAATGGCAAAAAAGAAAGAAAAACGACAAAAAAAGACGACAAAAGACGACAAAAAACACAAAAAGGGACAAAAAAATAAAAAAATAACTAAAAAACGATTAAAAAAAACTACTACAAAAAGACAAAAAACAAAAAAGACAAAAAACCGGTAAAAAAGGACAAAAAGTGACAAAAATAAAAAAAGGACAAAAATCGGTAAAAAACGACAAAAAAGTGACAAAAAGTGACGAAAAATGACAAAAACAACAAAAAATGACAAAAAGCAACAAAAACGACAAAAAAAAACAAAAGAACTACTAAAACGACAAAAAAGAGACCAAACCGACAAAAAACTACAAAAGACAAAAGACAACAAAAAACGACAAAAATCGGTAAAAACGACAAAATTTTTGACAAAAAGAGACGAAAAACGACAAAAACGATAAAAAAAAGTTCAAAAAATGACAAAAAGCAAAAAAAAAAAAACGACAAAAAATACTAAAAAAAAAAAAAGACCAAACCGACAAAAAATACTAAAGAACGACAGAAAACGATAAAAGACAACAAAAAACAACAAAAACTGGTAAAAACGACAAAAAAGATAAAAATAGACGAAAAACGACAAAAATAACAAAAACGACAAAAAGGACAAAAACGACAAAAAAGGACAAAAAACGACAAAAATCGGTAAAAATCGGTAGAAAACGACAAAAAACAACAAAAACGACAAAAAAGATACAAAACGAAAAAAATGACAAAAAGAAACAAAAAAGACAGAAAAGGACAAAAAACTACTAAAAACAACAAAAACAACTAAAATGGACAAAAAGTGACAAAAAAGAGAAAAAGGACAAAAATAACAAAAAATGATAAAAATGACAAAAAAGACTAAAAATTTACATAAAGCGACAAAAAATCGATAAAAAACGACAGAAATGACCAAAAAGCGATGAAAAAGACAAAAAAGACAAAAACGACAAAAAATGACAAAAAAATAAAAATAGGGTCAAAAATGATCAAAAAAGTTTAAACAATTTTTTTTTGTTTGGGCAAAAAAAAGAAAGAAAACCCACCTATTCTTAAGGGATAGGATTTCCATGTTTTATGGGTAAACTATTTATCCAGGTATTTCTAATTTCCGGGAATAAAGTTTTTATAGCCCAAACAAACATGCTAATAGATTCCCACCCTAAATTTTGTCGGGAATGAAAAAAAATATCGCGTAACAAACGCCCCCTAAGGTTTATGTCACCTATTTATGCTTCTCTCTAGTCTTGGTAGTTGGCAAATGGAAGTCTTGATTGAAACCAATTAGAAGGTCAGATATCTTTTGTAGATAGTTAATTGATATAAATCTTATATAAGCGTTATACTTCAGTGGGAGTAGCTGAATCTTCTCTTCTGCTTTAGATACTTCAGTGGGAGTGTCTGGATCTTCTCTTCGGGGAGAAGCTTAGGATACTGCCATGCCATCACAATAAGTATCTTGTTCTGAGAATTTGTTTGTCATTATTGCTCTTTACGTTTTAGGTAATTATCTGATTTTTTTGTTGATTTGCAAACTTGCTCGAGCACCCCCTCTTTTAATATTTGACTGTCCACACCTTGGTTGTTTGCTACTTAAAACAGTGCCAAATATGGACGTGTCTGGATGCACTTTTTGGTAAAGCAAGTATGTATTACATCACTTCAGAAGACCCTCATAGGGCAGCTCCTTAAAGCAGGAGGGGGAATCAGGTTATTCACAATTTTCTTGATCTAATTTGATTTACATGCAACCACTCTATATTCATTAATAATCTATTCATGGTAAAGCAGGATAGTGCGTCGCGTAGCAGATGATGGAGCAGCTGATGTGGACAAAAGGAATGTTTTGAGGGTACCCGGAAAAAGAAAACATATGTATATATACATGTATCTGGATATACTTTTTAAAAAAAATGTAATTAAGATGGTGATACTATGTACAATTTGAAATTGGATATTTTAATTCAAAAGGAATGTTTCAAATGTTCGTTAAATTTTATAATTTATGTTGTCTGATTCGAAATAAATATTTTGGAAATTGTCAATATTGACCATTGCTTTTTATAACGCTTTGACAGGTGATATATATGTGTATGAACTCCAGAAAAGTTTGAAAAGCGTTATATGTATATTTCCTATTTATAATGCTTTAAAATAGATGTGTTATATATATATATATATATATATATATATATATATATATATATATATATATATATATATATATATATATATATGGGAGCGGATCAAAAGCCCCCCTTATAAAACTCCCTAAAAACCCCCCTCACTCTAATTCGTAATATTAATATTAATGTTAATATTAATGTTAATATTAATTTTAATATTAATGTTAATGTTAATATTATTATTTTTTTATTTTTTTATATTAATTTTAATGTTAATGTTAATATTAATGTTAATGTTAATATTAATTTTAATGTTAAGTTTAATGTTAATTTTAGTATTTGATGTTAATATTAACATTAATATTAACATTAACATTAATATTAACATTAATATTAACATTAAATTACGGATTAGAGTGAGGGGGGTTTTTAGGGGGTTTTTTAAGGGGGGCTTTTGATCCGCTTTCTATATATATATATATATATATATATATATATATATATATATATATATATATATATATATATATATATATATATATATATATATATAACGTTTTAGAAATTTAGTGTTATATATAGTTATATTATTTACAACGTTTTCAGGAAAAAAATGTTATATAAGAAGAGTTCAAACGGTTTTAGTAAACATTTATAACATTGATTTTCATAACGCCTGTAAGCTTACAAAAAAAGCGTCATAAAATATCATTTATGACAGTTTTTAGTCGTCGTAAAAGTGTATTTTTCTTGTAGTGATATTTTTCAGCATTTATTTATTTGTTTCATATTTGTTTAGTTTTATTTATTATAAACTTCGTGTTAAAGTCATACTTGGGTGCAAGCGACTATATTAGTCGTTTTTCGTTGTTTCATTTTATTGTATGCATGTTGAATTAGTTTTAGCGGACTACCTTATGATTGTGGGATATCCTTATATCTCTTTAGCCATGACACTCACATTATACGCTTTAAGACAGTTTGTTAGGGGCACGATCTATGTATTTGACTGATCATCAGTACGTATGAGTCGTGTGACGAATAAATAATTGTAGCTGTTATGATTAGGATATAGAGACTCAAGAAGTTACAAAATTGGACGGGTTATGGACATAATTTGGTCAGTATGGAAATCTTGGGGTATGACAATTACTAGTGCGTATGGAAAGCCAAATTTGTAAACCATCGTCTCCTGATGGAACTGTAGCGTGATATAAATTGCAGATACCTTCTGACATTGTGGAACATTACGACCGAATACACATGACTGGATGACATTATAGGTACACAAATAGCCTAAATCCTACCCATGCGTGTGAAAGTTGTCCTCTAATTGCACGTTAGACGGTTAGGATACCTATTTGTATATTTGTTGTCTAGGATAGTCTTTGCATATTTATTTATCTACCATGACAGTTCATATAGCATGATATTATGTATCTTGTTACATCCGTCTGAGGACCTGTGATCTCTCTAGGTATAGATGACGGACAATATTTTGAGGAGTATGGTTCCAGACTAGTCTCTTCCTTTACAGCCGAGAAGGTCTCACCCTCGGAGTCTATTTGATTTTCTTTTTAGCTGATGGACTTATGTAGTTTCTTTATCTCGTTCTTTCAGTTGATTTCATTTAGTCACTCGGTAGTGGATTTATCTCCACCCAACAGATATTTTATTTTATATTTCAGTTGAGACATTCGATTAGTTATTTTGTTTATTTGTCGTTGTGGATGAGATATAAATGTTCTCTATGACTATGGAATATTATTATGAACTGGAGTTCATGTAATACAGCTTATGTGTGGATACGTAGAATCCATATTGGAGTAGTCTGCGTATACTTACAGCTGGCATGTACGTAATCCTAGTCCTATGTTACTATGTATTTTTGGACTGGGGCATTACAAATGGCATACCGAACCAAAGAGAATATGTGTTTGAGGAACTCACTTGTCATCATGATCATGAACTCCCCATTCTTCATCATGGTAATCAATATAGAGAGGATCTGCATGCATGAAATAATTTATATTAATGAAAATATTAAGTGTATATATATATATATATATATATATATATATATATATATATATATATATATAGCAAATGACCTCTAGCCTAGTGGTTAAGAGAGATGCATGCGGCCCGAATGGTCAGGAGATCGATTTCCGGTGGGAGCGTTCGCCACAATTACCTTCTTTCAAATATATATATATATATATATATATATATATATATATATATATATATATATATATCAACCCAAGATCCTGTGTTTGAACTTTGAACTGCTAGCCCAGACTGAGGGGTCCCTTGTTAACAAGTTGCATACATCACATATAAAAAATGAAACTGAATTGTGCATATTGCTCTTTTCCTGAACCGAAATGCCAACTTCTAAGAAAGCATAACATTGTGCATATTTAGAGAAAAGCCAACCAAGCCCAAAAACAGTAGAACATTGTGCATATTGCTATTTCAACTGAATTGTGTATATTGCTCTTTTCTTTGAACTGATAGCCGAGACTGAGTTGTGCATATTTCTTAGATAACTGAACCAGAACATTATGCTTGCTTTATCATGAAGTGTTAGTTAGTACAGGGTATACAAAATGCCAACTTAGAAAAAAGCCAACTAAGTACAGACTACAGAGTACACAAAATGCTTTATCATCCAAAACTGCCAAAACTTAGAATCAAATACAGAGTACAATCCCAACTAAGAAAAAAGCCAACCAAGCCTCAGGGTAGTCAGTACAGAGTATTATTGTGTGTTCGCTAAGTATAATTGAAATATTTCTGAAATCTCAGGACACTCAGTACAGTGTATGCAAAATGGAAATCCTATAATAGATAATTAGTCTTGCATAAAAGTTTCATACAACTTAGAATCAATACAAGCAAATGCACCCAAAATAAGTTATCCAAAAGTTAGTAGTTTCATACAACTTAGAATCAAATACAAACAAATTCATTGTACCCTAGATCCATTAATTGTACCCTACGATCCTAATATAAGCAAATTCATCAATTATTGAATCAGGATCAATATCTTTAGCAAGTTCTCTCCCAACAAAAAGGATAATAGAATTTCTTAGAAATTCGTTGTCCATCTTGTTACGAAGTGGTGATTTAACAAGTTTCATGACTGAAAAAGCTTGTTCTGTAGTTATTGTGGAAACAAGAAGGGTTAGTATAAGACGAATCAGTCTATCGATTAGATAGTAGTTCTTGCACTTGTTTGTTTCAACTAGTCATCGACATAATTTTGAGATGCTGCACATATTCTAAAATTTTGTATGATTGGGGATATCAAGTTTATATAATTGCATCTGACATCTCAAATCGCGAAGCTCTTGCAAACTAAAATCATGAGGATAAAATTTCTCAGCGAGACTGCAAATATCATCAACTTTAACTGACTTATAGTTATCACTGGGTTCAAAAGCAGAGATGATGGTAAGAAGTTCCACCATCTCTTCGGAAAATCTCTTATTTAACTCTGATAGTTGATAATCAACAACATTGTTGAAAATATCAAAGTGGTAATGGTGCCCATTTGTGATATAAGAAGATTGGTGAGTAGCCACTTTGTAAGAAGCATACATATTAGGCATATCTATGTCATTCTTATTACAAAATGCTTCCACCTCCATAAAGAGTCCATCCATCTGCTCTTAAAGTCTTCAAGAGTTCCTTTGCAAGAGAGATCATATTCATAGCATTTAAAATATCGAGAGATTTGTGTTGTAAGTCCCGACAAAGCAAATCAATGATGTCAATAATTTTTCTCCTTAAATTCAAGATAAATGCGAAGCCAAAGGATTTCAACGTCATCAAAGCACCAGCAGCTTCCCCACGTATAGAGTTTGAAGATCCCTACTCAACCATTTTTGCATGAACTTTACAAGTTGCATCATGCATATCTATCAAGCTGCAAATAGAATAAAAATGCGAGCTCCAGCGAGTGGTTCCACCTCGATGAAAAGTACCAATTTGATTAGCCCTTCTGTGAGTCACACATTCATCATTAGATATCATATTTGTAATTTCAACATCTTGAACAGATCGTAATTCAGTAAGGCATTTAAGAGAAGCTGCTACAAGGTTAACAACGGACGTTAGCTTTGAAAAGAATAGCCAAACAAAAATTTCATCATTAGCAGTTGCAACCAAAGCTAACTGTAGGTGATGGGCAAAACAATGTATATAATATGTATGTGGATTTTCTTTGAAACTTGGCCTGCAGTCCATTCCATGCACTACGCATATTCTGGCACCATCATATCCTTGACCTCGTATATTTTATATATCCAAATTATGAAAAGCAAGTACTTTAGATATATTTTTCTTCAGAGTCAATGCAGCAGTATTTGGAACACGAACAATCTCAAAAAACGCACTCGTACAAAACCATGGCCATCAACAAATCTTAAAACTATAGCCATCTGCTCTTTATTGGATTCATCTCTTGTTTCCACGGTTTCTTGAACCCGGGGACTCATTATGACCTTTAAAAGCACAAGCTTGAAATGCAAGCCAAGGAACACTCTCAATGGTAGTCTTAAGTCGTAACCTGTTCTTTTGATTTTTTTCCACAACCTTGAGCATTCGTTACTGTCGATTCATATCTGCCAAATCTTGTAACCTCTAAGAGCATTGTTATGTGGCAAAGTTGTTTCTCCAACATGTTTCAAAAAGGCACAATTCTCTCCATTTACCCTCTTCCAGCTTTTAAACCCTTGAACGGTGAATGCCACCCGGTTTGATGTATTACCTTGAATGAGAAAGCATGGAAAACAAAATGCCAAGTCTTTTGAAGGGGAATACTCTAACCATGAAAATTGTTGGAACCAAGAGTATTTGAATCTCCGAAATTGGTTGCCGAATTGATCAGTTCATGGATATTCATGAAGTTCATGTTGATATGGCCCGCTTTAATATAAGCTCTTCTAATATTGTCATGCTGATTAACCGGTTGTTTTCAAATTGGAATACGCAGACTCGGATCCCTTTCATTAGAAATAGGATCAAAATCATGTGTTTGAGGATTCAGAGGAGATGCTTGTAAGTTTGGAACCACTACTTCTTCATTAGATGCACTAGACGTATGACTTGTTAATGCTTCAGCACCTCTAAATCTTTGAAAAAATGAAGCTATAGGTCTCACTCTTTTCTTTGAGGTTGATGATGATCCATAACCTAAGACTAATTACATATTAAAACCTAAAATATAATATAGTAACTTTATGTTGATATTAAAAGAAATGTACCCTTTTGTTAGTTGGTGGTCTCCCCTGGGCTCTTGTGAAACACCAAATTCAAAAACGAATCATAATTTCTTTTCTTCTGTCTAACCCAAGTTGCTGGTGGAATTTTTTGACCGCAGAGAAAGAGTCAGAGAGGAGAAGAGTGAATGACAATTTTTTCAATTAAAATTAACATGCTATTAGAGATTCAGAAGATTTAGCAAAATAAAAAGGAATTGATAATATACATAATACACACTGACAAGAATAGGTAAGCTTGTACACATATCCTTTCTAATGGCCACAGACAAATCCTTGTTCGGAACCCCTTTCGAAAAACTTGTCTGGAACCCCCATTCGAAAATCCTTGTCTAGAACCGACCCCTACAGGCTACCGTACGCATCTTTTCTAAAAATACAACAGACAAATCCTTGTCTGGAATGGTGGAAGCCCTTTCGAAAAACTTGGCTTGCACACAATAAGACAGATCATTTCTAAAGACCACATATAAAACCTTTTTGCACAAGAATCCTTTTTAAAGAGTAAAGACCACATACAAATTAATCATTTCTAAAGTTAATACAAAGAAATCCTTTCTAAAGACCACAAAAGATTTCCCCGAACGATTGCGGCGGGCGAGAAGACCGGACGGCTGCAACTGGCCATCAACTCTTTTTTTTGTTAGTGCGGGTGGTGAGGTGAATTGGTGAAGTGAACATAATGAACAAACATTATGAGCTGCTGCAGGCTCATATCTCCATAATTTTTTTATACAAATTTTCTCCCAAATTTTGGGCCAAGCTACAGCCCACCCATGCCCTTTATGTGATCCGCCTCTGCTCGGATAACACAATTAGTCGCTTCTCATGCTCCTCTTCTCAAAATATTCTCTTTTGTCTCTCTTTTCTCGTCCATGCACAAGTGAAAAGACTGAGTATAAATAGGGGAACCAAACACCTAATAGCCATATAATCTACTACCAACATGGGCAGATAACCAGATATTTAATCTCCATTAAGCAAACAACAGTAACAAAAACAACAAAATAGATCACCCCGTAGGACTTCACGTAGCATCTTGCACCCAATGCTTAAGTGTGAAATGCAACGTGCATATCAAAGCGCCCTTCATCCATTCTCGAGATCGAGTCAGTGCCTAGTTCCAAAGAAAAATATCCTTAAAAATAATGACAAATTTTTGTGTGTGGGATTTGAACCTCACTAACTAAAAAAAAGTCTCTTAGCATACCAACCACTTGATTTATCACACCCCATGTGTAAGTCAATAAATCATAGCTCATATATTGACATACACTTAGGGTTTGATACATCATGATGGTAGGACCGAGTCACTAGTGACCATTTTAAATAAATCTTAAAATTTTCAACATATTTCAATATGTGACCTGAGCATTTCCTACAGTGACTATGCATCATGCATTAGTATATATGTCGCTTACGACTTGAATATTTTCGAATAGGTCAAACAATAAGACGTTATAGAATGGATGAATCCTTGAATTTAGTACCATAGCAATAATTTGTCACACACAATTACATCAACTGTGCCTCTGGTCACACAATTACATCAATTATTGATTGCTAGTCAAATTAGAAATGAATATGAAATGAGCCATGAAGATTTGTTACCTTACAATTAATCGTATTAGCCGTATACCTTGTTTAAATATACAAAAAACAGATACCCTCGTAACACTCGCAGCTTATCTGGCATTGTCATAAAAAGGAACCAAACTTTTATGCTGGTAGGTCGTCAACTCTTCTATAAAAAGAACAATAGTAAAATCAGAGGAATCTACACAATGTTGATGACTTTGAGCTACGTGATTGGCAATTTCCTCTCTGATTCGATTGTACATGGGATACTACCTATTGATCCTAAATAAGCAACATCTATCCAAAGGTTATACATTAAATTATATTATGACATGGTCACAAAAATATTCTTCTGACGTTTATTTGATGGGTAGCTTCTCGGTTGCTTATCTAATTCAGAAGCACAAGTCATTATCAAGGAGGCTCATGATGTTACCTGTGGCACATATTAACCAGGTCTACAACTTCAGGACTATTTGAGATGGCTTGGCTATTATTGTCCTACCATAATTACATCTCCAAGTGAGCATAAGCGTACCGTTGGAAGAACTCAATGTAGGAACAAGATGTAAAGCGCTATACTCTAGGGAGAGGATAAATAGAGTAGGCAGCAAAAATTTAGCTATTAAAAAATATTAGCAGCAAGATCACAGAATATATCACAACTATGTAATGTAAAAGTAAAGAGCAGAGAGCAAACGCCAACACAAGGATGTATACTATTTTCTCTCTTATGAGGACTAGTCCAGTCGAAAGAACTCTAACTTCTAGTTGAAATCCACTATAAAAAAATGCCACAAGTTTTCATGCAAAGTTCTTGCAACTTCTACAACGCGAGCTTTGATCCGAAGTACTCGACCAATTTCAATTGTGAAGTATTTTTCTTCAATCAAGCCTCTGATTACAATCACTATGAAACTTGTAAATTGTACCGTACTGGCAAATCGACTAGAGGATTAGGATTTGAAAATGAAAGGCTTAGAACACTTTAGAATACCGTAGTAGGCTTAGAGGGAAGAGAAGAGATAATGAATTGGTGTGTTAAAATGGTAGAAATTCTTCTCTATTTATAGGTTTTCCAAAGGAAGAATTTGGGCAAAATTCTTTGAGAGAATCTCGGCAAATAGTCGTTGCATCCGTAACTATGGGGAGACTGGGTTCAAAAATCCAACGTTCCACTAACCAAACTTGGGGCGAATTCGGACTAAACTCGGGCCGAATTCTGTTGGTCCAGAGTTGATTTGGTTAGGGTGTTGTAAATCGAATTTTGGGGTTTTGAAAATTCAAGCAGTTAGGAGCTTTTGTAAATGGGCTTCTTTTCAAAACAAAGGAATACTTTGAAATTATTTTGGGGTAGCCAATTTACCAGTACGACTCAGTGTATATTATATTTCTAGACTCAATAAATTATGAAAAATTACATTGATAATGGAAATACAGACTCAGTGGCAAAAACGGCTTCATGTCTTGAACGGTAGCAGTAGCAGTTCTCAACAGTCATCCAAGTAGCCCTTATATCGAGACAGGGTTAGATAAATTATTAAAATTAGGTTTGACCATGACCAATGGGCCAACAATCTCCACTATTTTGATAATTGACAAAGCTTGACCGATATAACATCTCGATCTTGATTTGAAAAGAAATCAAAATTTGTAAGGTACTGTATGTAGGTACTGTCTCCTCTTAAAAACAAAATTCATGTATTCTCTACAAAAGATGTTAGATCCATTTTCTTTCTAGTTGTCACTTAGCAAAACAATTACAAAAGGAGAAGCTCCCCCGTAATTAATGCTTAAGAAACGAACGTTGAAGCAATACAGAAAATATATAACAAATGACATAAATTCACAGGCAGTTCTATAAAGGAAGCATAAATTAAAATAATGCTACGCATAGAATGATAAGAGCATACTAAGAATAAAAGAGGACAATACACACTGAAATAGTAAATGCATACTAATATGAGTTTGAAATACATAAACTCAGCAAACAGATCAAGTACCAGTTTGCCATTAAATATCAAAGACAAGTATTACAGAAATACTAAAATTGATTGCAAACTCGCTTGTACAAAGAAAGTCTAGAAAGAAATCCTAGAAAATAATCTAAGTACAATTGTTTAGTTTTTGATTCTGGGGGGTGACGGTGGAGGCTTGGAAAAGTGTATTAACTCTGCCTTACTCCTTGGACTATCCGACGCAGTCTTTAGCTCTCAAAGAAATTGCCCTTCGAAGGTTGCCAGCCTTTTGCAGGGGTGTGGCACCCTGCTATTTATAGTGGTATGTATTTTGAGCCGCATAGATGACATGTGGCCACGTGGCTAATTAGCACATGAAGACCCGCTCTTTGGCCGCCAGCTGTCGATTTGTTAGGATTTTGTTGCAGCAAATCTGGGTGGTTGAGACTTTGTCAGCCTGCCACGTGTCCTATCGCAGGATAGGAATCATTTTGAGCCGCATGAGTCTCTCAGTTTTTGACCATGTTGGGCCGCATGAGACTCATGCGGCTTAAGTCGCAGTCTTCCTTAGTCCGCATATAGCTTAAGGACTTTTAAGCCGCATAGATTCTGTATTTTGGGTCGCATAAATCTCATGCGGTTCGGGTTACAGTCACCCTTGGCCGCATGAAGTTCGGAGACTTTGGGACCGTATATGTTTGAGTCGCATAAGGTTCTTGCGGCTTGGGTAACACTCATTCTGGCTGCATGAAAGTGCATGAACCCTGCTTTTGGTGACATGACATTTTGTCTGCTCACGTCGCACGTCTTATCTTTTTTATCAGAGTGTCAGAGCTGTCATTTTTGTCAGTTTTGACAGAATTTGTCAGCTTTATCAGACGAACTGATCAACTTGGCCGCATATCTTTCTTCTGCGGTTCGAATCAGTCTGGTTGTCGACGGGCCGCATAGGATGTTGAATCTGTCATGCGATTCTCCTTTATGCGGACCTGTTTGGCCCAAAGTACATATGCGGCAAATTGTGATCCGCATGAACCCCATATTTTCCAGGCTTCTACAGTACCGTGACTGTTTGAGATATTATATAAAAGAAAATAATAATAGCTAAATAATTATCAAGATTGAGAAATCAAGTAAACCTATGAAAATGAAAGAACCAAGAAGAATCATAAGTCCATTATATAACAAAATACCATGACTAATGCAATAAGATATTTTAAATAAAAGAATATATGTCTATGACGAACTAGGTATACTACATCTTAAGGGTATATATGAATTGAAACGATTAATTTGCTTCTCCTTAAATATGTATCTAGTTCAAAAAGCAATTTATATGCATATATAAAATAGAAAATTATAAAATTTGAAGGATATCTAAGATATGCATCTTTCATCCCTTTGATCAATGCATATAAAGTTCCAAACTTAAAACAAATATCATCTTTAGGCAAGTAAAAGAGAGATCCAATAAATAATGCTTAAAGATGAACAAATAAAACAGGACTAGATAAATGCGCAAATAAATAGTATTCTAGATATATGACATGTCAGGAAAATAATTGATTTGAGACAATTAACTGCTCTCCTTTACATGGGTATATCTAAAAATAAATAGTATTAAAATCCAGAAAAATATTTTCAGAACGAGGAAAGTAATTTATCAAAATATTAGATCTTCTTATTAAAGTCCATTTCTTCCCTTTTAAAACCTTAGCATGGTATCCAACTGATAGCCGTAGGTTAAAAAAAAAAAAACGCTTTGAGAGAGAGAGAGATAAATTTTTTTCCTACAAAAAATTACTGTTATAAGCAGTTATTAACTTGAATAAGAAGATAATAAAAGCTTTGAATATTATGAATATTACGCAAACGCTAAAGAATATATCAGAAAACCATAATATTCAATGAGTACTCACAAGATCAAATAAAAAATAGAGTGATAAAAAAAGAATATATCAAAAGATGACAAACATTAACCTATAGAAGATCAATGTATATTATCATCAAATAATATTATCCATCAAAAGATAAAATCAAAAGACGAAATCCATATCTCTTCTTAAAAATGAGATCAACCCAAGATTATAGATCGATTTAAAGAATATAAAATATAAGTATATCCACTGGAATCGAAATATCTCAAACAATACAAAAATTCAAATCATTTGTAGCTATAAGCATAAGATGTATCAATTACATGTATTCTTATGTGTGCTACAAAATCAATGGGTAACAATGAAATATAAAATATTTATAAATCAAATGTAGGGCCTAGATACGCTGATGTGTTCTGGAACCTAGGGACCGGGTTCAGTACCTTGGATCCAGATTTAGACAATAGTTGCAAGTAGACCTTAATAAATCTTAAGTCTATAAAGTATTGATTACTTTGGGTTAACTGTAGGAGTATTGTCCTAGCTAACGGAGGTCCACCAGGAGACGCTTAAGTATCGCTTTGCTTTAGCCGTAGCTGAGGTGACAGATAGACCATTTGTAGGCTTGTACCCAAAATGATCTCTACTTTTAAGAACTTAGATTTAAAAGAATATATGAAATATTATCAAACAATTTCAAAATCTAGAATCCCTAACTATAACAAAAGTAAATACCGAAAGAATGGACAAAAAATGATCATTAAGGATTAAGAACTAATTTTCAAAAAAGTTTTTATAGCGCACTATAGATATATAAAAGATATACTAAAAATGTGCACTAATAAATTAGAAAATTAAAGCACATGATCATCTTGACTAAAAAAGATATGCATACTTTATTAAACAAAGGCAAAAGATATGCATAAAAAATGTTAGACAAATAGAAAGGCTACTTAGTATGACATAACATTTGAGATAGTAAATATCCATGCAACTGTATTTCAAGAACATTATCCTAAGCATGCTAGAAACATATATCATACTAGTTTATATAAGATAACAAAAATAAGCACTTCTATTGAGAAATAGTGAAAAGACATGCAAGATTCTATAGTTCTAGCCATTTAGGAAGAATAGTTTAGCATGTTACTAAAGTGGTTCTAGTGACCACACTTATGTTGGTGCAATTGCTTGAAAGATGACCTTTGTAGCTTTGCAATTACCAACATGTTCCATGGTTCTATGGTTCTGCATAAGTAGCTCCACCTGAAATATTAGGTAAAAACTTTGGTATCCAATACTTGGATCCATATTGGTTAGCTTTGAGAACCTATGTAAACATATTCATATCAACCATCTTTCTAATCTGACAATGACTAGAAATGTGTCCTTTCATACTGCAATAATGATAAAAAGTATTAATATTAGTGCTCTGTGCAGCAGTATGTGAACGTGATTTAGTATGATATGTCTAGCATGATTAACTATAATAAAAAAGCATGGTTATGTTTAACCTTAGCTGTGCTAGATCCCTTTTGAATTTTGAGTTGTGTCACATACCTTTTGTATGACTGTGTCTTGGATTGAACAACTTGTTTACCCAATCATATCTCCAATTTTTTAGAGATCGTGCAAGCCTCATTATATATATATCAGTTAATGAGTCTATCCTTTGTATAACAATACAATAAGCTTCATTAAGTTTTGCATGATTTTGTGTCATCTTATTAATGCATTCTTGAGCATCATGCAGACTCAGCTTAATCGTGGATTTGCTCATCTGCGTCACTAGCAGTGGCAGTGTCTCTAATCTCATTAAATAGAGAGGACAACCTTTCATCCTCAAGCTTATAAGCCTTAACCTCTTTTCGAGACTACTTATACTTATCTAATACTTTCTTGTGTTCTTCTAATAGATCATTGAAAGTATCAGATAACTTATCATAAGAAAATTTATTATAAAAAGAATTATTTTGTACCTCGTTAGATAATGCCATTGTGCATATATTTGCAGCTGGACGAGATCTATCTTCTTCTTCAAAATTGGTTGCTTCACTTTCACACCATATGCTCGTGGTAGCATACTTGTGAGACAACGATCTTCCTTCGTTTGATCGTTCACAACGATTCTCCTTTTAGTAGTAAAACAATAGCCCGATCTTCTGCAGTTGTGGAATATATGCTCTTCTTCAAATAAGGGGTTGTGTTGCACCTCAAATCTCGATGCCATCATGCAAGGATTTTCTTCTTCTTTGGAGTTGCTAGCTTCACTTTCATACATGTTCTCATGAGTAGCTTCAAGCAGTTTCCAAATTTTATGAGATGTAGTACAAATAGAAATATAACTAAATATATTTATGTCTACAACATAATAGAAAGCATGTATTGCTTTTGCATCAAGACTACCTAACTTCTTATCTTCCTCCGTGTAACTATAATAAGACTTGTTAATAACAGAGGAAGTAATAATAGAGGTGATAGAGGGCTTTTGTGTCACGTTTCGATTCGGAGAATCGTTCGTCCTCGCTTTGATTCACGTCGAATCATTCGTTCTCGCTTGGGCATGATGTCGTACAAGTCTGTTATTGCACTTGTACAAGGCAAAGACGGTATATAATTGATAATCTTTAAATATGAATACATCACAACAGCAGAAACAGACAAATTAAAGATAATGAGGATGTTCTTACTCATTGAATAAAACACATTCTTTGAAATTGTAGTAATAGAAATGAACAGATAACTTGAAGTCACAAGATATATATAGAAATGTATTATCTTTATTGATAATTGAAGTAAAGTACAAGGCTTGCAATAGAATACACAGCTTACAACATATCTCACTTTACATTGATAGCCAACTGAACAAATGCCATCAAGCTTACATTTGATACTTTGATACATTGGATTACAACTCGATACACCGACTTGGCTTACAACTTACTGGTATAACTGATTACAGTATCCCATACATTATGTCCTTTATAAACAGAAGACATCATCTTTTGCAAGGAGAGCTTCTGCATGTCCAACAAATCTTCAATACCGCAGAACCGATCAAGCCAAGCTTCGTGTACAAAACTTCCACAGCATGAGCACCTAAAAAGAGTGTCCACAACGTGGGTCAGTACATCATCTATGTACTGGCGAGCAGAATCCCGCCCACTCACCTAAACCGACACTAAGTGGTCAATTTTAGCAAACATTTATTATGGTGATCTTTCCAATTGGGGCCTAGCATCAGTTTAAAGTTCATGAGTAGAAATATTGAAACTTGTAAACAGGATTATGGCATTGTTCATGTGGAAGCAACAGTAAACCAGGGGCAACATGTATTCTCATATTTCTCTTCTATAGCAATAGTTTAATATGTAAGTCATGATTGAGCAGCGTTCATAATAGGGTATCATCCTAGCATACTTGGTATTATCATGTTAAACAAGCAAGTTGAACCAACATATATTGAACATATCACATTTAAGTGATTTTTTACCGATAGCCGACTCCCTCGTTCCTGCATCAAATATAGGTTAGACAATATACTTACTTTGCCTGCACAAAACGTTCATTAGTGTGCATCCTGACTACATGGCTACTGGTGTTATGCACCATTTAGGACTTGCCATATAGGACTTCAAGGGTATGCGACGCACCATTCACTCAGGTTGTGAGCCCGAAATGAATGTCCCGATACCAATCATACCACCAAAGCATGTTGCATTTCCTCCTAGGCCGAATCGGTCCCCAGGGCCCTGGGAACCGTCCGAGAAAATAATACCTTGTATACAAGTTGTCTATGACCATGCAAATGCGTGTCCGACTTGATCGTGCACAAAATTGCATGATAAAATATTAAGAGAAGTAAGGAAACAATGCATCATCATTCATCTCCTTTAAGTTTAATGACTCATTCTTTTCCATATTACCATCATTTTACTTGGTGATCTCAGCGATCCCAAGCCTCATCATTTCTTATTTCATCAACTCATCGCAATGTTTTCCATATTATTACATTCGACAAGGAATATAACATTCATTCATTTCATATGGACATTTATTCATTTTTTATTGCTTATAAGGAACATACAACAATTTATATCTTTGCAACAGTTATAAAGAGTGTACATGATTCAAGTATTTTATTTTGGTTCATTGGGTCGATAGCATAGCCAGTTCATTTCTTATGTATCGTTTACAAGGCATCTCATTATTCAAGTGTTTTACTTGTTTCGACAATGTTAAGAATAAGGGGCATTATAAATTCATTCTCAGGCATCAAGTCACATTAGCAGTTCAAGTGTGATTCATTTAGCAGTTCAATGTTCATGTGTTGTTCATTTCAATATTAGGTAACATAAGCATCTCTTATTATCCAGAAACTAAGACATGGGTCATTTAGGGACAATTCATACATCACAATACTCCATTTTATTTAGCATGAAGGAGTAAGGAGGAGGAAGGATAGTTCCACAAACTTGTATAAAGGGTTTTCTTGTTCTGATCGCACACTTCCTACTAAGCGTAGCTCCATCATCGAGCCACGTTCCAATACCCATTCCATCTAGACAGCTAAGAGAGATTGCATCAGTCTCAATTCTTGATTTCCAACACAAGTCACGATCCAACGTTCTGATCGCATCCAACAAGCCAACCCAAGTGCCTCGCGCGGAGCGGGGTATTACATAATATACCACTCAAAAAAAAAATTGTCCTCGAAATTTAATGGAACAACTCATTCTACTAACTTTACTTAAACACAACAAGTTCATCATTCAGCTTCAATTCAATATTCATTTCAGCACACCTGGCCATCTCAAAATTACTATCTAATTGTACTACTTAACTCATCAATGATTCAATCTGTCGTTCTCTTTTCCAAAGTATTTGTACTTCTCATTGATTCACCCACATTCTTCCAGCATTGCTATCTTCATCGCAGCCTACCACTTCGTTTAGATTTATACACATATATGTCCCCAAAACATACGCTTCAGCCAAAGTCCGTGCTAGTGCGATTTGATAAGCTCTCCTGACAATGGTATATTGTCGCAGCCTATCACTTCGTTTAGATCCATACACATACTTTAGACGTCCCCAAAATATATGTACTTCAACCAACTTTTGTGTTAGTGTGATTTCGATAAGCCACGATGCAACTCCCTTATCCAAATCCGACTTTGCATCCTTTCAATTGACTTATTATATCGTTCTCTCTCCATAATCGCTATCTTTCAAGCCACAACACTTAACATCAGGAACAACTCGAATAAGTTCTTTATCCAAGCACAATATTTCTAATATTCGGGCCAAGAATTTAACATAGAGCTAACCATACGAAGAGTTTACAACATGCAATCATATTCCTTCCTAAATCCAAGGATAATTCTCACCGAGGCAATTCATCTTTTCTAGAAGATACAATCCGAAGTCACCCACTATCGATTACCCGAGCCAAAAGTACAATTTTATGCAACGGTCAAGGTTAACCCAGCTACAACTTTAGATATCGATCCAACATTCCCGTCATGAGCAGTCAATTCTATCTCATGGAATAATTCACTACTCGATACATACAACTCAAGTCTCATCCCATGATTCCAGTTCCCGCTAAGGTCGACATATTACTTCACAAGGGTCAAACATCTCTAAGGTTCATATTGAAGCATATACTTACAGCATATACTTTCTTAGGTCATACACTTCACCACCATCTCTCATTCAATAACACAAGGTCATCCTATGGGTCGCCAATGGTCACCTATTATTCGGTCAAGTCTCTAAGACTAGCTATACCGACAGCTAAACCTATTCATTCAGGTGACTCCCCTCGAGTGGATGGCTACTAGGGTTATACTAGTTTCTTATTCGAAGGGCCAACAAGCAACCGACACTTTTAAACAACTTTACCCAAACCTATGGGTATAAACTCAATCTGAACGACTAATCCCCATTGCCAACTATGCCAACAATTGGTTATGTAGTCCACGGTCGCTAGGGTCAAGTCTATCTATCCTGGGTCATCCTCAAGGAACTAATTTCCACAGAGGCTCATTTTAGACTGCCCAACGATCGATTAAGATCGATCTAGCAATATTACGGTCTAATTTCCAGTCCAACATATCCATCAAGTAAATTTTCAATAATTCAATTTATATTCCAATTCTTTCGTACCAACACGGATCTATATACCAAGGCTAACTATTCAAGGGTCATCGATTCTGATAGTTTCAACATAACTATGAAATCATACTATTCGGTCTGTATGACAAAGTTATACCACTAAGTCATAAGCCAGCAATCTATATCCCAACCGACAGTCGTCTAAACCGTCACACCATCTACCGACACTATCCAACACCTTTCGTGGTTCTAAATCCCATTCGTTTTCCAGCCATCAACATCTCATACTGACATTCTTAAAATCTCATACCGTAAGGGTCAAGTAGTTCATTCCATTCAATTCGACAATTCATGTATCAATTAACCATTCTCTATGCAACAATTATTTTGAGGCACTACTTGTTACTTCTAGGATACACTTCAATTCCTCAGCATACATGTACGCATGCAACGACCATCAATCTCGGCAAGCTCAAACTCAAACTTTACTAATTCTATCCTTTGGTGTTCAAGATGGGTTAACATCTTATTGCAACTTAGGTTCATAGCACAAATTTTTAATGCTCCTTCGGATCACCGATAACATTTGTAAAACTTTCAATTTAACAACCTGTCATGCCCCGATTCCGTAGAATCGATAGTCGTCCCCCGGGCGTGATACCGTACGAACCTAAGTTGCGATCGCACAAGGAATAGTCATAAGGTTATCCGAAACACAACATCAAGTTAGAGTACGCAGAGAAATTGATTGACACATTTGAAATAGAAGTAGACTTTTCATTGATAATAAAACTTTATTTACATGACTCCTTTACAATCAGTGCCGCGCGGGCTTACAACATGACTCAACTTACAAAACGAACGCTGATGAGATAGTCGTTCCATACATTACATCCATTTTTACAAGCAAAACATAACACTTTCTACCTGCTATTGAGGGAAGTCGAGTCGTCATCTTTTCTTTCTTTTGGACTAAGTGCAGGGTCTTCAAAAGGATTTCCAGAAACAAGCCTTCAACTCACGAACGAGGCTTCAAAAGAGTTCGCGCCGCCTTAAGCTTTAAGTGGCACGCCCTTCGTGGTTCGGGGTACCTGCGTGGAGAGCAAGGATCAGTACATTACACTTTGTACTGGTGTGTGGCTATTTAAGTTCCAAGCTCTCATTTGGTTGAAGAGTTTATATGACTTAGTTTATGAATGTTTCTAACCATCCTAATGAATTTCAAACTAGCATATGACAAGCATAATGTGAAATACGTTGGAACTTACCCACGGCGAACCGCGCCGTGCCTTATGAGACTTACCATGTTCTTTTCTGTCAATTGTTATCATTTTCATACCAAGTGCAATATTACGTGTGATTGGTCACTGGCATAACAAGTCATCCTGGACTCTATAGCTTTTGTTAGCCGGGGCCCTTACAGCGCAAGTAGCGAGCCATGCTGCAAGTTCCCGCTTAACCCGTGCTATCATCCAGCACAGCTATACACCGTATTTCTTTTCTTGGCCGAAACGGTCCCGTGGCCCCGGGTTGTCGCTACAGGAAAACTCTACCTTGTCGACAAGTTGTCCATGACCGTGCAAAGGCAAATTTTAGTTATTAAGGTATAGCCTACATTCTTTTTGAAAACTTGATCATTTTATCGTATCCATGCCTTTGCATTTATTTTTTCATTCGCAACAACATTATCGATTTACCTAAGAAGGGGTCGAGAAGAGAAGGGTTAGCCACTCACCTTGAGTTTGCTTGAGGCAAGAGAACTTGTTGGTCGCGCTAGACGTCGCCTACGCGATTACCTGAAATCGCACAAGCAACCGATTAGAACACTGTATTATTCAAGAAGTTCGATAAAAAATGCGAGTTCGAAATGCAAGCCATGAAAACCATCAAAAACATTCACGAAAACGCATTCAGAAAACCAAGGCCAAAACCAACGCAAGCGACGTGAAAAACAGAGCAACGGGAGGTCTCTCCCGACACAGCCGCAGAGTCAATCCTTGAGGCACAATCCGCTGAATATGGGACTTGGTTTCGAAGAAGCCATTCCATAACGGGGAATGGATCTTAATTCAACCGTTTCCTTTCGATCGATTCGATCGATCCCGACCTATCGGTCCCGATCGAATCGATAGCGACAATATTCCTTTCTTGCGCACCCCGTGGACGAAGAATGGGGCACGATGTAGGAATGGGGTACTACACAACCAACTTGTGATAGCCACACATGATTCCAATCCAACTAGTCGCAACTATCATTCAATGTTCTAAGCCACAATATTCGCTAGCCAAATTTATTACCCACAATATAACTATCATCCTACTAGTTTGAGTCATCGTCAGACTGAGCAATTCCCGACCAAGGCACTCATTACGATTTCTAACAATCTCGCTACCCAGCATAACATCACCATCAAGGGACACTCGAGTCAACTAGCAATAAGGCATGACTCCCAGCTAACTCTCAATACCACCCAAGGCTGACAGATAGACACATTGCTATCCAATGGAAAGGGTTACGATACATCTCAATTCTAAAGTGGTAGAGGCATATACCACTCAGAAATAAAGCCATCCTTAAACTATACCAACGTAAGTCTATTCCGGGCAATCGTAATCTAAACTGATCACAACACAACCAACATCTCGGGGTCTCAAATCACAAGCCAACATTCTTAGGGTCTCAAAAGCAATAGCCAACACACATGAGTCAACTCATCAATTATGTTGAACTCATCCATCAATTGTCCCATTCACAATTCCGTTCCAACGTCACATGCAATTCTCAATATCTTACAGCACACATAGCCACATTTTTCGATTCCCACATTCTGAACATCATTCACAAACAACATACTATGGCATCAAGCCATTGTTGGGTTATTAGTGTCCAAACCAACAACAATTATCATTCAGGGACATTATAATGTATTTAGACTTATTGTATGGAACATCCATTAAGCATCTAAGAGGGTCACAAAACTTTCAGACACGAACAACTTGAAAGAATACAGAAACAACAATAGCATAATCATGGAAGCAATCTTTGATTTAATCGCGGAAGCAACGTTGATACTCGCGGAAGCAGCTTTGGTTAATCGTATATGCAACTTTGATTTGAAGTAAATCAAAGAAGAATCCAAGGACGTAAAGTCGTGCTCTGAAACCAATTTGTCATGCCCCGATTCGGAGAATCGTTTGTCCTCGCTTTGATTCACGCTGAATCATTCGTCTTCGCTTGGGCGTGATGCCCTACAAGTCTGGTATTGTACTTGTACATGGCAAAGACGGTATATAATTGATAATCTTCAAATAGGAACACATCGCAGCGGCAGAAGTAGACAACTTAAAGATAATGAGGACATTCTTACTCATTGAATAAAACACATTCTTTGAAATTGTAGTAGCGGAAATGAGCAGATAACTTGAAGTCACAAGAGATATATAGAAATGTATTATCTTTATTGATAATTGAAGTAAAGTACAAGACTTGTAATGGAATATACAGCTTACAACACATCTCATTTTACATTGATAGCCAACTGAACAAATGTCATCAAGCTTACATTTGATACTTTGATACATTAGATTACAACTCGATATACCGACTTGGCTTACAACTCATGGGTACAACTGATTACAATGTCCCATACATTATGTCCTTCATAAACAGAAGGCATCATCTTTTGCACGAAGAGCTTCTACATGCCCAACAAATCTTCGATATCGCGGAACTGATCAAGCCAAGCTTCGTGTACAGAACTTCCTAAGCAGAGAACCTAAAACGAGTGTCCACAACGTGGGTCAGTACATCATCTATGTACTAGCTAGCAGAATCCCGTCCACTCGCCTAAACCGACACTAAGTGGACAATTTTAGCAAGCATTTATTAGAGTGATCTTTCTAGTTGGGGCCTAGCATCAATTTATATTTCATGAGCAGAAATATTGAAACTTGTAAACAGGATTATGGCATTGTTCATGTGAAAGCAACAGTAAACCAGGGACAACATGTATTCGCATATTTCTCATATATAGCAACTATTTAATATGTAAGTCATGATTGAGCAGCGTTTATAATAGGGTTTCATCCTAGCATACTTGATGTTATCATGTTAAACAAGCAAGTTGAACCAACATATATATATTGAACATATCATATTTAAGTGATTTCTTACCGATAGCCGACTCCCTCGTTCCTGTATCAAATACAGGTTAGGCAATATACTTATTCTGCCTGCACAAAACGTTCATTAGCGTGCATCCTGAATATATGACTACTGGTGTTATGCACCATTTTGGACTTGCCATATAGGACTTCAAGGGTATGCGACGCACCATTCACCCGGGTTGCGAGCTCGAAATGAATGTCCCGATACCAATCATGCCACCAAAGCATGTTGCATTTTCTCCTAGGCCGAATCGGTCTCCAGAGCCCTAGAAATCGTCCGAGGAAACAATACCTTGTATACAAGTTGTCCATGACCATGCGAATGCATGTCCGACTCGATCGTGCACAAAATTGTATGATAAAATATTAAGAGAAGTAAGGCAACAGTGCATTATCATTCATCTCCTTCAAGTTTAATGACTCATTCCTTTCCATATTACCATCATTTCACTTGGTGATCTCAGCGATCCGAAGCCTCATCATTTCTCATTTCATCAACTCATCGTAATATTTTTCATATTATTACATTCGACAAGGAATATAACATTCATTCATTTCATATGGATATTTATTCATTTTTTTCATTGCTTATAAGAAACATGCAATAATTCATATATTTGCAACAGTTATACAGAGTGTACATGATTCAAGTTTTTCATTTTGGTTCATTGGATCGATAGCATAGTCAGTTCATTTCTCATGTATTATTCAAGGCATCTCATTATTCAAGTATTTTACTTGTTTCAACAATGTTAAGCATTAGGGGCATTATAAATTCATTCTCAGGCATCAAGTCACATTAGCAGTTCAAGTATGATTAATTCAGCAATTCAATGTTCATGTGTTGTTCATTTCAATATTAGGCAACTTAAGCATCTCTTACTATCCAGAAACTAAGAAATGGGACATTTAGGGCAATTTATAGCATCACAATACTCCATTTTATTAAACATGAAGGAGTAGGGAGGAGGAAGGACAGTTCCACTCACTTGTATAAAGGATCTTCTTGTTCCGATCGCACACATTCCCATTAAGCATAGCTCCACCAGCGAGCCACGTTCCAATACCCATTTCGTCTAACCAGCTAAGAGAGACTGCATCAGTCTCAATGCTTGATTTCCAACACAAGTCATGGTCCAACGTTCTGATCGTATCCAACAAGCCAACCCAAATGTCTCGCGCGGAGCGGGACATTACATTTTATAGCCATTGATAACAATTGACCAGAGGTCAAAGTCTAGTAACTTCAAATAAAATCTCATCCGTGTTTTTCAGTAAGTGTAGTTGGTACCATCAAACTGTGGAGGTATGTTTGTGGCTTAGCCTTCACTTGTGAATTTCACAGTTGCCATATGTGATACAGTGATCTATATAATAGCAGTATTGATGAGAATAGAATAACAATGTTACCTTGCTTTTCCTGTATAATCTGCTCTGATACCAATTGTATGAACAATTAGAATCAAAGTATAACAATCACTACCAGAATAAGGCACTTTAGCGACGCCTAAAGACGTCGCTAAAACGCCAAAAGACGTCGCTAAACCATTGTAGAGACGTATTTAGCGACGTCTTTCTCTTGTCGCGGAAACCTTAGTCGCTGTTTGGAAAGACGTCGCTGATCATCGCCAACACCGACGTTTACCGACGCAAAGATACGTCGGTAATATACCGACGTTTACCGTCGTTTCGTCGATAAACTGGCGACGTTTATGATGTCGCTATACGTCGGTATTTCCTGGGAAAATTACCGACGTTTTTTGATGTCGCTATGCGTCGGTATATAGTACCGACGTTTTGTGATGTCGCTGTACGTCGGTATATCCTGGTAAAATGAGGTAAAATCCTGGGATATTTAGCGACGGCTACCGACGTTTACCGACGCATACCGACGAAAGTGACGTCGCTATACGTCGGTAAACTGGCAATATATGCCATTTTAGCGACGTCTATCGACGCAATGTGCCGTTGAAAAACGTCGGTAAACATCGGTAGACATCGCTAAATTTGAAAAAAAAATTGCAGTATGCAGTTTTCTCCACAGAATCATTATCTTCCTGCAGTTTAATCTGAAACACAATACACAAGCAAATTTTATCCCTGGGTTCGCCGACCCCTTCGGTGGAACACTCAACACCGATAAATTAACATCCAAATGAAACGAATAACATAAAATAACCATAGTCCACACAACATATATAAACCAATATCCAAATCGTCATGGGTCTACACAACCAATAACCAATATATCTATGCAACCAACAAACACGTGTCACAAACAAATACAAAGAAAAAACAAGTACTGAAACACTCAATACAAACAGTCCTAACTCGGACTACTGGGGATCTGGAGCAGTAGGGGGCGCGCCGCGACGAAGGGATAAGAAAATCTCATAGTCCTCCTGTGAAATTGACACCGATGAAAAAGGTAGTGACGTCGGTAGAGTCGGTGTCGATGAAGAAGGCAGTGGTATCGGCGGAGTCGACGACGATGAAGGTGCACCCGGAGGACGATAACGCTCCAACGCTGCAAGTCGCTCGTGGTATGAATCCATGGTAGATAACATTCTACCACTGCTATCAGCCACCGAATCCTGTACCAATCTGAGCCTCTCGCCCATGGTTATCTGTGATTCCTGCAGATCCGATACGCTGCACTCCGTCGACGCTCTAAGATCGGTGACGCTCCGCTCTGTCCGCTCAGTCACATGCCGGATCTCCATAATGCTGCGATCGAGCGCATCCAATCGTGCTATAAGCGTAGGCTCATCCGACTGGTGCTGAGACTGGTCCTGAATCCGTCGTAGCAGCTCATCCCGGAGAGTCTCCATCATCTGGTGGACTCGGGCAGACTCCTGGGACGGCTGTGGACTATGCACACTAGCGGAGGATGCCCTAGAGGACTGGCTTGCAACTAGGGCACCACAGGATCCCGTACCGTAGTACGTACCCCTACGGAGGCTGTAGGACCGATTGTATGAACGAGTTGTAGAGCGCAATACTCTAGGGGGGGTGAATAGAGTACGCAGCGGAAATTAACTATTTAAAAAAATGTTAGTAACAAGATCACAGATAATATATCACAGATATGTAAATGAAAAGTAGAGAGTAGAGAGCAAACGCAAACACAAGGATGTATACTGGTTTTCCTCTTGTGAGGACTAGTCCAGTCGGAAGAACTCTAGCTTCCAGTTGAATCTACTATGGAAAATTACCACAAGTTTTCATCCGAAGTTCTTGCAACTTCTACAACGCGAGCTTTGATCCGAAGTACTCGACCAACTTCAATTATGAAGAGTCTTTCTTTAATCAAGCCTCTAATTACAATCGCTCTGAAGCTTCTAGACCGTACCGCACTGACAAATCGACTAGAGGATTGTAACTGGCTTGGGATTTGAAAATGAATAGCTCAGAATACTTTGGAAGAAGTAGTAGGCTTATAGAGAAGAGATATGAAAGTGAATGAGTGTGTTGAAATGATCGAAATCCTTCTCTATTTATAGTTTTTCTAAAGGCAGAATTCTGACAGAATTAGGACAGAATTCGGGCAGAACTCTATGAGAAAATCTCGTTGGGATCCGTAACTGCAGGAAGACCAAGTTCAAAAAGCAACGTTCACTAACCGAACTCTGGCCGATTCGGGCCGAGTTCTGCTAGGGTTTTGTTAGGTTTTTGCAAATCAGTTTTTTTGGGCTTTTTGAAAAGTCAAACAGTTAGGAAGTAATTTGGGCTTTTGTAAGTGGGCTTGTTTTCAAAATGAAAGGGTATTTTTGAAAACGTTTCTTGGGTAGCCTATTTGCCAGTACGATGCAGTTTACATCGTATTCCTAGACTCAATAAATATGAAAAATACATTGATAAAATAGGAAAACCAAGAGCCCTTTGATGACGCCTTTCTTCAAATATTTGAGCAGACTTGAAGACGCCTTTTTCACTTGACGGCGGTCGTCCAAAGATAAACAGATCTGGAAATCTGAATACCTTCCCGAACCCCTGACGGGAGGCGCTACCCCCCTCGACCCCTGTCCGCTGACCGGGCAGTAGAACCCCCGATGCGAGGCCCCGGATAGGTCGTTAGGCGGTTCAGAGAAATCTTCTTGTATAACGCCGTCTTTGGCCCATCAATAATTCTCTATTGCATATGTCCTGGTTTGATCATGTTTGATCATGCTTACAGCATGTCTATAAATACATGTTAGACAAACAAAATAATATGATACAAGCATAGCAATATTGATATAGAACATTAGGACAATGCTAATATTAGAAAAATGCTAAGTTTAAGTAGCAACATGATAGTGATTACATGAATATTAGTGACGTCGATATGTTAAACTTAATTGATTAGCCATATTCAAAAACATGATATAATCATTGGGCTAACAGAGGCTACCAGCGACGGTCATCCACAGCTCGTCCGCCGACGGAGCTTGAGTGGGCTGCGAGGAAGTACCGGCCTCTCCCGCAGTAGGTGCACTAGCAGCCGCCCGGTCCCGAAGCCTCTGATACTCGGCCTAGAAAGTATGGATAGTACTCTATGATTTCTAATTTCTAATTAATTACTTATTATTACTAACTACATGAATATTTATTTGCATGCATATTTACTAAGTTATAATAAAATTAACACGAAGTATTATAACTAATAAATAGTATTGTAATACTTACATAGGCTTGCACGGCTCTCTCGTCAATAAGGGCTTTGCCCTTCCGATAGGTGGCCAGGAAGACGGTCACCATGTCGGCGTTTTCGACATTCCTTACCTGTAATTAAATATATTATCTTAGTAATAATTTATCGAATTTGTATTAAAATAATATTTCTAAAAGAAAAATACGTACCAGACGACGGAAATGTTCCGTCATCGGAATCGACCCACCTCACCACTTCGAGGCATGCTGCCTAGCCGCCTTGGCCTTCTCGGACTTTTCCTTGTACCTTGGCTCGTTGAATCGAGCCTTCATCGCATCCTACTGATCAGGGGTGATCCAACCTTGGATCGGCTTTCCAGCATGATCATGAGCCTTCTGATCATTGATAGCGTCGCGGATCAGCTTGCAGCGACAGCAGGAAACATCCCCTCGATTAACTCGGCCCGGTGCGGTGGATAGAAAAACATATCCTATAAGAGTACGCAAACCAAATATTTTTCAGTAATATATAATATACATAAATCAAATGATTCATGTTAAAAGCAAATCTATTTTAACCTTGAAGCGTGCAAACCAGTAGGCCTTCCTATCTTCCGGAGCATCCGAGTAGTTTATCCAAGGACCCCCATAATTTTGCCTCAGGAGCTGGCCTAGGCGTCTCTGTACCAACGGGGGATGATATCTATACAGACATATTATATTAATGAGAAAAGTTAATTTATGATAAACATAGAAAAAATAATAAACCAAAATACTTACTTTGTACCGTCGGCCCAGATCTCCGTCCTCGTCTCCTCCGGAGGTGCGCAGGCATCATCTGCCTGATACTGGTCGGCCACCGGCGCAGCCTCCTCCATCTGCTCATCTTCCTCCATCGTCGTATCAGCAGGAGGAACGCTACTCTCGGGAGCAGTCTCAGGCCTGGAACTACTCGTTCCAGGAGATATGCCCCGTAGCATCGTGGCGGGCGGAGCTACTGTCCGATACACAAGAGTACTGGGCGACGAGGATCCAGAGCCGGTACCAGTAGGAGGTACCGAAGAAGAACCCCGTCCTCTAGCAGTACCACCAGTAGGTACCGAAGGAGTACCCTGTCCTCTGCCAGTATCAGTATCCCGTGCCCCATGTCGACCGGAAATACGGAACGATCTACGACGACCTGTCATGCCTGATAACAACATATGATGAGATACAACAAAGACAACAAATAATAGAGACTAGAAATATGAAAGTGCAACAAAGACAAGATAATAACCAATAGTACATATGATGATACATTTTACAAGAAACATCTAAGTCCATATAGTATATTTTACAAGAAACATCTAAGTTCAGATAGTACATTCTACAAGAAATATCTAAGTCCAGATAGTACATTCAGATAACAACCAAGACTAGATAATAACCAACACTACATAATAAGAAAATGAAAGTACGTCTCTCTCAATCATCTTCAGAATAATCATCTTGTTCGTCTTCCTCGACCTCATCTTCCTCCTCATCTTCACTTTCATCTTCGCCTTCGTCTTTCTCTTCGGATAATTCTACATCTTCTACATTATGTGTCGTGTAATACGTAACTTTCGTGGAGTCCACATCAATAATATTGGTTACAAGAGGTAGCTCGTCCTCCTGATAAGCTTTTTCGTCAACATCAAAAGTATCTCTAGCTTTAGTCTTACATACTGTCCACCATTCAGACTTCGTTGCTTCCCGTCTCGGATAAGCTGTGAAGTACACGAGCTGAGCTTGAGTTGCTAGGACAAATGGTTCGTAGCCTTGATATCTACGCTTGTAGTTTATATCCACAAGATCATGCTTGTCAATTTTTCAACCTTGATTTTCAGTCGGATCGAACCATTCACACTTGAACAACACGATCTTTGCAGGTTCTCTGCCATAATTATACGTCAACTCCACAATCTCTCGCAAGAAGTACGGTTTGCCTCCGTGTTTCAAACGGAAAGTCTTAGTGCGGTCCATGCAATACGGACATGAAAGACGACCATGCGTGCTCCATCCAGATAACATACCATAGGCCGAAAAGTCGTTGATGGTCCACATAAGTGCTGCCCGTATCTGAAAATTTTGTTTTCTAGATACATCGTACATGTTGGAACCTACTTCCCACGGCTGATTCAACTCATCAATCAATGACTGTAAATATACATCGATGTTCCTTTTCGGATTGTTCAGACCTGGGATAATAACGGTGAGGAACATATACGGTGTCTTCATGCACATCCAAGGCGGTAGATTGTACGGAGTGACGATCACAGGCCAACACGAATACTGGGATCCTGAAAGTCCGAATGGGGTAAAACCGTCGGAGCATAGACCCAATCTGACATTACGCGGATCAGAAGCAAAATCTGGATACTTTCGATCAAAGTGCTTCCATGCTTCTCCATCAGATGGGTGATCGAACACTCCTTCGGTCTGCTCCCACTTATGCCAACTCATGTTTTCTGCAGTTTCCTTCACCATAAACAACCGCTGCAACCGCGGCGTCAACGGCAAGTAGTGCATCGAATCGGTAGGCTTCCTGGCATCGACAAACTTTTCTCTACCACTGTCCTTGTAGCGATCGGTACCACAAAATCTGCAGGCGTCTTCATCCTTGTCGTCTTTGTATTACAACATGCATCCGTTGCGACATGCGATCTCACCATCCTCTTAGACCGGTAGAAGTCTTTAGGCAACTTAGCACCCGCAGACAATATTTCTATAAGCAACTCCATAAGACGGTTGTAGCAATCTTGCGACATGTTAAAATCGGACTTGATGCTCAACAATCTTGTAACCACCTCCAATGGTGAATGATCCTCACAACCAGGATATAATGGAGTCCTTGCATTCTCCAGCAACTCCATGAACTGTGCAGCATCGGTGTTCGGTGCCTCCTCAGGTGCATCATGATCGTCCGGATCGAAACTAGGCCCCGTCGCATCAAAAATTATGTTCACCAACCCATCGTCGTAAGCAGCGTTGTTGTGGACATCCACATAAGGCTCATACTCCGATGCTAAAGACACAAGTTCTCCGTGCGCGCTCCACTGATAGTAATTCGGCGTGAAACTCTTCGAGTATAAATGATACGTGACTTCCACTTCTGGATGATATTTTAAGTTGCGATATCTCACACACGGACACTTAATTTTGGTACCGTCCATGTACTGAGGGAACGCCTTAACAAACTGCAGGAACTGCTGTACACCCTCTATGAATTCATTCCGCACACCGTATATGTCATCAGGATGACGGTTATACATCCACGAACGATTCCGTAAGTAGTAATTCATATCCATATCCAATTGAGGATAATTCTGTAAGATAGATACATGCACATTGCAGTCAGTGAATGAATGTTAAGGCAGTTTAGATATGGGTGCGCAACATAAAATGTTCATTCATTCCACATATTACAAACAAAGAATTTGAAGGAAGAAACAAAAACAACTGTGTCGGAACTAAAATAACTGTCTTGTGTCAAAGTGTCGTATCCGATAGACCGATACTAATCCGATATAGTCAATACTAAGTATATACGGTCGAGGTATAATTGTACTTGTAGGAGTACACGACACTAAGTACATACGGCCGATACTAATCAGATACGGTCGATACTAATCCGATACCGATTCTGATACTCATCCTAACTGTCCAATATCGACCCTTTGGGTCTACAAGAGTTACTTCACCCAGTTTGTCAAGAAAGGTAAAACTTTTTAAATTAATATCCAATATCGACCCTTTGGCCTGTGCTTGAGCAGTATCCGAACTCAAACTATCTATCCTAACTAATAAATTAATATCCTACTTTAACATCTACTAACTCTCATATTCCTTCTAACATAAACTAATATTCTAATCTAAACTAACCCTTTAACTGAAACTAATATCTAAACAATGCTAATCATGAACTAACACCCTAACCTGGAAGTCCACACTGCTCAAGCACAGGCCAAAGGCCAAGTTATAAGGCAAAATGTAGGCAACTACCTGTAGCTACAAGGCAAAACCAAATGTTGACGATATATATACCGTCAATATTTAAAAAGTTTACTTGTCTTGACAAAATGAGTGAAGTAACTCTTATAGACCGAAAGGATACTCTATACACTCTATGTAATATGATATACCAATCATACCTACACTTCTAGGATACTCTATACACTGTAGTAATGAATTACCCTTACTAATGATACTCTTAGGTAACATATTTAACAGATGAGATTTTTATGTTGCACTTACGCATTTGTAGCTATAAACTGCTTGAGGAACAACATATAGGTATGGGAATCGGTATCGGACTATTCCTATGAGTATTGGTATCGACGATATCAGTAGTAGACTTAC
The DNA here is from genome assembly GCA_029216955.1 of Iris pallida. NCBI lineage: Eukaryota > Viridiplantae > Streptophyta > Magnoliopsida > Asparagales > Iridaceae > Iris > Iris pallida. Next base: position 29,964,552 of record JANAVB010009198.1, on the reverse strand, counting down.
TAGCTAGGGTTTTGGTCAAACTCTAGTCCACAAGTTCAATTAGCCTATTGGGTTTATTTCTAGGTAATCCTATAGATATCTCAGGGTATAGGCTAAGGTACACTAGGTCAAGCACATATGTATACCATATATATACAATAACATATATATATATATATATATATATATACACACATATATCCTCTCATAAATATAGTATAACTCATATCCCAACGATACCTACATATACTATATATATATGAAACTGTAAACCCAAACTTATCCCAAACTGGTATGTAAACCCACAAACTGAACTGAACTACAACCCAAGCTAACTCATAGACTCACAAACTCAACCTGGGAATCAAACTCAAAAGCAAACTCTAACTCAGAACTCACCCAAACTCCCAAACAACATACAACATTCAATTATATAGCCTATTTATATAAATACAGAAATAATGTAAGAATCGTATCAGTCTACAGAACTAACATTTATGTTAGGGTTTACCTAGTCGGGGCCGGAGGAGCGGGTCGTCGAGGGGGCAGGGGGTCGCCGGTGGGGAGCTGGAGATGAGGGTGAGCGGGGTCGCCGGTGGGAGCAGGGTTGCCGAGCGGGGTCGCGGAGGGTCGGGGGCCGGAGGGGAGGGGGTCGCCGGAGGCCGGGGGGAAGGGGTCGCCGGAGGCCGAGGGGGGAGGGTCGCCGAGGGGGAGCGCACTTTCGTTTGGGAAAATTTCGATGGGGGGGAATGAAAACTGAAAGCCCTATATTTTCAATTTAGCGACGTCACACATATACGTCGGTAAACGTCGCTAATATTAGTAAAATTAGCAACGTTACAGTAGTTACGTCGGTAAACGTCGCTAATATTAGTGATATTAGCGACGTTTGTCGACTTATCCGCGACGTATGTTTTCTTATACACAAAAAGTCATAAAACGTCGCCGATCGTCGATAATAGTGACGTATTGCGACGTTTATAGATTACGTCGCTAATTCCTTAAACGTTAGCGACGTTTTAATAAAACGTCGCTAATTGCGTCGCTAATATGACTTATTCTAGTAGTGAATTGATAATGAGGATCTGCTCCAAGGATGTTAAGCCAAATAATAGAGTCCTTGCTTTGATACCAATTGTAGGAACGAGATGAAAAGCGCTATACTCTAGAAGGGGTGAATAGAATAGGCAGCAAAATTTTAGCTATTAAAAAATATTAGCAGCAAGATCACAAAATATATCACAAATATATAAATATAAAAGCAAAGAGCATAGAGCAAACGCAAACACAAGAATGTATACTAGTTTTCCTCTTGTGAGGACTAGTCCAGTCGGAAGAACTCTAGCTTCCAGATGAAATCCATTATGGAAAAATGTCATAAGTTTTTATGCGAAGTTCTTGCAACTTTTACAACGCAGCTTTGATCCGAAGTACTCGACCAAATTCAATTATGAAGTATATTTCTTCAATCAAGCCTCTGATTACAATTACTCTGAAACTTCTAGACCGTACCGCACTGGAAAATCGACTAGAGGATTGTAACTGGCTTAGGATTTGAAAATGAAAGGCTTAGAACACTTTGGAATATTGTAGTAGGCATAGAGAGAAGAGAAGAGAGAATGAATTGGTGTGTTGAAATGGTAGAATTTTTTCTCTATTTATAGGTTTTCCAAGGAAAAATTTGGGCAGAATTTGGACAGAATTCGGACAGAATTATTTGAGAGAATCTCGACAAATAGCCGTTACATCTGTAATTGCGGGGAGACTGGTTCAAAAATCTAACGTTCCATTAACCGAATTCGGAGCGAATTCATGCCAAACTCGGGCCAAATTCTGTTGGTCCAGAGTGATTTGGTTAGGGTTTTACAAATCGGATTTTGGGCTTTTGAAAAGTCAAGCAGTTAGGAGCTTTTGTAAATAGGCTTATTTTTAAAATAAAGGGATATTTTGAAATTATTTTGGGGTAGCCAATTTGTCAGTATGACTCGGTGTACATTGTATTCCTAGACTCAATAAACTATAAAAAAATACATTGATAATGGAAATACTGACTCAGTGACAAAAACGGCTTCATGTCTTGAACAGTAGTAGTAATAGTTCTCAGCAGTCGTCTAAGTAACCCTTATATCGAGACATGGTTAGATCAATTATTAAAATTATGTTTGACCGTGACCAATGAGCCAACATTCAAGACCTTCAATTTTGTTAGCTTCATCAAACACTATATTATTTATTGATTTAGTATCCCCAAAAGGATCATCTATGGCAATAGTCCTCCGTTTACATGCCAATCATTCTATCGATTTTGTAATATATGTCAAATAGCGGCTTCCATTATACAACCCCCCACTATGGGTTAACTAGAGCATTCATTAAAAAACTATCATCAAGTTACTCAAGAAGTTCATCTTATCGAATAAGTGACTAGAACGAGAAAGTCGGCGATTGTCTTTGGGTATAACATACAATAGTCCTGATACCAACTGGCAGTATGCCATAGTTCATGGTTTATGGGTGTGAATCAGTAATACCTCTAGATATATAGATACAATCACTTAGTACTGTAGAAAACAAGATAACAATGGAGGACAATGATCAGTTACCATCGACTTCTAGAACTAGAAGCAATCAACGAAAAGTGTGCATGTCAAAAGCGCATTGAGCTTTATTAAGCATGCACCTCGAAATCCTTTAAAAAAAGGTGAAGGAGGGTCTTTCAAGTAGAAGATTTGGTCTTGTTAGTTAGACCACCTATGATCATGATGCTCAAAACTAAGGATAAATCAAGATACCTTTAAATTGCATTCAGATGTAGAGGAATGTCTTTACAAATTGGAGAGAGTCTTTCAAGGATCATGATGTGGATTTATCTTTGTAAAGCCTTGTCATATTTATGTTCTAGCTTGAACTCTTGCTTGATTATCCTCAATTCTTAAATTGCTTGAAGAATTAACCATTAGAACTGGTTTAAGCTTTATTTATCATAATATTCTAAAGAAACCAAGATAAATCAGTGATGCAGCATTATGAGCAATGGCGGACCTACATATGGGATGGGATGGGTTGGGCTCTAGTCTGCCCAATTTTTTGTTTTTTAACTTTTCTCCATATGACACCAACCAACACTTAATTTGTTGCTTCTTTCTCGTGATGTGCATTTCCACTCTTCCTTTCATGTCCACTGACTCTCCAAATCCAAAGCCCAACAAATTTCTTGTGAACAAAATAAATCTTCCCCAAAAAATGCTAATTTCTCCTGGTGAATTGATTTATATAGTATGATTTATTGTTGAGTTTGATTTGTTGTTTGATCTTAGGGAATCTTAGTTTAATCAAAATTTGGCCCTGGTGATTGATTTATATAGTATGAATTTATGAATATATCATGTGTTGAATATGATCAGCTCAAATAGCTGAAATTTTGATGTGAAACTAAATAATTTTGTATGTGGAAAAATATTACTTACTTCACATTTGTGAGTGAACTTTGTTAGATATAATCCTGTTTGTTAGTAGCAACTGATAGCTATAATCTTGTTTGTTAGTTAGTAGCAATTACTAGTTATAATCCTACTTGTTAGTTAGTTGCATAAAATGTGGGATATGGCATCATAATTTAGTCTAGTTTGTTGATCCATAAAGGCCTATAAAAAGGCAAGGCAACAGCAAAGGAAAGATAAGCAAATAAAATTATTTTTCCAAATCATTGCTTCTGTTCTTCTTCTCCTGTGTTTCTCTTGTTCAGCATCAACGAAGTTTTCTCTTCGTTTTTTTACTGTCCGGCAACAACAAGTGGTATCAGAGCCTAATCAGCTTCGGAGGCTATGGCTGGCGATGGATCACAGTCGTCGAACGTCTCGCGTACTCCTCCTCGCTCGCGCCCGTAAAGCCGTGGGCGGAGCACGACCAGGAGGACCGGGGGTGAGCTGCAGGAGGTGCAGCATGTTGTGAAGGAGTCATCATGCTCCATGGTGTATCCGAAGCTGACGCGCACCAACTACCCCGACTGGGCGATTCTCATGCGCGTGAATCTGCAAGCGCAAGGCCTCTGGGAGGCTGTGGAGCACGGCACGACCGTGGAGCGCAATGACAGGCACGCACTGGCGGCGATTCTCCGGTCTGTGCCATCGGAGATGATGCGCACGGTGGCGGCGAAGGACAACGCCAAAGATGCATGGGATGCTGTGAAGAGTATGCGCATGGGCGTAGAGCGTGTGCGCGAAGCAAAAGCGCAGAAGCTGCGCAAGGACTTCGAGAACATGATGTTCAAAGATGGTGAGTCTGTCGAAGATTTCGCGATGCGCTTGTCTGGTATTGTCAATGACCTGCAGGTGCTCGGCGACGACATCTCCGAGGAGAAGGCCATCAAGAAGTTCCTGCGTGAAGTTCCCCCGCGGTATGCGCAGGTCGCCATCTCAATTGAGACACTGGTGGATCTGAAGACCCTCTCCATCGAGGAGCTCACAGGGCGGTTGCTTGCCGTCGAGGAGCGCTACGCCATGGACGGCAACGATGGAGATGGTGGACGTCTGCTCCTCACTGAAGAGGAGTGGCAGGCGCGACAAAGCCGTCACGATCAAGACCAACGATCGTCTGCCGGCGAGGACAAGTCCCGCAGAAAGGGCAAGTAGAAGCCCAAGAGTAAGTGGTCTTCCAGTGGTGGCGGCGGTGGCTTCGATTCCAGTGGCAAGGGAAAGACGCCAGAAAAAGGGCGGTGTCACAACTGTGGCATAAATGGCCACTGGGCCAGGGAGTGCCGTAAGCCTCACCGTGAACGGCACGAGGAGGCTAACCTAACACAGGCTCAGGAAGATCAGCCGGCGCTGCTGCTGGCAGTGACTGGCGACACCGGTGCATGCACAGCGGGTGACACTCGTGCCGTGGCAAAGACAGCGAACGCGGGGGTGCAGCACGTGTTTCTGAACGAAGAGTGCGTCGAGCCGACAACGTCCATCGACGATCGTTGGTACCTTGACACAGGGGCTAGCAACCACATGACGGGCATCAGATCCATGTTCACGTCACTCGACGAGATGGTGAAAGGTACTGTAAAATTTGGTGATGGCTCTACGGTTGATATACAGGGACGTGGCTCCGTTATGTTCGAGTGCAAGAATGGTGAACATCGGGTGCTGACAGATGTGTACTTCATACCTCAATTATGGAGCAGCATCATCAGCTTAGGCCAACTTGATGAGGTTGGCATCAAGATGGTGATCGAGGACGGGGAGATGTGCCTCTACGATCGACAACGTCTACTGCTGGCACGGGTCAGGCGGATGAAAAATCGCCTGTACCCTGTGTCCCTGAACCTGACCACGCCGGTCTGCCTTCTTGGGAAGTCTGGAGACGTGGTATGGCGCTGGCATGCGCGCTACGGACATCTCCATTTTCGCGCTCTCCACGACCTCGGCGTCAAACACATGGTGGAAGGGATGCCCACCATTGAGCGCATTGAGCAGTTCTGTGAGGGGTGCACTTTGGACAAGCAGCATCGTGCACCATTTCCACATGCCACGGCGTACCGTGCTGAAGAGAGGCTGGAGCTCACACATGGAGATCTGTACAGGCCAATCACGCCAACCACGCCAGGAGGTAACAAATATTTTCTGTTGATTGTTGATGATCACAGTAGATATATGTGGTTGGAAGTGCTCAGGACTAAAGATGAAGCACTCAAGTTCTTCAAGAAAATCAAAGCTCTCGTTGAGAATGAACTGAACCTGAAGATGAAGGCTTTTCGCTCCGATCGTGGTGGCGAGTTCAACTCCATCGAGTTTAAGGAGTACTGCAACGAGTTGGGGATAAGGCGGTACACAACCGCACCCTACTCACCGCAGCAGAACGGCGTAGTGGAGAGGCGGAACCAAACTGTCATCGAAATGGCACGAAGTTTGCTTAATAGCATGGGCGTGCCGGCTATGTTCTGGGCAGAGGCAGTGAAGACGGCGGTACACATCCTCAACTGATCACCAACCCGGAGTCTCAACGGCATTACACCATACGAGGCTTGGTATAAGCGAAAACCCAACGTACGCTACCTGCGCACGTTCGGCTGTGTAGCTCACGTCAAGAATGTTGGACCCGGAGTGAAGAAGCTTGATGACAGGTCGACACCGATGGTTTTTGTCGGTTACGAGGAAGGATCAAAAGCTTACCGTGTCTACAATCCAGCTACACGTCGTCTCTATGTCACCAGGGACATAGTGTTTGAAGAAGATCGTCGATGGAACTGGGAAGCTGTCGACGACGCACCAGCCGGCTACGATCAGTTCACGGTGGAGTACTCTACCGATCAGATTGTGGTGCAAGATGGAGCATCACATACGCCGGATGCGATGACACCGGCGGGTGATGGTATTAAGTTTGTCACGCCACCAACTGGTAAATCGCACGACTCCGAGGGGGTGCCACTGCGGTACCGCAACGTGGAGGAGGTCACCGAGGCAGCGCCAATGTGTGACATCGAGTATAGCAGATTGTGCCTTCTCGCTGCAGAGGAGCCTGCTAGCGTAGAAGAGGCACTGTCTGAAGCACCATGGAGGCAAGCTATGGAAGAAGAAATGGAGTCCATACGCAGCAACGGCACGTGGGAGCTGGCCACGCTCCCGGCCGGGCACCGAGCTATTGGGCTCAAGTGGGTATTTAAAGTGAAGAAGGATCCTGCCGGCAACATCGTCAAGTATAAAGCACGTGTAGTGGCGAAAGGCTACGCTCAGCGGCAGGGCATCGACTTTGATGAAGTCTTTGCGCCAGTTGCACGCTTGGAGACAGTGCGGATGCTCCTCGCGCTAGCTGCGAACCACGGCTGGCCAGTCCATCACATGGACGTAAAGTCTGCATTCCTGAACGGAGATCTCGGGGAAGAGGTGTACGTCCATCAACCAGTCGGCTTCGTCGACGACAACAACAAGCACAAGGTGTTAAAGCTGCGGAAAGCTTTATACGGCCTACGACAAGCGCCGCGTGCCTGGAATGCCAAACTTGACGCGTCGCTGGTCTCGTTCAACTTCAAGCAGTGTCCGTTGGAGCACGCGCTGTACCGGAGAGGCAGCCCAGAGTCTTTTCTGCTCGTCAGCGTTTACGTCGATGACCTGGTGATCACCGGCACCAGCATCAAGGACATTGACGATTTCAAGACTTAGATGCATGAGCTGTTCCGCATGAGCGACCTCGGACCCCTCAGTTACTACTTGGGGATTGAGGTGCGACAAGGAGATGGCGAGATCACCCTGTGCCAAGCAGGTTATGCGAAAAAGATACTGGAGACCGCTGGGATGAGCAATTGCAATCCGTGCCACACGCCGATGGAAAAACACCTCAAGCTCGGGAAGCAGAACGGCGGTGACGCTGTGGATGCTACGCGGTACCGTAGTGTGGTCGGGAGCCTGCGGTATTTGGTAAGCACGCGGCCTGACATCGCTTACGCGGTGGGGATCGTGAGCCGGTTTATGGAGTCTCCAGGAAGTCAGCACTGGGCCGCCGTCAAGCAAATTCTACGATATATACGCAGGACGATTGACTACGGGTGCAGCTATAAATCTGTCACAATAGAACCTACACTGATTGGTTTCAGTGATAGCGATCTTGCGGGTGACGTAGATGATCGTAAGAGCACGTCAGGGACAGTCTTCTTCCTCGGTTCGAGCATCATCACCTGGACCTCGCAAAAACAGAAAATAGTGGCGCTTTCCTCATGCGAGGCAGAATACATTGCAGCCGCAGGAGCGGCGTGTCAGGGCATCTGGCTCAGTCGATTGCTTGCTGACATGATGGGCAAAGATCCGTTGAAGATCAAGCTTCGAGTGGACAACAAGTCAGCGATAGCACTTTGCAAAAATCCGGTGCATCATGAAAGGAGTAAACATATTGATACTCGATTTCACTTTATTCGTGAGTGTATTGAGACAGGGAAGTTGGATGTCGACCATGTCAGCACTGACGGTCAGTTGGCCGATATCCTTACTAAGGCACTGGGGCGTGTCAAATTCGTCGAGATGCGGCAGAAGCTTGGTGTCAAGGGAGTGAAGTATGTACAACAGGATTAGGGGGTGAACTGTTAGATATAATCCTGTTTGTTAGTAGCAACTGATAGCTATAATCTTGTTTGTTAGTTAGTAGCAATTACTAGTTATAATCCTACTTGTTAGTTAGTTGCATAAAATGTGGGATATGGCATCATAATTTAGTCTAGTTTGTTGATCCATAAAGGCCTATAAAAAGGCAAGGCAACAGCAAAGGAAAGATAAGCAAATAAAATTATTTTTCCAAATCATTGCTTCTGTTCTTCTTCTCCTGTGTTTCTCTTGTTCAGCATCAACGAAGTTTTCTCTTCGTTTTTTTACTGTCCGGCAACAACAAACTTAGATGTAGCTATCGCCAAATCGTCACATAATGCAATATTTTGGATGCATGATTTTGTTGTCTCTCTAGAATCTCAAGTCATTTGCATCTTTTTAATTATTTGTTTAGTCTACTTTACTTAATTACTGACAATGGTCGAGGTGTGTTTCGATCCGTATTTCTTAGTTTTTTGTGTACTTGATAAAAGTAAAGATAAAATATTCGTTTGAATTGTAAATCTGTAAATCTTTAAGGTAGAATAGAATCACTAAAGAATACTTTATCTTATGTATTTTCAGCTATGAACCATGTTAAAGTTGTTTTTCATAGTAAAATTATGGATAATAAGTTTTTGACCTATTCAATGATCATCTTACAAAAAATCTTCAAAACTATCGGTTTAGATTTAATAATAGATTAACTTTATTCTATGAAGAATCAAATAGTTAGAAAGTGTCTTTTCTTGTATGTACAATTATTTTTTTTAATAATAACTTATCAAGTTATGTATAGCTAGTTTATTATCTTAATGTTTTTTTGTTAGTTTTGTGGAAATTAAATTTGCATAAACATATATGATTTTTTTTTATGTTGTCTTATATTGTTAATTTTTTTGACCAAGTATAATGTTTTTTTAGTTCAACCCAGGGCTGCTCGAATTGTTAGTTCCGCTCTTATTTATGAGTGTAATATTATTTAAGGAACCTAGAACAAAGACATTCCTCTGCATCCGAATTCCGAATGAAAAGCAAATTTCCCAGTAGATAAGATGAATCCTGACTGCTAGCAAGTCGAAGCGAAATATATGGTATTACAAATAAACTTACGAATTTACAGTCAACAATGTCCTAAGGACACTATTTATTGAAAGGCTTAAAGAGCAACGAAAGTACCTACAAATAGTAAGCACAATATTTAGATACTGTACTTCGTAACTGCTGTAGTTGCAGTTCCTGAGTCAATCAATATTAGCTAAGATGGCTTTGAGCTCCGTCGAAAACTCGTATAAAAGCTTCGAGCTCTTCTCAAATTCGTCGCAAAATTTGAAAGCGAAGCCTGCCAACTTCTTCACCACATCAGTAGGCCAACGCCCAGCTGTAGTATCAACCAGTCTCATCAACAACTTCTCTGATTGTTCATCATATGCATCAGGCACCTTCCCCTTGATTCCGACTGCCGACAGCCCAGTCAAGATCCTGAGGATCGTAACTCCGAAAGAGTACACGTCGGAGCTCGGCTTGAGCTTTCCCGTGGCCACGAACTCGGGGTCTATGTACCCGAACGTGCCCATGGGCAAGGTTTTGTGGAAGGCATCATCTACAAGTTTGGACTGCGGCAGGAAGCGACTCAGGCCAAAGTTGCTGAGCTTGCACCTGAAGTTCGCGTCGAGAAGGACGCTGGAAGGCTTGAGATTGCCGTGGACCACTGGGTTAGGCTTGCTGTTGTGGAGGAAGATGAGAGCCGAGCATATGTCATAGACAATGTGGGTGCGTATCTGCCACGTCAGGAGCTCGGGGCTCCTCTTTTCGGTGAAATAATCTTCTAGACTTCCGTTGGGGACGAACTCGTAGACGAGTGCCTGAGATTCCAAGCATGCTCCTAGTGGCTTGACAAGATTTGGGTGGCTCAACTGACTGAGAATAAACTCCAGCTACAGTTGTGTACAAGGAACAAGAAAAAGATTTATATCATTAGATGGTGTAATATACGCAAATGAATGAAGTCGACAAATGTTCCTAAAAGTTCGAGCTGTTAGGAACGCTATGGACCAGAATTATGAGAATTTAAGTTGTATCTGCATGTCGACGAGTCTATAACTTACTCTTGAGCTTAAGCTCCTCACGTACAAGGGCGTACCCACATAGGAGGCTGAGATGGACTCCAGCTCACCCTTTTCTTATTTTTCTTATTTTTTTCATGTATATAAAAATTTTGAAATTTTTTCATATGAATTAGTCCACCCCAGTCTACTCCAGCCCACCCAAACTCGACTTTCTAGTTCCACCATTGCTCATGTAAAAGATGATATAAATCATTTAATTGGGGTCAAAAGACTCGAAACCTTTTTGTTGGGATATCATGTCATTTATCCATTAATTTTCAAAAGCACCCGAGATATTAGGAAGAGACCAACATTATATATTAAATCTTTGATGGTAAGCACCGTTTAGTTAGTTAGTTTACCTCTCCGCGGAACTCTGACTCGCCATGTTTGGTTTCGACAGCCAACTTCTTAATAGCCACCTTAGTTTTGCCGAGCCTTCCTTCATAAACAGTCCAATGTCGGCCTTCGCCAATCTTCGCATACTTGTTGAAGTCATCATGTGTTGCGCCCTTGATCTCTGCGTAGGAGAACCTTGGGATGCTAGAGGCCTTGTAGGAGGAAATGAGAACTTCAGAGCTAACAGCAAGTTCTGCTACTTCCGCATTTGAAGTCTCCTGGCTTTTCTTTGTTGCTTCTTGGATCTTCTTATTGTGATTGGATTTGTACGGCTATATTGTTATAAAAATAAAATAAAAAACCTTGATGAATATTTACTACTAAATGCAAATGCGTGTTGCACGTAAAATAACAATATTATCTAATTATAACGAAATGTCCAAACACCTCTTCTTACTCATTTGGTTAAGATGAGAGGTATTTTCTTGGTTAGTTGAGTTCAATTTCTTATTTTGTTGTACACACATAACAAATTTTAAAAAAAAAACAAACAAACAAACATTTTTTAAATAATTTAGATTTTTATAAAAATTAAAAAGTAATGTAGACGGTCCACTTTTGAGCCGTTTTGAAGCCTCGTTATAATAGTAGAGATATGGATTGTACCTTTTCTGGATATACATTTGAAAGCTCTGCACCTTTATAATGATCGAAATAATTCGTGCGAGCTCCAGAGCATAGTTCTTCCCCTGCTTCTTTGAGTAGGGCTGCTTCCATATATTTACTCTCTCCAGCAATACCTACAATAGAAACTTCAAATCCTTCTTAACTACATCCAGGAAAGATTATTATTATTATTATTATTATTATTATTATTATTATTTTGTGTGTCATTCTTCAAGAATCCGATAAATACACCATCTTTTTCTTGGAAACTAATCCGGCTACCAAAAAAGTAGTGGTTCCAGGTTTAGAGGTAAACAAGATCGAACTGATTCTTGAACCGGATGTCTATAGTTTTTATATATTTCAGAATAAAGTAAGAAATTTATGGAAAATCAAGTAAGTTTTATATGATAAATTTTAACATAAACAAATATTCATCTATTTCCGTACTAATATACAACCAAAATAGTAGGATTATTACTTCTTCTTTTTTTTGGGTGTAGCACTTTTTATTGAATAATGAAATTATTTACGCATAAAAAGTTCATTTGCTCATTTACGATGAAAGAGGGAATCCACCTACGGTTAATATCTTAACTGGTTGTGTTGGTGCTTTCTTTACATGGAGAGAGCTTGTTCTCAACATGCCTTGTAAAATTTTAGTCCCACATCGGAAATGTACCATGAGTTATCTCAACATATATACTTGGGTATGTTGTTGAGAGATGCACATGGGGTGGTGACCCTAAGGAGGGAACCATGTGGGTGATTTTACTAGGAGGTAAGAATAAGGCTCCAAGGATTAAGCATTAATGCTTTTGTCATTCTCTTGGATTAATTCCATTTGGAGCTACGACTCGGGCTCATGAGGCGTAATGTGGCGTTTTGTTGGCGCACTTTTGAATTAATTTCGTTGCTATCTTTGTGGGATTTGAATTAATCTCATTGCTACCTTTTTGGGATTTGATTCAATCTTTCCATAACTGAAGACGCGGCTAGGGTTTCCACCCTCTCTCTATAAATACTCTCTTCTGGCCTCCTTTGTGCCGACTACGAAAAATATAAGTCAGAAAAGGAGAAAGAGAGAGAGCTGCTGCCGCCATTGCAAGTCCATCCGAGGAGTCAGAACAGAGGTGACTTCGAACGTTCCACAAGTTCTTCAAACTTGCTGGTTCCTGGAAGCAGATCGTGGGGGACGAATCTTGCTTTGAGCAACGGTGTTTTGACACCCCAGCATTGTTCTTCTTCTCATCTCTCTCTAGATTATTGTAACTCGTTCTGTCCCAATTGCAACACGTTTGCAAGGAAGAACGAGAGATCTTCTCTTCTCTATTTCCCTCCTCCATATTGTAATCGGGTTATTTGGTATTTGTATCATCGTAGATCTTTGTTGCATCTGTTTTACCATCTTTGATCAAGCCCCGGGACTAACTATCTCAAAGCAAGATCCATGTAGATGGAAAACATTAATGCTTCGCTCCTCCAATCGGACTTCTGCAAGTTGAAAAAGTTCGATGGAGAGCATTATCAAGTCTGGAAGAGAAAGGTTTACCTAACTCTTCAACTGAAAGATGTTGATCATGTTTTGTTGGAGGAAGAACCCTCTGTTCCAGACACTGGATCTACTGCCGCAATCAACGCGGCTACAAAACTCCAGGCCAAGTGGAGAAGGAAAAATAGCATCTGCAGGCTTCTCATCCTGAATGCTATGGAGGACTCACTGGCAGAATCCTACTCGAAAAAGAACTTGCCAGAGACATGGAAGTCTGTGGAAAAACTGTATGAAGAAGACAAGAACAGGAGAAAAATGTTTGTGGTTGAAAAATATCACAAATTGCTCTTTGAGGACGAAAAGCCCATGTTGCCACAGGTGAAGGAATTTCTGAAGCTGTGTTAGAAACTGGAAGACGAAGAGATGCCCCTTCCCGACAAGTTTGTCGTCAGAGGGATCGTCTCAAAACTTTCTGCTGGATGGAGTACCTTCTATGCAAGGATGCACAGAAAGAAGCTAGACATTAGCTTGGGAGATCTACTTCAAGAGATCCATGTTGAGGACGAGATGCATTTCCAACAGAAGGTGGACACTCTGTCCAAACAGTTGGCTAAAGCCAATCTTGTGCAGACGAGAGATCCCAAGGGGAAGCAGGCGGCTTCTCATCCCAAGAAGAAGGACTTCACTAATCTGAAAGTGAAGGGTCCTTCTTTCAAGTAACAGAAGACTAAGTCCCACGTGACTTGTTACAATTGTGGCAAGAAAGGCCACTATAAGAGTGAATGCAGATCTAAGCCTAAACAATCAGAGAAAGGTGAGCCTAATAAGGTTTCATTGGTTTCTAACTTTGTTGCTATGATCGCACAGGTCACAAATGTGGGGGTTGACTCTAACTGGTGGATAGACACTGGTGCGACTTGTCATGTCTGTTCTTGCAAGGAATGGTTCATCACGTACCAGTCGATATCTGAGAAGGTTGTCATGGCGAACCAAGCCCAAACTGAAGTTCTGGGGATCGGGACCGTGGAATTGAAACTCACTTCTGGGAACACTCTGACGCTTCAAGGTGTGAAGCATGTTCCGGCGATTGCCAAGAACCTGATCTCTGGGAGCCTGCTCTACAACGCAGGCTTGAGGATAGACATCAATGCTGGTCAGATGGTGATGTCCAAGAAAGGAACATACTTCGGAAAGGCTTATCAAACCGAAGGAATATTTAAATTTTAGCTTGTCAACCTGTTTGATAACATTAATGCAGTTACATTTTCTGATTATTCTCTTGAGTTGTGGCATAATAGACTAGGACATGTTCATTGTAAAAGAATTAACAAAATGTCTAGTCTAGGACTTATCTCCAAATGTGGGGGTAAGATGGAGAAGTGTGAAGTGTGTGCTCAGACGAAGATCACAAGGAAACCCTTTCATCGGGTCAATCGAAGCACAGATCTTCTGGAGTTGGTGCACTCCGATATCTGTGACTTCAAACATTTCTCCACGAAGGTCGGGATGAAGTATTTCATAACCTTCATCGACGACTTCTCAAAATACGCGTTCGTCTACTTGCTCAAGACTAAAGACGAAGCCTTCGAGAAGTTCAGAGAGTTCAGGGCCGAAGCTGAACGGCAGACTGGACAACAACTCAAGAGGTTAAGAAGTGATCGAGGTGGGGAGTACAGGTCTCATGAATTCGCATCGTTCTGCAAGGAACATGGAATCATATGCGAGACTACTGTTCCATATTCTCCTCAATCAAATGGAGTAGCGGAGAGGAAGAACAGAACGTTGACAGAAATGATGAACTCAATGCTGCTAACCGCGGGTTTTCCTAAATGCTACTGGGGAGAAGCTGCATTGACGGTCACTTTTATTCTAAATAGAGTGCCATATGCAACTTCGGACGTAACTCCTCATGAACTCTAGTTCAAAGTCAGACCAAACTTGAATGTCATTCGAGTGTGGGGGTGTCTAGCGTATGTGAAGATCCCAGATCTGAAGATTCAGAAGCTAGGGACAAGGACTACGAAGGCGATCTTCTTGGGGTATGCCGAGAAGAGTGATGCTAGAAGATTTCTTGATATTGAGTCAAATCATATCATCGAATCTCGCGATGCTGAATACTTTGAAGACAAGTTTGCAAAAGACAAAAACATTGTTCTTTCGGACATTCCGGAAAATAATGTAGGTGCAAATGAGACTGAAATCTCATATGGGCCAGTAGTCCAAGAAGAAGCTGTTGTTGAGGAAACAACTCTTGTACCAGAACTCGCAGAGCCGTCAGCTAAGCGAGCGAGGAGACCGAAAGATTTCGGAGATGACTTTGTCACCTATCATGTGGAAGCAGATCCGCTTACCTATGATGAGGCGATGAAGACCAGAGATGCTATCTTCTGGAAGGAGGCAGTAATGCTAGTTTGACTCTATCACCTCCAATAACACATGGGTGTTGGTAGATCTACCTGAAGGAGAAAGCCCATCGGATGTAAATGGATCTTCAAGAAGAAGATGAAGGCAGATGGAACTATTGACAAGTTCAAGACCAGGCTGGTAGCCAAGGGATTTTCTCAGAAACAGGAGATAGACTACTTTGACACGTACGCTCCAGTAGCTCGGATGACCACCATCAGGATGTTAATCGCTCTAGCAGCTATACATAAGTTGGTGATACATCAGATGGATGTAAAGACCGCATTCCTGAATGGGGAGCTGACCGAAGAGATTTACATGCAACAGCCAGATGGATTTGTCGTCAAAGGCCTTGAAGACAAAGTCTGCAAGTTGGTGAAATCATTGTATGGTTTGAAGCAAGCTCCCAAGATGTGGCATGAGAAGTTTGACAAAGTTATTAGGTCAAACGGCAACAGAGTCAGAGAGACGGACAAATGTGTTTACACAAAGTTCGCTGATGGAAGAGGAGTCATCGTTTGTCTGTACATGGATGACATGCAAATCCTAGGTACGGATATAGGCTGTGTCACAAAGACAAAGAAGTTCCTCTCAACCAAGTTCAGTATGAAGGACTTGGAGGATGCAGATGTCATCTTGAGCATAAAGATCATCCGGACAGACACTGGAGTAGCGCTGTCACAATCCCACTACATTGAGAAGATGCTCACACGCTATGGATATAAGGATCTTCCAGGGATCGATACGCCATACAGGTGTGATCAGAAGCTGAAGCCAAACTCAAGGGAAAGCGTCAGGCAGCTGGAGTATTCTAGCATTATCGGAAGTTTGATGTACGCAACCACTGCCACAAGGCCTGACATAGCTTTCGCCGTGGGAATGCTGAGTCGGTTCACAAGCAACCCAGGGGTTGAGCACTGGAAAGCTGTGAAGCGGGTGATGAGATATCTCAAGAAGACTCAGACATATGCACTGCACTACAACGGGTATCCGACGGTAGTGGAAGGCTTCAGTGATGCTAGCTGGTGTTCAGAGGTGGAAAGCGAGAGATCCACAGGTGGATATGTCTTTTCCTTGGGTGGAGCTGCTATATCGTGGAAGTCGAAGAAGCAGACTATACTCTCTCGTTCCTCCATGAAATCTGAATTCTATGCACTTGAAACTGTAGCAGAAGAAGCAGAATGGCTTCGGGAGCTCATGTATGATCTTCCAGTGGTTGGGGCTCAGATACCGGCAATACCGATATACTGTGACAACCAGACGACTGCGGCGGTGGCATCAAATGACCTCTTCAACGGAAAGAAGAGGACTGTGCGGTTGAAGCACAGGGCAGTACACGATCTTATCAAAAGTGGTGTAATTGCAGTGGTTGATGTTCGGAGTCAGGAGAACCTGGCAGATCCGTTCATAAAGGGCCTCAAGCGCCAGTTGGTCGACGACACAGCTTATAAAATGGGCTTGAAGGCATTCTGATAGTGTGTCTTTGTAATCCTACCATAAAGTTTTATGCTATTAGTTCAAAGAGAAATCTACTAGGCATCTAACTTTTGGTTCAAAGGAGGATCACTGACTGGGAAACTATTAGGTAACAGTGGGTACTTGTTCTCTGGAACATAGAAGGGATACGGACCCATAACTACTGTTGTCTACTATATATTTTTATGCAAAAAAAACAGATCCTGTGGAAGGATGGCTTAAACACCTTAATGAGTTCTCAGGCAGAGTGAATGCCTGGTGTGCTTTACAGGAAGCACGGTAGAGCAGCACTACAAGGAGTGAAACTCCATGCTACAGTGGGATGACTCCACCATGAGGTTTCCAGGTAGGGGTAGTGCCTCGGCTTTGCAAGCCAAGTCATAACGGCGTAGCACCGCAAATAGGCAGGTAGCCTAATGCTGTATGACGTAATTAAAGAGTTGTAGACAGCACTACAAAGGGGAGGATGGCCCCATGTTACAGTGGTACGACACCACGATGAGGTACCCAGGTAGGGGTAAAGCCTCGGCATTGCAAGCCATGTCGTTGCAGCGTAACACCGCAAGGAAGTCTTAGACTTCATGCTGGGTAGTTTGGCACTACAAAGAGGCTTGTGACCTCATGCTACAGTAGTATGACACTACGATGAGGTTCCCAGGTAGGGGTAATGCCTCGTCTTCAGGCCATGTCATAGCGGTGTAGCACCGCAAGGAAGCGCAAGGCTTCATGCCATATCTCTTTAATAAAGAACTCACCTATAGTGTATGGAAAGAGATATCAGGCCGTCTTTTGAGGGTAAACTTGTAGACGCCCAAAATTATACACTAAAACCAGGCTGGCACAGGGCCTTTAATGTGCAGCCAGAAGCACACGTAACTACACTTTGTGAGTGAAAAGAATTACAATTGTGGTGCAGAATTCAAGGCATAGTCCATTCTTGTATCACATTGTTATTTAACCCATGCGGAAAGATTCAAGTCGTCAGCGACATCTATCCTAATGCAAAATGGACAGTTACTGTGGGGAACGCTCAACCCTGGACACATATATATGTTGTGATATGTGGGAGATTGTTGGTGCTTTCTTTACATGGAAAGAGCTTGCTCTCAACATGCCTTGTAAAATTTTAGTCCCACATCGGAAATGCACCATGAGTTATCTCAACATATATACTTGGGTGTGTTGTTAAGAGATGCACATGCACTACAACAAAAAACCCTTTTAATGACGCTCGACAAGGAGTTTTAATGACGGCTGATACATAAGCGTTATTAAGTTGAAAAATACTTTTTTTCTATGACGGTTTGGGCTAATTCTGGGCTTTTTATAACGTTTATAAAACAAAGCGTTATTAATATTTTAGAACGGTGGCAAACTTGTAATATTTTTTAAATTTATTAATATTAAGCGTTCGAATAACTTCTTTTCATTCCATTTCCCCTCTCCTCCTCCCCTTCCTCTTCCTCCGCTCCCATGCTCAGAATTAGGGTTCACTCCGTCAAATTTTCTCTCTCTAATCTCTCTCCTCACCATTTTTCTTGAATTAGAGAGCTCCACTCACTTCTGATTCCTTAATCCCTACTTCGATCCCAAAAGCAAAAGCACCCAAAAAAAGCAAAAGCACAAAGTCGGAAAAAGAAAAAGCCCCGACCCCGAGATCTCTCTCAATGACTACTACTGCTACTTCTTCTTCTTACTAGAGCTCCAATGTTGAGGAAGGAAGAAGAAATAATGGCGACCAGCAGCGGGACGGCGCCGCAAGCGCTCGGTGGGGTGGGGAGGACGCTGTCCAGGAGGATGACGAGGCAGCCGACGACGCTCGACGCCGCGGAGGAGGAGGCCACCGACGACAGCGAGCTCATCCCCTCCTCCCTCGTCTCCATCGTGCCGATCCTCAGGGTCGCCAACGAGATCGAGCAGCTGAACCCTAGGGTTGCTTACCTATGTGAGAACTCTCCCTCCCTCCCTCTCTCTCTCTCTATTGATTAGCCGTTATGATCTGATACGACACGTACACGGACAGGACACGGACAAATCGTAATTAAACGATCACTTGGAAATTTTGATTAAGCGAGCACTCGGGTTGTCCAATTGATCTGCAGATTACATGTTTGATGAAATGACAATTTGTCGCTTTTTTTGGAGTCGCTGGCTGAAAGTTTCATAAATCGGACAAAGGAGGGCGGGCATAATACTAAAGCGAGCATTTTACGACCTACATGTTAGTGGTAATGCTTCTACTTGAATAGGAATTTTAGAATATTATTAAGCAGTTGGCAGTATCAGGATGTTAGCTTTGTGCATCTTATTCCATATTTATGTCCTCATTTGTTGACAATGATTAATATATGTATCTTCCTGATAATGAAGACTAAACAATGTGTTCATGTCGAACTAATTAGCATCAATGCATAAATCATAAGCATCTTTTGTCTGAAGTGGGCCAAATTTGTATATTCTCAAGATTGATTGTTATATATCCAGGAGCTATGAACTGATGGAGAGAACTCTTAAAGTTTATATCTATCGGGACGGACGAAAACCAATTTTCCATACACCTTTCTTTAAAGGCATCTATGCTTCTGAAGGATGGTTTCTGAAATTGATGGAGGCAAACACACAATTTGTCGTGAAGGACCCAAACAAGGCCCACTTGTTCTTTCTACCATATAGTGCACGCCAGCTTGAAGAAACTCTTTATAAGCCTGATTCTCATAATTTGAGGCCATTGGCAATCTTTTTGAAAAACTATATCGATGGCATCTCAGTGAAGTATCCTTTCTGGAATCGGACAAGAGGGACAGATCATTTCCTAGTTGCTTGTCATGATTGGGTATGGTTTCTATATGTTCTCTTGCCTTCAGGGATTTTATAATTTTGAAATCTTACAATTGCATATATTCTCTTTTGGTAGTTTGAATCAGAAAAGAATCACCTTTTATATTAATTCATGATCTTATTTTGTTTTGTTTGTCAAACATAATATTCTGGTATTTACGATTTTATTGGAAACGATTTGTTAGTAAAGGACATTTCTGCTGCTTAACAATTAGAAGGCTGATTGAAATTATACGTAAACTCTCTCTTAGGGTAACACAGATTCTGTGTTAGTATACATATAATGTTTGGTGGAGCACGTCCATCTGGACCAAGAACAAAGAAATTCTTAAAATATGTTAGTAGACTGAAGGTGAATGCTTTCTTCTAATGATATTCTACGTCTTAGAATACCCCTCCATTGGAATACCTTGTGAAATTTCTGAACAATGATTTTGTAATTTTCTTTCCAAGGAATAAGTCTAGTCCTTTCCAGCTGCCTCTTTCAAAGTTCCTATTGACGTCACTTTATTTTCATCTGATATCTTTACACGGGCCTCACTCATTTCCTTTATCAACTCCAAAATTCGTATTTTGTATTGCCCTTCAGTTGCAATCCTAAAAGTATTAGTGAGTGAGAGCAAAGGCCATAGGCCTTTGTGTTCAAGCCAGGGCAATGCCCAGGCTTTATGCAGCAGCAACAGCAAGGCTTTATGCAGCAGCAGCAGGAAGGCTTCATGCAGCAGCAAGGCTTTACACAGCAGCGGCAATGTGGCAAGTGTGGGTCCTTGGCCTTTGCATGAGGGTTTGTATGTATCAGATATTGATGTATGTATCAGACATAGGCATATCATAAATCTGTCACACTGTTTATAGTGTGGTCAGTAAGTTAATGGATATGTATATATGTTATGTATCTCATGTATATAAATGTATGTGAGAAGAGAGTTGGTATCTCATAGTGAGTGCATCTGAATTTCAGAGTGCAGGACAGTTTGGCCATCCCAAAATCCTTGCAGCAGTGAGGAGAGTTCAGTGGCAGGGGTTAGGCTTGGGGGTTTCAGTTCAGAGGTGGTGTTGTTAAGAAAGATTTGAGTGTGAGGCAGCAGGGCACTGCCTGCAGGCACATGCAGTAGCCTAAGCAGAGGGGGGGCAGGTCCACTATGCCATAACTCCATTGACCTGGCAGTTGGCAACCTTGGCTCTTAGGCCACTTGGCTAATTGCCTTGAATGCAAGTGGAGGCTATCTGCAGGGCATACAACAGTGGTTTGTGGCTCGACTTGGCCATTTAAGCTTGGCCATGGGCTTAGCCTTGGGGTCAGGTTTGGCTACTGCAGTATGCAGTGTGATGAGGGGTCGGGCAAGGGCTGTAGAGATGTGTGAGTGTGGATTAGGTGTCAAGAGTCTATAGGCTTGTGTGAGTGTAATGTATGTGTCAGAGATTGGGGGGTTTTCATGTGTGTATCAGAGAATAGGTTAGTGGTGTCAGAGTCTATAGGCTTCCTTGAGTGAGTGATGTATCTGAAGATATTAATGTATTAGTTTGTATTAGTTGGTTTTAGAGTTACGTGTTAGAGTTTTGAGTGCATTATTAAGGTTTAGGATATCCTGGTATCCATGTCCAGATGGGGGTATATCAGAGGGTACAGTGAGAGTAGAGTTCAGTATCACTAGAGATAGAGTGTGAGTGTCTAATAGTGTCAGGAAACCAAATCAAATATTCAGTTGGGATTATTGAAAAGGGTTTCAAGTGGCAAGTGTATATGTATTAGAGTGTGTGTACAGATAAGGAATGTGTGATTGTCAGTTAAGTATCAGATAAGTCAAATGGACTATGGTAGGTATCCTAGGGCATGTGTCTAAGTAAATTAGTGTGTTAGTTAGATGGAACAAGGTCTACTAGTTTCAATGCAACTTTGGTGGACTATAAATACATTACAAAAATCACCTTCAATTGGAAGAACTTAGTTGCAATATTTTTAACATGTTTGTTTCTTTAAGCTTTTCATCTTGGATTCTCAGATCATAATTTACAGAACTTAATGTGTGATTGATCTCTAGTTTTTGGACTTGTTCATTATCTCATGTATCTTGCTGAAGGGGAAATTAATCTTTCTACAGCCGACGCTAGTATTTCGAAGCCTGGGCCTACTTCAAGTGATAGCTAGTTGAAGGAATATGAACTTGAAATAGATGTCAAGGAGGTGGATAGAAGGCTCATGGTAAAAAAAAAGCTGAACATCAAAAAGATTTGCTGGCAGAAGAGATGCCTACTGTTGGCAAATTATGCTGCATATTCAAGAGATGGCAGAGAGAAGATCCATGGTCAGAATCTACTTAAGTAAATATTTCTAATAATTTGGTTAGCAAAAGAGAGATTTATTTCTATTTTTTGGGTACATTCTGTATTTGGATATTCAATGTAATGAAGATGTTGATATGTACTCTATTTTGATAAATGTAATAAAAATGGTGATATATAATGTTAAGTTTTTGGAATGTAATATATACTGTGCAGTATAGAGCATTATAACTATGCTAATTTGAATAGTATAAAGTGTTATAAATGTGCTGCATTGAGCCTATACATATTATCTATTCATGACGTTTTAAAATTGTTCTGAATTGTGCACTATATATTAACTATTCATAACGCTTTTATAGAAACTATTCATGACGGTTATTTTATGACGCTTTTAAAAAACATTTATAACACCCGTTTTCATAACGGTTGTTGTGAAAAAAAAACGTCATGGTTCGTCATTAATGACGCTTTTTAGCCGTCATTAAAAGGGTTTTTTGTTGTAGTGATGGGGTGGTGACCCTAAGGAGGGAACCATGTGGATGATTTTACGAGGAGGTAAGAATAAGGCTCCAAGGATTAAGCATTAATGCTTTTGTCATTCTCTTGGATTAATTCCATTTGGAGCTAAGTCCCAAAGGGGCTTAGCGACTCGGACTCGGACTCGGGCTCATGGGCTCATGAGGCGTAATGTGGCATTTTGTTGGCGCACTTTGCACTTAACACGTCAGCAGTCATGCGATCTTATGCGGCATGCGGCTCATATGCGGCCTCATGCGGCCATGCGGCCCATGCGGCTCATGCGGCCTATGCGGCCCATGCGGCCATGCGGCTCATGCGGCCATGCGGTCAATGCGGCTCGTGCGGTCCATGCCGTCCATGCAGCTCATGCGGCCATGCGGTCCATGCGGCTCATGCGGTCCATGCAGTCCATGCGGTCATGCGACTCATGCGGCCAGGACTGCTACTGCCGTATGGAGGGCTCCGCTGACTATGCAGATTACAAGTCAGTTATGGAAAGGCTGAATCGGTGCGATTAATTCATATCCTATCTTTGTGGGATTTGAATTAATTTCGTTGCTATCTTTGTGGGATTTGAATTAATCTCGTTGCTATCTTTTTGAGATTTGATTCAATCTTTCCATAACTGAAGAGGCGGCTAGGGTTTCCACCCTCTCTCTATAAATACTCTCTTCTGGCCTCCTTTGTGCCGACTATGAAAAATATAAGTCAGAAAAGGAGAAAGAGAGAGAGAGCTGCTGCCGCCATTGCAAGTCCATCCGAGGAGTCAGAACAGAGGTGAGTTCGAGCGTTCCATAAGTTCTTCAAACTTGCTGGTTCCTGGAAGCAGATCGTGTGGGACGAATCTTGCTTTGAGCAACGGTGTTTTGACACCCCAGCATTGTTCTTCTTCTCATCTCTCTCTAGATTATTGTAACTCGTTTTGTCCCAATTGCAACACGTTTGCAAGGAATAACGAGAGATCTTCTCTTCTCTATTTTCCTCCTCCATATTGTAATCCGGTTATTTGGTATTTGTATCATCGTAGATCTTTGTTGCATCTGTTTTACCATCTTTGATCAAGCCCCGGGACTAAAGGTTGAACATGATTAAATTCAAGCTAATCTAATTTTTATATTTTTAAATTGAATCCAATTTAATTGATAAGTTAAAGTCGATTCACAAGAATGTTAATTAAATGATGTTTTAATTTTTTGGTTGGTATTGGTTGAGCTCCCAACATGTGAAGAATAACCCAGAGTGTGACGAGCATCATCTGTGTGTTGGAGAAGCTCAAAAAGTCTAAAAGGTTAGTGCATATGTCAGTATTTTTTTTATTTATCTTCGTTTCTGCTTTACTTAATCTGTCGTGATTGGTTGAGCTACTATGTACTTTGCTCTGTTTTCTGACAGGATCGTTGATTACATGTGAGACTGGTCATTTAGAGGGCTATGATCAGCAGGGAGACCTAGCAGCGGAGCTCACTCCGGATGCTCGGCAAGATTATATTCCTTGCCTGTAGATGATTGTGTATAGGATTTGATATGTTGTATTGAGAATGGGGATGTAGCAGACTTAGATATGATCATTTATCTTTCATTACCGGTTTTGTACTCGGACATTCATGTAAAGGACTGTAATAACTACATAATAGTGATCTGTGATGGATAATAATAGTATATTTGTGATAGATGCTGTGATGAGTTATATGATTTCTGGATGATGACTAAACTAGACGGCTGACTACCGCTGTCAACGACAGCGTAAGCTGGACATGACTCGATTCGTACCCGATTATTCGGGAGCGGATCATGATAGTATGCATCTGGCAAAATCATGACAACATGACTTAATTTTGATGTCATATGATATTCCTGATTCTATTAATGGGTTTAGGATGCAACGTCCTCGATAGGGGTCCTTTTGTCGGACAACAGATGTTTTTTTTTAAGGGATCGACACTCGTATGGATTGGGGGCAAGCCACCCCCCCCCCCCCCCCCCCCCCCCCCCTCCCCACCAATCTACACTGTTTTGGGGTCTAGTTTGCTTCGGACAAACTATATTCTACGTGACGAGGCTATGTGGGACTAGCTTCCACAGGTTTCTGCCATCCATGGAGGTGTGCCCTGTTGGGCTAGATTTTCGCAGAGTTGTTCACTATTGGGCCATGTTGGAGCTACAATGTTCGTGGGCCAGCTCTATTCCGCGGAGGTGTGCTATGTTAGGCTAAGTTCTTTGCGGGTCTAGGTTCAGAGAGACTAAGGTCTTCTAGACTAGTTTAGCTTGGAGTCATGCTCTATCGGGCTAAGTTCTACAGACTATGTTCTGCATGATTAAGTTATGCTAGGCTATGCCTCACTGAGTTGTGCTCTACCGGGCTAAGTTCCACGGGACTAGGTTCCCTCTGGCCAGCTTTGCGGGACTAGGTTCCACGAAGTTGTGCTCTACTGCCCTAAGTTTCACAACACTAGGTTCTACAGGATTAAGTTCTGTTGGACTAGGTTTTGTTGAGCTATGTTTTCACTTCCGAGTGGCAATTGTATCCCGTGGAGCTTCTCAATTCCACAGAATGAGTTTGCTTCTAGTGGAGCTTCTCATTAAATTTTATTCTAATAAACTTTCATAAAGTTGTACTTTTATGTGGGGCTTTGGTTTGGTTCGGAACTAAGTTTCGTGAGATTTGTTTCTTGGCAAACCGTTACATTGTCACCTTCTGCGGAGCTCCCCCTAACAACAAGGTTACTCCATTTGGTGGAGTTGCTTCCTTTCCATGGAGGTGAGTTCTGTAGTTTGCTTCTGGCAAACTTCTATGCCTTCTACAACATTTGCTTCTAGCAAACCGTGGAGTTGCTGCCTTTATTGACTGATTTAGCCATTGTTTGCTGATTGGTCTCAAAGGATTTGTTGATAGCCATTGCTGTCTGGTTCGTCCTCTAAGGAGGATCTATTGATAGCCATCTAAAATTATCTATTGTTAGCCATTGTAGCTGATTCGGTCTAGAATGATCTATTCATTAGAGGGAAAACACATATTCATCTATTTGGAAGAAAACATAAAAGATTAGATCGTTAAAAGAAGAAGAAGATAATACTCACTTGTTTTGTTCGAGGATGATCGCAGATCGTGAGCCTTCGTGGTATAGGAACTTGTTAATAACCTGTTGTAGTCTGGAAAGAGGGAGTTCTTCAGAAACTTTGTAGAAGAAGATAAACAGAGGATTCTAGACTATTATCCTTATATACAATAAATAATCCTAGAATGTGTATACTATTATCCTTATATACAAAGTTATAAGGGGTTAGATAACATGTGATCTCTAAAAAATAAAAATATATCTAGTTGACACAATCATACATGTCAGATATAACTAACTACAATATTAAGAAAGTTTTGAGTTTACTAAAGCGCACATTTTATTGAAAATTGTTAAATTGTTAACTAATATGTGGGACTTTTTGATGTGGTCTTTTTTTTGTTATATGTGTAGTTTTTATGTAAAATATATGTATAAGCACAGTGTGGTACCATTGCTAATTTTAATGTATACTATTGTAAAGAAACATGCAATTTAAATTAAAAGACACTTATTAAAGAATATCAATTAGCAATTCAAGTAAAAACCAATGTTTTGAAAATCGGACCGGTGGTTGACTCGGCCAAGGCACTGGATCGGATCAAATTGGTTCAACCAGTTGGTTCAACCACTTGATTAACTTAAGTGGTCCAAATTAATCTCTTATGGCTATTAATTTTTTACAAAAATACTAATTTTTAAACAAAACTGGATCAATACTGAACCGGACCGAAAAAAAATGACCTATTCACGGATGAACCGGCCGGTCAGGTCCGGTTTTTAAAACATTGGTAAAAACAATAATTAATCCTTAACAAATGTTGCACATTGTTTGAGGTAAATTTAATTTTTCTAAACTAGTGTCCACTAGTTAGCAAAACCTAATGCGTGAAGTTAACTGACAACATCGTCTCCAAGAAACCTTTTTGTATGAACACGCTTGAAAACTGAACCATTTTGTTTGAATTGTAAACTTAATTAAAACTTCTATGAAGGGTTCTTAGAATGGTTTCCATGCCTGACGCCTGGAAACTCAAGAGGTGGTTTGAGAGCAAGGGGAGAACCAGGCGTGACGTAGGATGGGCTAGATGTGAATTAATTTATATGAAAAAGAAAAAAAAACAAAGAAAAGGAAAAGAAAATTGAAATGGACTGGAGTCCACCCTAGCCCCTTACTAATTCCGCCTCTGCTTCATAATATTAGAAGAGAAAAAAAATTATTAGGGTCTGCTTGGCAATTGTAGGGGTAGCGGTTATGAGGTATTTTTAGAGTAACGGTTATGAGCGGTTATAAGGGGTCCGGTTTTGGATGGTTTTTAAGTAGCGGCTTTTAAACCATTCCAATCCATGCTTGGTAATTCACTAACGAGCGGTTCTGAAATTTTTTTTACACGAATACATTAAATAGGGAAGGGTATCATTAGTTATAATTATTTATACATTTGTGAGGATATAAATGGAATAAAAAAATAGAGCCGCTCAAAATCCGTCGATTTTGGGTGTTTATAAAGCCACCCAAAAATACATTACACCGGTTTTGGGAAATTTTTGAGCCGACCAAAACCAGTGTCTCAAAAAAATTAACAAGCAAGGGTTTTCATAAACGGTCGGTTCAAAAACACCCCAAAACCGGTGAAAACACCGTTACCAAGCAGACCCTTAATGGTTTTTAGGTTCGAACATGGTTCTTTTGAATAGAAGATCAGTACTTCACCAACTGGTCTAATAATCAATTTCAAATTTTCAAATTAAGTAGTAGTAAGTTATATTTATTAATATGGTTTTGGAGAAATTATCAAACAAAACTAGAACTAGAAATCTATCATAAAATCCAGTGTGGACTTGATTCGCCAAAAGCTTGAAAGTGGACAGGTCCCTGTAAGTAATTTTGTTTTCAGAACACCGCTTGCAAACTCACAAAGTGTTTTTTTTTATAGTATCCAATCCTGCATCCATTACATCATATATTTCGGTAAGATGGAACTCTTATTTTGGATCTCCTAATATCCTTTCTTTTTCGTTTTTGTCTTTGAATCGCCAGCACTGGATGAAGCATGATCATCAGAAAGATCGGTGCGACTTTGATTGGTTAGGTTCAGGTTGGTTGGAATTTATTTTGGACAGTTTTAAGAACATTTTCAGACTTTTTGGCGACTTTCTTGTATTTCTAACCCATATATAAATGAGAGTAACTCAGATGGGAGCAACATCCCAACAGGAAAATTATTTTGAAATTTTTTGAGTGGCATCCTACTTGGATGGTCTATTTGTGCGATGTACCCCACATTGTTTATAATATGTATAAGTTATTCTATTTTGGATTTGCTATATGTATAAGTCATCCTACTTTGGACGTTTTTCGTCAGTTCAGACGGATGGACTCTTCATTAAAAAAAATTGGACCAAAATAACCCTCTTTCTATTGTCTTCTTCCCTGACATCACAGCCCCCCCCTCCCCCACCCCCAACCCCAACCACCACCTCGGCCCGCCCCCTCACTAACCTCGTCCCCTCCCCGACCTCGGCCCGCCACCTCCCCGCTCACAGCCCCCCTCCCCTTTCCCCGACGTTCGACCCCCCCCTCCCGACCTCGCCCCGCCCCCTCCCCGACCTCGCCCCCCCGCGCTTCCCCCTGCTGCCGCCCCTCCCCCGTCCAGCAGCAGCAGCGGCGGCGGCGGGGGGCAGCGGGGGGAGGAGGAAGAGGGACATTTTCGTCTTTTTTCGTCTTTTTTAAGGGTCAAACACGGTTGACCGTCAAAACTGACGGAAAACGTCCAAAGTGAGACTACTTATACATATAGCAAACAATGTGGGATGTACCAAAAATATACCATCCAAGTAGGATGCCACTCAAAAATTTTCAATTATTTTCTCTATAAATTTAGCAATAATAGCTATCAACATGCTATTATACGGCACCAAAACAACAATTAACAAGTAAATCAAAGAGTTATTTGTATTTACCCCCCCAATTGTTAATCATATCTCTACTTTCCCTCCAAATTTATTTTAATTAGTATTACCCCCCCAATCTTCGGATAAAGTGCAAAAAAACTCTTCTTAGATTTGCGTTTTTGCATTTGAAGACCCATTGTTTAAAAAAAAATCACATTTTCAGTTTTGTTCAGTTTGTACCTCTGTCGTTAAAAGCCGTTAAAGTACGTCTAAAAATACGATTTTACCCCTCCCCCCACGCTCTCCCCCCTCTCTCTCCGCTGGCGGAAGATTGTCAAGCGGGGCCGACCAGAGGAGAGGGGAGGGTAGCCGGCCAGCAGAGGGAGGAGGGGGCGGGTCGAGCTAGGGGTGAGCATTCAGTTAATTTGGTTCAAATTGAACCGAAAACTGAATAAAACCGAAAATCGAATAAGCAAAACCGAAACCGAACCGAATTGGCCCATAACTGAATCAAACTGAACCGAATTAAATCGGTTCGATTTTCAGTTTATTCAATTTTTTGGTTTATATATATATATATATATATATATATATATATATATATATATATAATCTAAAATTTCTTATTCGGTTTTAGGTTTTGGACCGAAATTGAAACCCGAAACCGAAACCGAATAAGAAAATTTAGTATTTTCAAAACCGAAATCGAACCGAATCTTTTTTAACCCGAATCGAATCGAATCTCGGTTCGGTTCGGTTCGATTTTTTCTTATTCGGTCCCCCTCGACCCCCCTGCTCCCTCCGCTGGCCGGCCCCCTCGACCCGCCCCCTGCTCCCTCCGCTGGCCAGCCCCCCCAACCCCCCTCCTCCCTCCGCCGGCCGACCATGCTCGACCTAGGGGTGAGCATTATTCGGTTTTGGACCGAAAATCGAACCGAATCGAATAAGAGATTCGGTTCGATTTAAAAAAAAATCGGTTCGGTTTTGGTTTTGAAAGTAATAAATTTTTTTATTCGATTTCGGTTTCGGTCCAAAACCGAAAACCGAATATATATATATATATATATATATATATATATATATATATATATATAGGAGCGGATCAAAAGTCCCCCTTAGAAAACCCCCTAAAAACTCCCCTCTCTCAGCCGTAATTTAATGTTAATATTAATGTTAATATTAATGTTAATGTTAATATTAATGTTAATATTAATGCTAATGTTAATATTAACATTAATATTAATGTTAATATTAATGTTAATATTAATTTTTATTTTTATTTTTATATTAATGTTAATGTTAATGTTAATATAAATGTTAATGTTAATGTTAATATTAATATTAATTTTAATGTTAAGTTTAATGTTAATTTTAGTATTTAATGTTAATATTAACATTAATATTAACATTAAATTACGGCTGGGAGTGAGGGGATTTTTTAGGGGATTTTCTAAGGGGGGCTTTTGATCCGCTTCCTCTCTCTCTCTCTCTCTCTCCTCTCTCTCTCTCTCTCTCTCTCTATATATATATATATATATATATATATATATATATATATACTAAAAAAATATATATATATATATATATATATACTAAATAAATTTAGGTATATTTAAGTATTATATATATTAACAAAAATGTGCAAATAAACCAAAAATGAATAAACCGAATAAACCGAAAATCGAACCGATTTAATTCGGTTCGGTTTGATTCGGTTATGGGCCTATTCTATTCGGTTTCAGTTTTGCTTATTCGATTTTCGGTTCAATTCAGTTTTCGGTTCGATTTGAACCGAATTAACCGAATGCTCACCCCTAGCTCGACCCGTCCCCTCCTCCCTCCGCTGGCCAGCCACCCTCCCCTCTCCTCTGGTCTGTCCCGCTTGACAAGCCCCCACCACCGGAGAGAGAAGGAGGAGGGGTAAAATCTTATTTTTAGACGTATTTTAACAGCTTTTAACGGCATGGGTGCAAACTGAACAAAAATTAAAATGTGGATTTTTTTTAAACAAAAGTTCTTCAAATGCAAAAATAAAAATCTAAAGAGGGTTTATTTGCACTTTACCATAGGATTGGGGGGGTTACAATAATTAAAATAAAATTGGAGGGGAAGTAGAAATATGATTAGTAATTGGGGGGTAAAATACAAATAACTCTAAATCAAATCATGTGTGTGCGTGAGCTCTTT